>PVKZ01000349.1:573524-940836 GCA_004027375.1 Macroglossus sobrinus
TTTTTTTTTTTTTTTTTTTTTTTTTTTTTTTTTTTTTTTTTTTTTTTTTTTTTTTTTTTTTTTTTTTTTTTTTTTTTTTTTTTTTAGTATGTGAACAAATACAGTGTCTGCTTAGGACCCAGAATACTGCTTTTTTCATCCTTCATACATTAAAGACACAAAGAACATCAACTCTCTCATTTATTGTTTATATATAAAAATATCTTTTTATAATTTTCTTATGCATATCTGTAAGAAAATTTCACTAGAAGCACACAGTATGGATCTCTTTTAACTTATAATAAGGAGATTTTACCTGAATGACAACACATATTAAATATGCACTTAAATTTAATGTTCTTGTTATTGAAAAATAGGAGAAAGGTTTAGCTTTGATTAAATATTTACTCCTGTGTTAGAAAAGATCAATCTAAGATAGAAGAATTAAGTCCCAGTTTTATCATCTTTAAAATGATGGAGAAAATAATATTTAAGTTGCCTCAAAGCCAAGCAGATCTTAGCATGTGTGGTAATACACATCAAAGGATTTTGTATTACCATGTCTGTATTTTTTTCACCAGTTTAGTTCAAACATTTACCATTCCTAGTTTCTCTGCCAAATTATGTAACAGTAGATTTAAAAAAAAAATGAATGTTACAATTTCTTTTCACTACCCAAACTAAAGAGTGTTTGTTTGTTTTTGACAATTTTCGTGGCAATGTAGATGTTCAATTTGTTAATCTGAGTGATACTTGGGAAAGAATAAACTACTTACTACAGGATCTGCTGCAGAATGATTGCTCAGCAATTTTCCCTTGAGAGGAGAGAGAGTTATTGCACTGCTTATCAGAGTATCCCTGTAGGTCAGGTAGACTGCCAGTTTCCCATCAGACAAAGTGAATGGGGCAGTCTTGAATTAAGTACTGAATGGTTTCTTTAAAGATGTTAGCTTTCTTTGCATCCTTTGTCTCATATCTTAAAAGGTGCTAGCTAATTCACCCCATTTCTGCCTTAAAATAATTTTATGAATTTTACTGTTTCTTAAGTAGCACACTACTAAAGTCAGAGTATAATGTAGAAACAAAAATATGGTGGTGAATATTGTATACCACCTAACTCGAAAGCCAGCATTATCTGCAGGGCTAGGGCAAGAACACAGTCTGTCCTAGTCTCCTTGCCCACTGTGAATTCTTAGTGCAGTTAGTTTTGACAAATTGATTTGAATGGGAGACTTTAAATAAAAGCTTTTAATTATCACTGATAATGAATTTCTGGCCTAAAGTATTTGCACATTTTTTGCAGTATTTAGATTGAAAGCAAGATACTATATTCCACATGAGATGTGTCAGGATGTCAGCTTTCAAGACATGATGGTTTCCGAATATAGATTTTCTTTATTTTTTTCTCACTGATTACTTATAAATCAAGATTTTAAAAGACCTGGGCAATTAAAATGGCAATATTTAGCTATAGTAATATGCACAGGAAATTTTCTAGAATGGATTTTGAAATGGATTGTTCTAATTAATCTCGTTCCTTTATTTATAATGAAGTTTTGTCAAAAATCTTCTTTTAATAAAATGTTTCATTAGCACTGGTGCCTTCTGATAAAGAGGAACACGGTTCAGTTTCCAGTTTTTTGCAGGACTATAAAGTTTTGGTAACGTTAAAATTATGACTGATCATCCAGGAAAATAAAGTTAGTCCCTTTATTTTTTTGGTAAATCAAACATTTTTTAAAGAAATTTTTCTTTAAAAATTTAAAGTTTGAAATACTGGAAATTTATCATATATTTTGTTGGTCCCCTTTTCTACGCTACTTAAACAATATAGATCTTCCCCCAACCTCTCTGTGCAACCTAAAACTTTATTTTTTCAGCTTCTTTTTATAGTCATAGAACATTGGCTTCTCTTGGTTCTGTTTTGTTTGAAGAAAGACCAATCAGCACATTTTTTTGTGTGTTTGTTCAGGAGTCAGACGGCCAGGGCTGCCCCTTCTGTCGCTGTGAAATAAAAGGAACGGAGCCCATCATTGTAGACCCCTTTGACCCAAGAGATGAAGGCTCCAGGTGCTGTAGCATCATTGACCCCTTTGGAATGCCAATGCTGGACTTGGATGACGACGACGACCGAGAAGAGTCTTTGATGATGAATCGGTTGGCAAATGTTCGAAAGGTAAAACCAGAGAACGTAAGTTTAATTAGGTGGTTTGTGGGCATGAAAAAAATGATACTGTCACAAATGGGATATGAGTGTATTTGGGTTTGGAAAGAAAGATTCAGGCATCAGAAAAAGATATAACTAATGTGGACAGGATGATGAAATCATAGACTGCGAAAGAACTAGGCTTTACTCAAAGTACCCTCACTGGTTTTAAACTTCAAAATGAGAGATGGTGAGAGTTTCTGTAAATCTATGAAGAAAAATTTAAGAAAAAAATTATTAATATTGGAAATATAAGACTAGAAATAGGCTTTGGTAAAGTCTAAAAGAAGCATCTGATAGTTATTTTCTCACCAGGAAAGCCAGACTTCTATCTGGTTAGTAAGAGGTCCCAGAAGATTTACTTTTGTGAATTTACCATAGTTTGGGGTTTGCTTATCAATATTGCTGACTCAGAAAATTGGCTTTGTCAGTTCACTGAGAATGGATGCTACTGCTCAGTTGGAGTTTATGTAACCATCAAGCTCACAAGGGAGTAGTCAATGGACCAGAATGCTAGTTGAGTAATTTATACACTAGAAATACAGTGATCAAGAGAATTAAACTCTCAGATATCAGACTGTTCCCTATACAGAAAGAAACATGAAATTCAGATTATACTCAGAAGTTCTGTGCTCTCATTATTAGAGACATGGCAATGAGTGGTATGAAAGTGTCTACAAACAGTGTGAAGATACTGCTCCACCAACCCAACTCATAGCAGGCATGGCTAATCTGTCATGGCACTAATGCATGCTGAATTCAGACTTGGCCTACACAGACCTATCGAACCACTGCATTTCTTTACAGTTTGGCAGGTAACACGAAACCTGTTCACATCTAGGTGGAGTGATGATAATGAGTAATGTCATCAGATTATATTTGCCATATGCATCTGTCTAGTAGGGAAACACTTTGTGCAGAGAACATATGAGGTGTATCTTTAGGTTACTCCTCCTTTAGGGCTATATCAGAGTTTATCTCTTGGCCTCCTGGATTTTTTATATTCCAGTGTTCCATGCTCACCAAAGACATACCTTTAGGATTTTTCACATACAAATTTTTATATACTCAGATGGTTAAAATCACCAACATGGCTACTCTCAAATTTTGCTTTGGTCTGGGATGAGTTTTGTTCTTCACTTCATTGTTTTTTCATAAATGTTATAATTTAGCATGGAGAAATTACTCCTGATTCCACTCTAATTCCAACAACAACATTTAACTTTTAGTTTTGAAATGTGTGATCCCTTTGACCAAAGAGATATAAGAAAGGAAGTAATTATCAGTAACCCTAAAAGAAGAACAAGAAAAGAAATCTCAAATTGAAACAAGGAATTGAAAATTAAATTTAAGATTAATTCTTTATCAGTAAACCCATATTATCTTTTATGTGAATAAAACTTTTTCACATTTTATTTTTTCAACAACTTGAAGAGGTAAATCTTATTATTCTCATTTTTCAGATAAGAACGTGAGGCTCAGATTAGTCATGCAGCTTGGCTACATTAGTAGTTTGTAGAGCCAGGATTCAAAGTTATGTCTTCTGGATAACAATACAGCAATATCTCCAGTACCCCATATGTAGCTGTCTCACATGCAGAGTGATGAAATGGTTTCTACTAAGTCAAATTATGATGTGTATCTTAGAATTTTTATCATATACTGTCATTTATTTTACTTAATATGGGTAATAAAACTGTAAGATTTATGATTTCGTTGTTCTGGCCTATTCTCGTTTCTTAAATCCTTGATCTTACCAACTCAGTGGAGAAGCTAATGTTATTGTCCTTTTTTACATAGAAGGAAACTCAGGAAAAAGGGTGAAATAGCTTGCCAAAGGTCCTAGTACTACCCTGTAACAGAAGTGGCACTTTATTCCAAGGCTTCCAAACTTCAAAACTACCTAATTGATGCAACATGCCTCTTTTGCCATCTTTGGAACATGTCACACACAATGTACTTGGAAGAGACAGCTTGTTTACGGTCATGCCACCCCGAAGAAGCCTGATCTTAGAAGCTAAGCAGGGTTTGGACTGGTTAGTACTTGGATGGGAGACCATCTAGGAAGACCAGGTGCTGTAGGCGTTTAAAAACAAAACAAAACAGCTTAACTACCTATCCTCTGAAGGTCTTTTCAGTTCTGTAACATAACGTACAAGCATATTTCAGAGATATTGTAGGTTTGCTTCCAGACCATTGCAATAAAGTGAACATCACAATAAAGTGAGTTGCATAAGTTTTTTTGGTTTCTCATTGTATATAAAAGTTATACTTACACTATACTATAGTCTACTAAGTGTGCAATAGCATTATATCTAAAAAAAAAAAAAGAGGAACAATGTATATAACTTAATTTAAATAATACTTTATTGTTAAGAAATGCTGATCATCATCTGAGCCTTCGGGAGTCATAAACTTTTTGCTGGTGCAGGGTTTTACCTCAGTGTTAATGCCTGCTAATTGGTCAGGGTGGTGGTTGCTGAAGGTTGGGGTGGCTGTGGCAGTTTCTTAAAATATGACAACAGTGAAGTTGGCCATATAGATCAACTCTTTCATGAATGATTTATCTGTAGCACATGATACTGTTTGATAGCATTTTACCCACAGTAGAGCTTCGTTCAGAATTAAGAGTCTTCTCAAACCCTGTTGCTGCTTTATCAACTAATTTATGAAGTATTCTAAACCATTTGTTATCATTTCAAGAATGTTTATGACACCTTCACCAGGAGCAGTTTCCATCTCAAGAAACAACTTTCTTTGCTCACCCATAAAAAGCATTGGTTCAGGTTTTATTTTGAGACTACAGTGAATCAGTCACCTCTTCAAGCTCCACTTCTAATTCGCATTCTCTTGCTGTTTCCACCACATCTGCAATTACTTCCTCCACTGAAGTCTTGAACCTCTCGAAGTCATTCATGAGGGTTGGAATCAACTTCTTCCAAACTTCAATTAATGTAGATATTTTGACCCCTTCCCATAAATCACAAGTATTCTTAATGGCATTTAGAATGGTGAATCCTATCTAGAAGGTTTTCAGTTTACTTTGACAAGATCCATCAGAGAAATCACTATCTATGGCAGCTGTGGACTTACAAAATGTATTTCTTAAATAATAAGACTTGGGAGTCAAAATTACTCTGTGGTCCATGCATTACAGGATGGATGTTGTATTAGTAGGCATGAAAACGACATTATAATCTCATTATACACCTCCATCAGAGCTTTTGGGTGACTTAGTAGGTGCATTGTCAAAAAGTAGTAATATTTTAAAGAAATCTTTTTTTCTGAACAGTAGGTTTCAACAGTGGACTTAAAATATTCAGTAAACCATGTTGTCATCTAGGCTTTGTTTTTCCATTTATAGGGCATAGGTAGAGTAGATTTAGCATAATTCTTAAGGGTTCTAGGATTTTCAGAATAAGAAATGAACATTGGATTCTACTTAACAGTCACCAGCTACATTAGCTTCTAAGAAGAGAGTCAGCCTTTTGAAGTTTGGAAGCCAGGCATTGACTTCTCTCTAGTTATGAAGGTCCTAGATAGCATCTTCTTCCAATATAAAAGTACTTTGTCTGCACTGAAAATTTGTTCAGTGTAACCATCTTTATTAACTATCTTGGCTAAATCTTTTGGATAACTTGCTGCAGCTTCTACATCACTTGCTGCTTCACCTTCACTTTCATGTTATGGAGACGGCTTCTTTCCTTAAACCTCATAAACCAAGCTCAAAAAAGTTTGGAGCTTCAGGCTTTTCTTTTACAACTTCTTCATCTCTTTTAGCTTTCATGGAATTGAAGAGAGTTAGGGCCTTTCTCTGGATTGGGTTTTGGCTTAAGGGAATGTTGTGACTGGTTTGATCTTCTATCCAGATGCCCGAAACCTTTCTCCATATCAACCATAGTCTGTTTTTCTTATCATTAGTGTGTTCTCTGAAATAGCACTTTTGATCTCCTTCAGGACTTTTCCTTTGCATTCACAACTGGCTTATTGTTTGCTGCAAGAAGCATAGCTTTTGGCCTACCTCAGCTTTCAGTTTGTCTTCCTCACTAAACTTAATCATTTCTAGCTTTTGATTTACAATGAGAGATGTAAGGGGGAAAAATGTAGGGAGATGTGTGGCAGTTCCTTTCACTTGCATGCTTAGAGGCCATTATAGGGTTATTGATTGTCCGAATTATAATATTGTGTCTCAGGGAATAGGAAGGCCCAAGGAAAGGGAGAAAGATGGGGGAATGGCTGACTAGTGGAGCAGTCAAAACACACACATTTATCAATTATGTTTGCCATCTTATATGAGCATGGTTTGTGGTGCCTCCAAATAATTACAATAGTAACATCAAAGATCATAGATCACCATAACAAATATAATAATACTAATAATAAAATTTGAAATATTGCAAGAATTACAAAAATGTAACATGGAGACACGAAGTAAGCAAATGCTGTTGTAAAAATGGCACTGATATGGCTGCTCCATCCAGAGTTACCACAAACCTTTAATTCATAAATGCAGTATCTGCGAAGCTTAATAAAATGAGGTCTACTTGTACATCATGAGTAATCACTAACATCCAATGACATTTTAACCAGAAGTTAAAAATAATTAAAACTGTGATCTGTTTATATTAACATAAAAATATTTATGCTTTCCACCTACCTAATGAGTCACCAAAAACCCAAGCAACTCCAGTTAGGCCCTGCTATTTGATATATAAGTGAGTATTAAATCTGTTTTCTGATATAAATTTTCAGTAACCATTTGTGCTGTGGCTACCATATTGAACCATATAGATATAGTTCATTTCTAAAGATACTGAAATATCTATGATAAATATAATAGAAATATCTTGTTATCTAATAGATAATTTTATTGGGTAGTTTTATAGATTATACAGGCTCTTATTGAAAGTATCTAGTTCTTAGTCAAAAGACCTTTTGTTTTTATTTAATAACCTGTTGGTCTTAGTTTTGTCTGGATATTTGTCTATGATCTATCCTGGAATCAGCAAACTATGGCCTGTTTTTGTTTATTTTTCTGCAAGCTAAGAATGATTTTACATTTTAAATGGCTATATAGTTAAATGATTTTATAAGTACATATACATAATTTCCATGATTTTGCATCTTGGCGGGCAAAGCCTAAAATATTTACTTTCTGGCCCTTAAGAAAATTGCAGTCCCCAGGTCCAGGGCACTGTAAGCATTTAAAGAATGTTTATTGAATACATGGAGAACAGGGAAGACAGAAAAGTATTTGAGAAGCTTGTAACAACTCAGGTGGTTCAGATGACCTAAATGGTAATGTTTTCTGGCTAGAAAAAAAGGCATTTCAGTTTTCTTTACTAGATTTTCTTTCATTGATTCATGTCAGAGGAGAAGAGTCAGGCCTTAAGAGTAATTCTTATAAGAACTTTGTATACTTTACTCTTTGTGAGGAAACTTTTTGTCATGTATGAGTTTGGAAAAAGTTGCAGTCTCAGCCTATTTTCCACTGAATTAAGTTGAAACTTGAGCTTTGTTTCACTGGTGGCACTGATAAGCGAAAGGAATCACTGATAACGTAAAATGAGCAGAATGCTTGACGATGACTCTAATGGTTTTCCCTGATCTTTTCACCCCTCTCAAGACCATGCATGTTTTGTTCTCCTTGGCACACTGGTGAGCATTCTGTCAAGGGAGCTGAGAGATTTTTACATTAATCTTCTCTTGAGTTTACCTGAAAAAGAGAATGGTACCCAGACATTATTGTCTCAGAAGTCCCACTTCGGTGGCTCTTTGGGCAGTCAGCAGTGTCATTTAATAAAGCTTTCACTGCAGTCACTGTTATTTCTGTACATTCCTATGGCAGTTAGTGACATTTAGAAAACTTGTAATCATTTGCTTTTAAGTTGAGGAAGATATTTCAATTAAATGTCTGTGCAGTATTCTGCCTCTAGTCAAACAGATTGTGAATTTTATAATATTCATAAATCACTGCCACTCAACTTTCAGTAAGACCTAAATTTTAGTATAGATACAAGCATCAGTTCTTTCTGAATAACTGAGGAAAATACTGTTATGATGTTATGTTCCCATAGCACTTTAGAAGTACTTTTATTTCAGCAGTTACAATAAATTGTTAATGTTTTGTTTAGAGGGCTGTCTTCTCATTTAGACTATTAATGCTTAAGGCCAGGGCAAGTATGTTATTTATCTTTGTGTTCCCTGACACTTACACAGACTTAGTGACTGTTTACTAAATGACATAATAAATGCACATGCATGCTCACATTCTTTTTGAGGGTAGTGACCTGATCTCATGCATCTATTTATCTTTGTTCCAATCTGAAGACTGAAGATATATGTACAATACATCAAATTATAGATTTTATCTAGTTCTGTCTTACAGCTGAGATCATAAATATCACATGGTAATTTTGACATAATAGTTTTTCTACCTTCATATTTTTCTCTGTTTTTTTACTCATTCTTTTGCCTTATTTATTTATTCATTCATTTTAAAACCATTTCTTTTTCTTAACTCCAAAAGTGACTGTCAGTATCGTCCAGCAGAATGATTCAGCTTTTTTTTAATCTTCCTTTTTAAATGCTCATCTTTCTCCTCCTTTATGAACAGGTTGATGACTATATTATAGAATCATTTCTGCCTATCTTGAGCATATCGTAGTCTTTAAATTAGCAGTGTTTTCATCATATAGACAACTGAGCTCTTTGTATATTCCTGTTACTATGGTGATATCTCACAACTGGAGTTTATAAGTAGTAGCATACTAAACATATAGATTGTATTTTTATAAGTTAAGTTTGTTTAATAATGCTAATCTTAGAGAAGCAAATAGAGCCTATAAATCTGTAATACAGCGTATTTGTCATCTTTTTTTATATTGTCTATTTTATTTTTTTAACTAGAAGATGTTTTAGATTTTGCTTAAAATTGTATCATTGCCTGTATCTTGATCTGTCAGAATTTCTAGGATAATTGGATCTGATGTGAGTTCTCACAGGAAGTCCAGGGTGTGATTGTAAGATCATATCCCTCTCTCTGGCTTCAGTCAGATCAAAGCTTAGAAAAGGTGTCTGTTGCTAGTCAGAATTTTGTTTCCTTTTGCCAACGGTGTAAAGTGGAGTCTTACGGTTCTTTAGCAATTAAGTCTGTAGAATGTATTATTCACCAAATACATAAAATTACAAACAATTAAAGATTTGCATACAAAATAAAAATGTTGACAACCTGCCTAGTGCACAGATCTTTTGGTCTTAAACATATTACATTTTCTAAAAAATATTTAAAATCTTTAACAAGTTACTATATTCAAACAAAAACAGGTGTAACCATAGGTCAAGGGAATTGTCTTTTATCCTTTTTTATACATCCTACTAATGTCACCATCATCAATTAAAACATATACTACTAATGAAAAATAACATAGTATCTAATTCTTGCTTTTTCTAATAATAATAAATATGAGGAAGGATCCGTAATATTCTTGATTCTGAGGAAAGTGTTTATGTTTACAGATCAGCATCTGCAGTGTTTTTAGAAGAGTGCCATCTTTTTAAGGTGACTTAATTGCAGCAATAGGGCTGGAGCCTTTGCTAAAGCAGTTAAAGACAAGAGTTAAAGGTGAAATACAGCAATAACAGTAGACATTCACAATGTAGAATGTGGTTCTCGACTCTAGGTAGTTCTGCCTCCTGAGGGTGTTCAGAAATGTGTCAGGACATTTTTGATCTTCACAGTGACTGAGGGGTGGCTGAAATCACTGGCTTTTAGTGGGCAGGGCCAGAGATGTGAAACATCCTACAGCCCATGGGATAGTACAACCCAGGAAGAATGATTCTGACCTCATGTTAGTTGTCCTCACATCTCCCACTGTGTAACACAGGTAAAATCATGGATGACAGTAAGCAATCCAGAGTCACAGGTACATGTTTGCCATTTAATTGCACTATGTTTACTGATTTTCTTAAGTTCTCCATGCAAATTAATAGCATTTTCATGGTTAGTATTTGTCTAACAAAGTAAGAACTGCCTTATTGAGTGCTATATGATGTCATAGAGGACCTTGAAGACATCGTTATGTGTTCCTCAAAAATGTTTTGAATATGTAGCAGTTTAGGAGAAATAAGCACTTGAACTCTTGTACTTAGTTTAGGGTTGGCCTCCTGAGGTCGACTGAGTTCTGGAGGGCAGAGGCTGCTGCTTGCTTCTTTTTTCATTTTCAGACACTTGCATAATGCCTGATGTCCAGTATTGCCATTGAGAAAGTTTTTGTTTTGTTTTATTTTTTAACTGATCGGTGGTGACATGGTTTCTAACTGTACTTTTCTTAAGAATGTTATGGTCTCTGGACTTCAGCAGCCTGCATTCATGTTCTAGTTTTGCTGCTTAAAATTTGTGTGCCTTTGCGTTGGTTATTTAACCCCCTGCGCCTCAGTGACTTGTTTGTGAAACCCTACCTCAGAGGGTTGAAATTAAATGAGTTAATATACGTAAAGCCATTGGAACAATACTGATACACAGTAAATGTTAAGTATTGGTTGTTATTAATATTACTTTTTATATAGTGTTACTTAAGACTCCTGAAGTATTGCTGTTCTGAGAATTAAATCAGTGTTTTTGAGTTGTCTATGGAAGTTTTTTCTTTTAGATACTGTTACCTATCATTGTTTAAGAAGAATTAGACACCAAAACTATATAAGTTTGGCAAGCAGTTGGTTGTATTTTTTAATGTATTAATATCTGTATATAGTTATGATTTCATTGTCTCGCCACATTAAAAATAATTTACTATAGAACCATCTTTTATGTTAAAACTCAGAGAAAATTCAAAGTTGACAACATATCAGCTGATACTGTATTTTAAGAACTAAATAATTTAGATAAGCTTACAGTAGTCTTATTTTCTACATACATAAATAGAAATGATTAAGTATTTTCAAAAGTAGGGTGAAGAACTACAGTAACTAAATAGCAATTGCATTCAAACCAGCTGTACCTGGTATTTTGAAGTGATAGGTGTTTCACATGAGGACATTTTTACTGACTGAAGTTTATTCCTTTAATTCCCAGAATGTTCTTGTATCTCAGCCATTTTTATGAAAATATTGCTGAATTATATGTCACCATTCCCTGACTTCTCAAAATTGGTTGTGCAGCTGTGTGAATCAAAGGGCATAAGAAGCCACTACAATCAACATGACATACTTCTTGAAGCTTACATTTTGCTATAAGATTTAAGGGGAGGTTGCATGAAGAGAGAACCATAAATTTAAATTTAAATCACATATATCTGGATCAGGATGCAAAATCCATAGGAATGTTTGAAGTAAAATATGAAACTTCAAAGAAATTTCAGGATTATGGAGGCTGGTGACAAACCAATTACATTGTCATGAAAAGTACTTCAAGGAGAAGTACTTTTATATTAAAAATATAATAGTGTTTAACATTTTAATATAACTGTACCCTTGGGGTTATTGCGAGGCTGTTTGAAGTTGACGCTTTTGGCAATTTTATTGACCATCTCCCTGTCAAGCCTCAAAGAGATGTCACCTCTTATTCCAGTCAATATTTATTCAAGTTTGTTTCTAACCATTTTCCTGATTTTCATTGCTTCTAATTTGTAGTATCTGAAAATTTCCAGAAGTTATTAGTGGAACATAAACAATAATAATAATTTAAAATAGTGAGCCTCACTTTACACACAAACACATATCCATGTTCTTAGTAAAGTAGCAAGATGCCTACATTCCCTTCCTATGGCGAGAAATGAAGCAGAATTTCCCCCCTTTGTTTAGAGGACTTTTGTTGTTGGTGGTGGTGGTCTTGTTTTTGTGTTATTTTGTATTTTAAGACTTTTAGAGCAGCAAAATTGAGAGGAACATATTGAGATTTCTTATGCACTCCTCACCCTCATACTTGGATAACCTTCCCAATATAAGTGTCCTCCTTTAGAGTGGTTCATTTGTTAGAATTAATAAACCTACATTGACATGCCATTACTATCCAAAGTCCATAGTTTACATTAGCGTTCACTGTTGGTGTTGCACTTTCTATGGGTTTGAACAAATATATAGTGACACATGTCCACCATTATAGTATTATGCAACGTATGTTCACTGCCCTAAAAGTCCTCTGTGTTTTGCCCATTCATCTTTCCCAGCCCCAATTTCCAGCAACAATTGATATTTTTACTGTTTTCCTAGTTTTACCTTTTCTAGAATGTCATATAGTTGGAATCATTTAGTATGTAGCCTTTTCAGATTAGCTTCTTACATTTAGTAATATGCATTTAAGATTCTTCCATGTCTTTTCATGGCTTGATGTAGCTTGTTTCTTTTTAGTACTGAATAATATTCCATTGTTGGGATGTATCACATTTTATTTATCCATTCACTTAATGAAGATCACCTTGGTTGCTGCCAAGTTTAGGCAATTAAAATAATAAAGCAGTTACAAACATCTCTGTGCAGATTTTTATGTGGCCAAAAGTTTTGAACTCTTTTCAGTAAATACCAAAGTGTATGATTGCTGTATTGAGTGATAAGAGTATGTGTAGTCTCTAAGAAAGCACCAAACTGTCTTTCAGAGTATATACCATATTGCATTCCTACCAGCAATGAGTAAGAGTTTCTATTGCTCCACATCCTCATCAGCATTTGGTGGTGTCAGTGTTCTGGATTTTTGCCATTCAAAAAGGTATACATTAGTGTCATTTTTGTTTTAATTTACATTTACCTGATGACTTACGAGGTACAGCATCTTTTCATATGCTTATTTACCATATGTATATCTTCAGTGAGGTTTCTGTTAAGGTCCTTCACCCACTTTTCAATCCAGTTGTTAATTTTCTTATTGTTGAGTTTTAAGAGTTCTTTGTATATGTCTTTTCAAATATTTTCCTCTAATCTGTAAGTTGCCCTTTTATTCTCTTGATAGTTTCTTTCATAGTGCAGACATTTTTAATTTTAATAATGTCCAGATTATTATTTCTTTCATGAATCATGTGTTTGTTGTTGTATTTTAAAAGTGATCACCAAACCCAAGGTCATCTATATTTCTGTTATCTTTGAGGAATTTGATAATTTTACATTTTACATTTAGAGTTGTGATCCACTTTGAGTTATTTTTTATAAAGGGTGAATAAAGTCTGTGTCTAGATTCTTTTTTTTTATTTTTGCATACAGATGTCAGTGTTTTTAGAAACATTTGTTGAAAAACTGTCTTTGCTTCATTGTATTACTTTTGCTCTTTTGTCAAAGATCAGTTGACTATTTTTATGTGAGTCTACTTTGGGGCTCTTTATTGTGTTGCATTGATGTATTTGGCTATTCTTTGTCCATACCACACAGTCTACTTCCGTAGTTTTGTAGGAGGTCTTGAAGTCAGGTACTGTCAGTGTTGGCTCTTCTGGATCTTTTGTCTTTATATAAACCTTAGAATCAGTTTGTGCATGATCCACAAAACAGCTTGCTGAGGTTTTGATTGGGATTGCATTGAATCTATAGACCAAAATGGAAGACCTTTTTCATTTTGAGTTTTTTTTCTAAATTCCTACAGATTGAGGCTTTTGGAATTATGATTATGGAGCAAGAGATGATAGTATTTGCCCTTATAGCACATTCTTCATTTAAACTTTTGTTATCTAAAATGGAACAATGGTACAGGTACTTCAAAATAGATAACATAAATTATTTATACTTATCCTATAAGTTACTTATGAATGTGTCTAATGAATATTTTCTGAATAATAGTTTATGTAGAGTATTATTTTAAAGACTAGATTTTGTTATGTTCGCAAAACATGAGAAAGAACAAAGACAATAGTAGCAAGGAAAGTATACTTAGAATATTATATTTTATATGATAAAAGTTTTATCAGTGTTCTTCATTAATTTTCATTTATTTAGAGAAAAATGTTGACCTTCTAAGAGCCCTTCTCATCATCTTTATACATGTATCTATCTTGTTCAGATACAAAAATTTATTAAGTAAAAATCATGTTAGAAATATTATAAAATTGACTGATTATCTGTGGGATTGTCAGAACTCTCATCTTATTAGTAATTGGAGAAGTTTTCTCTTGTTCTGTTTTTAATAATAGCCTGGCTGCGTTTGAAGTTTCTTACCAAATGTTTTTCCATTTCCATAATAATGGATCTTATTAAAGCTTTTATGTAGTCACTCTTTAGAAGGTGTGGATAAATTGAAGAGTGACTAAAATAGAATGAGTCCCTGATTATTGGTAATTTCCAAGCCTGTTGAGAAGGCTTTTGACTACTTTACTTTTAAGGCCTTTTCTCTCAGGATTTTCTGTTAAAGTTGTAAATTTGGATTTATTTATTCATTATGGTAGTCATTAGAATCCTATTCTGAGTGCTAAAGAATTCTGTAAATTTTGTCAGAGAAATAAAGAATATCATTTATTCATTTCAGGAAGCAAAGGGCTGGGGAAAATTGGTGACTATATAGACAGAATCAAAAGAATTCAAAAGAATCAAAAGAATTCACATATGGTCTTTAAATTTCTAGAGCACCAGAATTCTAGTTTATTAAAGGCATACTCATCAGCTACTAGTATTAAAGAGCTTAAGAGAAATTGTCAGACAAATATGCTGGTATGATAATACAGGCAGGAATTAAGGTACCCAGCTTCTGTATTTTGAAAGGAATTGAAAGAAAAAAATATATAATTTATTCTAAAGTTCTGAAAGCAAGTGTAGTACTAGAAAAAAAGTGAATATTATCTAAAATTGAGATGAAGGAAAAGAAAAGGATTAAACTTGAAAGGATCACACCATTCTTCTCAACTCTTCCAGTTACCTCTATATAAATGATTTTTTATGTTGTGTAACAAATTCTGCACAGTTAATTCTGTGTTCATATCCTATTTCTCTATACTTTACTGGTTATTTTTTTTTCATAGCTCTCTATTTCTTTATCCTTAATAGAGTAGATAGGTAATGATGGAGTAACAAAGAAAGGAATTCATTTAAAGCAATGACAAAAAAGATAGGATTCTTTTAAGAATCCCTTGATGAATGTCTTTTTATTATACTAATTACATTTTATTTATTTATTAGGAGATTAAAACCAGAAGAGCAGAGATAAAATCTGTACCATAAAATAATTAGAAAGTATATTAAAGTAGGAAAAAAGTATTTATAACAGTTGTAACAGAGAGGTTCATTATCTTAATATATAAAGAGATCACTCATGTCAGTGAGGGGTAAATAAGAGAATATGATAGATTTTTTTGTGGAACAAAGCATAAAAAGCCAGTAAACAAGAGAAGAAGTATATACATGGCAAACAAATATTGTAATTTTTTCTGATTATTCATTAAATTTAAATTTAAACATCAGCATAGGCCATTAAAATGTCAATCAAGTGTCAGTAAACAAAAATTGAAAACTAAATATACTCTATGCTTTTGAGGTTTGTGCAAGGGTAAAGTAAGCATCACACAATTGGTAGAAGAATAAATTGCTTTCACCATCTGGATAGCAAAAGGGTCTTAGGAATATTTTTGAACTTTTACCTAGTTATGAGTTTATTATCCTATGCTCAAAACATTCTAGGATTCTGTCCTTAAAAACCAAAACATATATGATCAAAGACTTCTTTATGTTATCACTTTATAATCAAGAGAATTTGAGAACAGCATAAGTGTTCATAGCCAGGGAATAGTTAAGGTTGATATAGACATATAGTTAACCCTTTAAATATATATTGATATAGAATGTTTAGATCTTTTGGTATAAAGTTAACCAATATAAAGTGGATTAAAAATTGTATATGTGATTAGGAACCATAAGCTGTGGCTCTGTATAGTTGTTTCAAAACAACTCTATATTTTCCTATATCTCCAACATTTTATGCAGTGAAATTATGTTAATAATAAGAAAAAAATAAATGAAAACATAAAAAATAGGAGGAGTACCCAAACAGGTAAAACTCATTTATTATGGTAAACAGTTTGACAACATTTATACCTCTAAACTCAAGAACCCACTCTTATTATTTGTTACTTCTATATTTAAAACACTCTTTAGGTCAATGTGAAAAAATAAAAATATTTATTAAATTCAATTCTAGAGTTTTTGTCCTAAAGGTCAGTGTTAATAATAGCAAATAATCTAAGCAGCATTTCTATTTGACTGTTGAATGCATCCTACAAATTTTGTCTACAAATATCTGCTTGTTTAGATATTTATTTTTGTTACACCATCGCTTTGTTTAGGTCTGATTGCAAGAGGAATTGTAGAGGACAAAAAAGAAAAGTAAGGATGGGAACACTTTGTTTAAAGATACCTCTGATAGTTATCATCTGGTAGTGAAGATGAATAATTTTTGACTAGACAGGTTAAATAGATCACATTTGTCACTTCTTTATCAAAATATATTGCCCAAATAAAAATTAAATGTTTTATAGTAGCTTTAATTTTATCATATTTCATTTAATTGCATGAACCTATAAAGTCTTCGCAAAACGAATTAACCTTACTCTGTAATCTGTTGGAAACAATAGCAGTAGGTGGTGATGTGTGCGAAACTGGCATTATAAAGTTCTAGTTGAAATTTATATATTAAATAAGAAATACATGTTTATGAAGTCAGATTATACATTTAATTATATGTTTTTTTTTTTAATCCATTATAATCAGTTGGCATTAGAACTTTAGTTTTAGACAGCCGCACTTGAAATTCACATATTCCAATCAAGGGTGGGTATCCCTATCCAACAAAATATCTACCTGTTCTTATTTAAATTTATTTAAGATTTAAATCAATGTTCTCCTACTTTTCTATTTAAGATGTTTTATGTATGTCTTAAATCTGCATTTCAATAAAGAATAGAAATAGTAATGATTATGTGGAATGCTGGACAAATCAGTAGAGGTGATTAAGTCAGCATAGTTCACAGTCTTAGAATTTAAACCTGAGGATTGTCCAGGTTTATTATTTTTCCCCAACAACTCCCTTTATCGCCTCCCAGAAGTAGAGAAAGATAAATGGCATAAGTGATCTTTGGATGAGTATTAGACCTGTGGGAAAAGAAGACGTACAGGTGGACTGAGGGAGCTGTTTGTGCAAGCTATGTAGGGAATAATTTATATCAGTAGACTAAAGATGACTGGCTACATCCCTTTGTTAACATCTCTGCTTTAGAGACATTTGTCGTACCTAATAAATTCTTGTAATGGGGAAATTCTGATACTTTAGAAATTAAAGTTTTTAAAAAGACATTAAATATTCCAATATTATATAGAGACAGAGGTATAATTTAAAGAAGAAATAATTGAAATCTACATAATCAATTTTGCTTCTCTTTATTTTCAGAAGGGAAAATATAGCAAATGTTTATTCTGTAAATTTTGATATCATGAATTTTTAATGTCTCATCTAAAAATTTAATTATGAACTGAGGTGTAAAGCATTGTGTTAGGCTTCTTTTCTCTTTAGACTTTCAAATAGGAAGGAAAGAAAATGGTAACTATTCAAATAAATTAAAAGTAACCTTTTATATTACCATCTACTAAAACCATCTACTAAAAATATTTATAGATGTACATAGTACTGAATTTTACTAGCAATAAAAGTTGATGGAAAGTTTCAGTACACTACTTGCAGAATTGTTTGTAGGGATAGCAAAGGATTCAGCAAAAAGTAATGCATTACTGTCTACAGGGCATTGACTGTTATCTACTCTTACATGGTAATCTTACTATATAATTTAGGAGAACTGGAGAAAATGTATGTTATGGTGAATTTAGTCCACACAATCAATCAAGATAAAATATTTTATGTTTCTTCACATAAAAATATTTTCTCCATAAAATCCTTCTACCTAAGCCAACTTACAGATACAGTCATGCTTCAAAATGAATTAGTTTTTCAGAAGGACAGTCTGTAGTCACCTTGAGACTATAACATGAAACATGCTAAGCAAGGTCTGCTTCCAGTTACATTCACAAAGCTGTAGAACAGTGTGCTCATCTGCAAGTACCAAGGAGTTTAAGGTTATTGCTGCACCGTACACATTGGTTTGTATGTCTGTCTTGAGGATTTTCATTATATCCTTTTCATATCTAACAATTCACCAACTTCAAATAAAATCCATCCCATTATCTAACATAAGAGGTATTAGGTAATTGCTTAAATATTAGTAATTAAAGTGACGTCAAGCTCCGATGGTGATGGTGGACTGTTGGTTCTGTCAGAATTTTCCTGTTTCAGGTGTTGAGGAGAGCAGGAAGGTAGTTGTGGAAGAAAAGTGTGTAGAGAAGCATAGGTCTGTTAAGCAGTCTTTGCAGTGTGAACACCTAGCGCTGAAAAATTTCTGTGCAAGTAACTAAATTAATGAAGTACTGTGTATTCTCTGTACACATATTAAAAATTGTTCAGGGTAGAAATTGTGTGGATAGTTTTGCTTCTTGAGTCTTTTTTGGAAAGGACAATAACCAGATCAACAAAGTATTTTTATCAGTTAAGTTTTGCTAGTTCTCAGAGAATGTAATTTATCCTAATTGGAACTGTAAAGTATTAGATGTCCTGTGACATCTCCTAATCTGAAATGCTATTATACTGTGATGCATATAGCTTTACATCAGGAATTCTTTCTGTTTTATGACCATTTTGGGATTGATTTAACTCCATAAGGTTCACATTTATGACCATGTGAGGCCCCATGACTTTTTGGGTAGAATTGTTATTTTGTTAAGAATCACTGCATTAAAATCAGTTTATGGCTGGGGAGTTTCTACTTTTTCTTCTTTAATAACAATTGAAAATATTTTTTGCCTTATCACAGGTAAGAGCTATAAAAAAAAGAATCATGAAATTACTAAAAAGGTTCTTAAAATTGTCATAAAGTAATGTCTAAATGTATTGACCTATTTTATATTATTTGGCGTCAGGTAAGAGAGACAGACTTGAGAGTTCAGCAATGTCATTACAGTATTCAGGCATATCTGAGATGGTCTAGAAGCTTCTGTTTGGCCACTCAAATTTATTTTTTAAAAAATCTTTACAAAGGGGAGAATAACTCCTCACTCCTTAAGTTTGGGCTGTGCATAGTGACTTCTTTGCACAGAGTACAGTAGGGAAAGGGGAGAAAAGAGAGTGAACTTTATAGTGAAGAAACCTTGACAGTTAATACCTCAGCCACGTAATCAAGGTCATCAATCAAGTGATGAATCATACTGATAGTGTGGACTCTGGATATAATATGGTCAAAATGTTACTTTATCTCTGTGGTCTTCCTTCCAAAAACCAACAACCCCAGTGTAATCACAAGAAAAATATCAGAAAACCCCAATTTTACTTAATTAGAAAGAATGTTTTACATAATGTAACTAAATGTGGATGTGAACACAAATTTATTATCCCATCTCAGATAAACACAGAATGGCTAAATCTTTCTCACAGTTGCTAAGAGTTTGAATTAAATTGTTAATTGTTGATATAGACTGCTTTTATAAAAAAGATGAGTAATATTGGGATGGAGGAAATGGCTTAACAACGTTAAAACTTTTTATAAATACTAACATTAGGAAACAGGCGAATATCAAAGCATGCTAGATTTAATGCAGTGGTGTAAAAATTAAGCCTAACTCTTTAAAGAGCTAGTAACTTAGTCTTGAAAAGGATACTACCTGATATTTCAGAACAAAATGCCATTTATCCTAGTGAGGCTATTTGATTAATTAGTATGGCTTTTATATTAAGTAGTACTCAAGTTATTTCACAATAAAAATAAATTCCAAAGTAGAAAGGGTTATACACATAGAAACTGAGGTACTTGTTATTGACTTTTTGATGCTATCTACCATATAAGGTTGAAAACCCGTAGTAGCATAGAACTACATCAGTTTTTAGCAGAAGTACAGATTTTCCTAGATTTGGTTCATTGTTTTTAAAGAAAAACATTTAACTTGAGAATTTCTTGTCCATGTGAAGGCTTGGAAAAAAAACATTTGGTTTCAAAATTGTTTATTTTAAATACACAATTTTTTTAACCCTGCCTGATTTCATTGGTTTGTAAGAAGTAAACTATATATTGGATACATATTTTATATAGAACAAAATTGTTTCTGAGTTCTAGTATGAACTACAAATCAAGGACCAGAGAAAGTTCTACACTACAGATAATTAAGAGCAATGTGCCTTACTGCGCTGTTTCTGGTTTTCTCCTAAAATGTAGATGGGCTTCTAGAAGAATGTTTATATTCGATTGCTTTTAAACTACTCTTTTGCTAGTCTTTTTCCCTACGCCCTTTTTGAAATATGTGGGAGAAACTTATCCACTTATTCTTTACATAATATTGCCCTTGAGGGACAATGTGAGCTTTCTGATCTATTAATCAGAGTTACTAAGTGAATTTATTTCAACAGATGTTCAGTGACAGACACCTTCTCAAAACCAGATGTCTTCCTTAAGAACTTAAAGGAATATACTTCATATATCAAATAAACACCTTCTTTATCTTTTTCTGTTCTAGTGCACTGACAGGCAGAATTCACCAGTTACATCACCAGGGTCCTCCCCTCTGGCACAGAGAAGAAAGCCACAGCCAGACCCTCTCCCGATCCCACATCTGAGCCTGCCACCCGTGCCTCCTCGCCTGGACCTAATTCAGAAAGGCATAGTTCGGTCTCCCTGTGGCAGCCCAACTGGTTCACCAAAGGTAAATGGATTTAATTAAAAACACAGATAATAATTTTATATGACAGGTATTCATTACTCAGATTCTTTAAAAATTTTCTCATATTTTTTAATTGTTTCTGAACAACTTTGATGGATTTCTCATTTTGTTTATGGAGAACTCAATATCATATTCCTTGCTGTATTATTAGAAAAGTTACTTTATTACTCAGAGCACATGTCTGTAACAGCCCCCTAATTTGCTAAAATAACTAGGTACAGTTATTCTGTAAAGTGGATTTAAAAGGTCATTATTTATATATTAAAATACTCTAATCAAATGGTATTTTACATTCATTTTCATAGTGTCATGGCAAGAAAAATGTGATGAGAGTATATTTGCATAAGGGCTTAAGGTGTAATAAATTATCACCCATGTTTCAAGATGACTCAGAAGAAAATTATATGTACTTTTCATATTTGAAGCAATTAATTACAAAGAATTACAGTATTTGCTGAGTAATTACATTACTGTTCAATATTAAAGACATAATTCTAACTGAAACCCTAAACTCACACTTTAGTTCTGTGTGGATTTTTTTTCCCAAATTTGATAAGAGGATATTTTACTTAAATTTAAGATTAAAAAAAAATAATTTCATTTGGTAATATACTTTACAGTCTAAAATTAGTTAGAAGCACAATATTTTAGTAGTATTTAATTTTTCTACATTACAGTTAACTTAATTTTAAGATCGTATTAAAACGTTTTAGAATGTCACGTAGGCGGAATTATGTAAGTATATAACATATTTCTTTTCTCTCTAATATTTTCTGACAAAAGCACAAACCGTTCATCAGATGAACCAAGTATATAAAAATAAAAGCTATATAAAAATAAAAGCCACATAGTTTCAATTCAGGAGCTTATACTTTCAATATGATTTTATTTCAGCCAGTCAAAATCGTCATATAATTTGGGTATCCTGCTACTTTTTCCTGTATTGTCTGCAATTTTGACATTCGAGTTTATGTACTCATTTCTACCAAAAAAAAAAAAAAAACTAATGAAATTCACTTACGAGTCTTTCATTAACTTTTTAAAACTTCATTAACTGGTAATAAAAAGAAACTTATGAAAAGATGGCATAGGAATCTGAAAAAACTGCATTATTGCTTAGAAAACAAAAGCAATAATATATTAGTTGAAGTCATTTCAATGCATGGGACAATTATTTATTTGTTTGTTTATTTTTCCCTCTGTGTCTCCTTAGTCTTCTCCTTGCATGGTGAGAAAACAAGATAAACCACTTCCAGCACCACCTCCTCCTTTAAGAGATCCGCCTCCCCCTCCACCTGAGAGACCTCCCCCTATTCCACCTGATAATAGACTGAGCCGTCATTTCCATCATGTGGAGAATGTGCCTTCCAGGGACCAGCCAATGCCTCTTGAAGCCTGGTGCCCTCGAGATATATTTGGGACTAATCAGTCCGTGGGAAGTCGCCTCCTAGGAGATGGCTCTCCGAAACCTGGAATCACAGCAAGTTCAAATGTAAACGGAAGACACAGTAGAATGGGCTCTGACCCAGTGCTTATGCGGAAACACAGACGCCATGATTTGCCTTTAGAAGGAGCCAAGGTAAGAAATGTGCAGAGCGGGAGCTAAACAGTCTGCTTAATCTCTTCTGATAGGAGGTAGTATAAAAGTTGGACAGGGTTTTTTGTTGTTGTTGTTGTGTTTCTTGTTTGTTTTTGTTTTGCCTAATACAGTACTTCCCTGCAGGTCTGTAATTATCTCCAAGATAATCAGAAGCTCATTAAAACTTGAATTGAAAAGAAGTCAAGAAAAAGGTTCTAAGTAATGATTTCATTTTAATGTGAAGACACTAAACAATTTGCCAGAGATTTATTTCACCTTCCCTTACTATTATTTTTAACTCTCCTATTTCTATCTAATTTGTAAATAAGTTGTATAATTATAACAATCATAAATCAGCATTATAATTGTTGTTGCCTAGTACAGTATACCTTATGCAACCAGGTAAAATGAACTTCTCACACACAGAAAAGCACCAAGTCCAGGTCATTCTTACAAAGCAAACTACCTCTCCATAAAATTGAAAGAGGCTCTGACACATGTGGAGTTCTTGAAGGATACCGCCACCATCATTTTTATGTCCAGGAAAGAATTTAAGCTTACAGGAAACCAAAGAGATAGCAGAAATTATTGAGTTTAGAATTCTTTGTAGGCTCTTGGCAGAATTGCTTATATTCTTATATTTGCTTTCATTTCTGGCTCTGTGATCAAATAATTGAGGCTTACCTATTTTGAAGACTTAAGTGAACCCATCTCTATTGATCTTAAATTGTTGTTTCAAGGAAGTAATATATTTCTTAAAAATAATGGCTTGCACTTAATGAATTCACTCTATAATATATTCAAGAAACAAAGAAGTGTGAAATGTAATATGTATTCATCTTCTATGTGTATGTGTGCCTACAGTTGTACCTAGTATCTAGGAGAATAGCTATTCACTAAATATCTAAATTTTCCACCTCCTTTATTTTGGAATAAACCCCAAAATAATAGCTAGACATGGAGTTTCAAAATAAATTTTAACAGTTGACATTTTCATTCAAAATACCTGTCCTTTTTAAAAACTAAAAACAAACTCATCTTCTCTTTTGCCCCTTCCTCTCTTCTTTTATTTAGCATAGTTCCTAGTGAATACTTGGTAAGCGCTGAATAACTTGCTATTATTACAATACTTAATCTTATGATAGAAGCAAAAAGTGTTTGCATGCTGGGGTTGGGAGTGGGCGCAGGTAGGGCAGGAAGGGCTTGGAGGAAGAAGATGGCCATGATACACCAGTACAGATGGTTTTATGTATTCTTCCAATACTGGCCTTCAGCCAAAAGTAGAATGTAATTTTCTTGTTTAAAATAAGTTTTTCTTTTTTTTCTTTTTAGAAGACTAGTAGTTTCTATAGGTACACAATATACAATAAGTCTATTACTAAAGTGAGGGTATGAAAGGGAAATTATTTTAATTTAAAAAAGACTCATCTTTTTAATGAAAATGGTAAATGTTACAATGTTTTCTCACCCTATATACCTAGTATGCAGCTATTTTTTAAAAAGTTATGAAAATAAAGGGTTTGGAGATCTAGATATTTGGAGGCTGATATCATCGGTCTCTCCAAAAAAATACGTTTTTGTATTGAATTTAACAACTACTATTTAGACTTGTTTTCATTAGAGGTAATGTTTTAAGTATTACCTTCCCATGTTAAAGATAAGAAAACTTGGATAAGTACTAAAAGCGTAAATTAAAATTAAATGTACATATGGAATACCATAAGAAGAATTCATAAAACTAAATACCCCTAAATGGAGTGACAACTCTCTCTCTGTTATCATGTGTCTTCTCACAGTGTGCCAATTCTCATCATCCATTAGAACCATTTGCCCTTTTTATTTGCATTTTCACTAGATAAATGGTAAGGGAAATAAGAATAAGTCAAATTTTAATTACTCCATTTGCTAGTTGTAGAGAGCTCTGAGGAAAAAAGGCTCTCTAATTCATAGTTAAAATGAAATGTAAGAATTTTCTGACTTTCATTTATTCCCTTTTCTCTTTTCCCTCCTACTTACCATAATCAAATAGCTAATGTAATGCTTTACTTAATAACATGAATCTGCAGACTAAGTTATTAGGATTATTTATCTTGTTTTAGTTTCTTGTAAGAGGTTTTTTTTTCCCCTATAGCACTGTTTCATTCTCTGATTCCTCGGGTTCTAGCCATGTTATAGACCTATTTCCTAATAAATATTTTGTCAGTTAAATATTTACTTTTGTTTGTTGATTGGTTTTAATTATCTGAGATGAAAGTATTTGCACTGAAATGTTTTCAGATACCATTGGAAACTTGAAATTTATCTTCTGTTTCTAGATACTAACATATTCAACTATCTTTATTCGTTCCTCTTGAAAGACTAAGAATACTGCTGTTTTTTATGTGATAAAAACTATCTCTGACTTGTCATGTTACTTCACGTGACATTATTCTAAAATGACCCTGTGTACAATAATCTGTTGAAGATGTTCCTAGATAAATACATCAAATAACTTCACTTTTTAAGACTGTGACTTTGGCTCTTTTGTTGGTGAGACTCATGTTTATACAAACAAACTTAAACTTATCTATAAATCTCAAAAACTGTCTTTTGGAACATAGTCCTCTGTGTACACTGGTCTCATTTCTAATTGGATGTAGTTGGACAAATTATAGTAACATTTTTGGGGTAGTGTATATGTGGGACTACATGTGTGGTATAGGGAAAATGGGGTATGTTAGGATTTTGTACTAATAAAAGATTTTTATTAATTCTGCCAAGATTATCACAAAAGTATTTGTTTTTCCTGTACCTCAAGGGTCCCAAATACCTTAACCTTAATTTTTAGATAATATCTGAATCATAAGAAAACATTTCAAACTTCAAGATTAGGATTAAATGTTATCTTGAGGCACGTAGAAAAATATTAATCTAGGATAGCCTAGAATTTATAATAAATTATATGATAACTCAGATTATACTTCCCTCACAAGTTTAAACTTCCCCTAATTTATTCTTGTTCCTTCAACCTATTCCAGCTATATGAGTACTTTATATATTCAAGACGTTGGGGAGTACAAAATGAAAAAAGTATAGTTTAGTGAGGGTGAGACACGTATACCATTAACTAAGAGATAGGGCACAGAGGTCACATCCAGAGAATAAACTGTGTGCTCCCTGAGAAGAAAAAAAAAAAAAAACTTTTTAATAGAAATGCAGGGTAAAGAAAGAATAAATAAAACTTTCTGTAAGAGGGTCACTGGCTGTAGACATTAGAAAGTTGGTAGGTGTTATTTTTTAAGACATGACAGGAATGAGTAGCATGGAGGTGGGAAAACATAGTATAGGAAGTCAGTTTGGGACAGAATATAGAGCATATAGAAAGATTAAGCAGGATAGATAAAACTATAGCAATGTAGATTGAAACCAGTTATGGAGTGACTTATTTTCCACCCAAGGTTATGTTTGATTTGGTAGACAGGAAAGAGTTTTAATGGCTTTTTTATTTGTTTTGTTTCAGCAAAGGAATGATAGGATCAGAATGTTTAAGTAGATAGCATGTCCAATGAAATTGTGGTAGATTTGAGATGAGCTAGGAAGGCAGAAGAAAAAGATGTCTCCTTAGTTGAGAGTTAAAGAAGGCCTGAATTAGTGAGACTTCAGTGTGAACTGCTTCAGTTGATGCTAGCAATCTACACATTTCAGGAACTGCAGTTCTTCTATTTGCAAACAAGCTCTTTAGATTTCCTGAGAAAATAAAATACATATTTTTAGATAAAAAAAAAAAATCTTTCCCCCCGCCCTCTTTAATCTCCTCACTTCCACCCCTGACCTATGGATGTTGCTGTTTCCCCTTAAGAACTTGATCTCTGAAGGCCAGGTATCTCCTCCCACATGCTCGAGGTGGACACCTGGAACCTGGTGATCCTGGGGTATGGTCCATGACTCCACCTGGGGTGTGAACCTAGGACCTTCTAGGTAAAGCAGATGTGTTAACCACTACACTATGAACCTCCACCCTCCCAATCACAGTTTTTGATTATTGCATTCTCTTTGTTAGTGGAAGCTAAAATGATTTTAAGTTTAATGAAATGAGTACATGTGGGAACATGGCACTTAGAATGAAATGACGTAAAATCTTGTCAACCAGTCACTATTACCTTTATATTTAGGTCCTTTGCTGTTTGATATATGTGTAATCAGACCAATTAGGAAAGATTAAGAAGAGTTATTTGTTATTAGGCATATTGTTAACCCTCAGTATCTATTTTAGAACAGTTTGCGAGATGAGTTATTAAACAAATTGCTTATATTTGCAGAGAAAATTTCAATAAACTAATGAATTTCTTCCAGTTGTACTTGGGAAAGTCATTTCACTGGTTAATGCCTTCATTAATAAGGTCATCTAAGCCAAACAGCAGTCAGTTTTCATTTCTGCCCTACTGTGTATAAAACACCGAAGGAATATCCTATAAAATGAGGAAATTGGAGTCTTTGTTCTCGAAGAGACTCGGTGTACCATGAATGCTCTTACACAGAACATAAGCAATATATCAGCACATATCAATCACAAAATGAATGGTTCAGACACACTGTGGCATTTCAGAGACAGGAGAAATCCTAGAGGTACTATGAGTTAATAACAGTGTGTCTAAGGCAAACAGAGTGCTGTTTGCATTTTAAAGCATATTAATAGATTGTTTCACAAAATTATGGCAAGTCACTTAACTTTCTAAGGTTATTGCTCTCCTAGAGGATAAACTACATGATTAACTCTGTCTTCTGCTTCATGGTTTTTAACAATGATAGACGCCATTGCCAGTGTGACTTGTTGAAATTTATTTGTAGTACAAAATGTGGATGCTCTGTTATTAATATGTTTATTCTTTTATTTAGCTAATGTGCAAGATGTACGCACTTTTAATATCAGTAAACATTTTCTATATTTATATTCCTTTTCATATCTGTTCACAGTGTTCTGAATATAAAATTATGGTTGTCTTGTTGTTAGTGCCAGTACAACAGAAACTGTTATTTCCATATCTACCTTTTGTAACTGTTGAAATGTTATTAGGTGTCAACAGGACATTAGATCCTTTCTCCTAATAAAACTAGTTATTACACATAAAACCCATTTTTACATTTTCTAGAATGAATTGTAACTATATTTGTGACTGAAACATCAAAGAGATTTGATTGCAAAAATCTTACATTGTACCTATTCCAGCAACATTCACAGGACTCCAATTAAGGATGACTTTAAATGCTTATTATCATAATGAGTATTTGTGGTTTGATACATTTGTTGTCTCAAATGTTTGATTGTTTGATATATTCGTTGGTTAAAATAAATTTTTCATTTTAAAGGTTTTTTGAACTTAGCAATGATTACTATCTATTTGGAAATTATTTTCTTGCTAGCAAAATTCAAAAACCTCTGCCTTGTTCCATTTTTTGGTCCATAATCAGAGCCTATGATAAAATTATTTTATTTGACGTATTTTGTTATGTTTATTTTGTTACTATATAATATTGAATCTAACATAGAAGATATGAAAAAGAGAA
This sequence comes from Macroglossus sobrinus, assembly GCA_004027375.1. Lineage (NCBI taxonomy): Eukaryota > Metazoa > Chordata > Mammalia > Chiroptera > Pteropodidae > Macroglossus > Macroglossus sobrinus. The sequence continues at coordinate 601,544 of PVKZ01000349.1, forward strand.
ATTGGAAGTATCGAACAGGAGCCAGTTTTTAGAGCGAAACTTTAATGCTATAAAACTTAGATTGTGTACCTTTGAAATGCAAACATTGACATATTTCAAATGTATTCTTTAAACATGATATTTTTCTTATTTTAAGGTGATAGAGAAGGATATGGCCTTTTCAATTTCATATTATAAAGCTTCAACACCATTTTAGAAATATGAAGGGGAAAAAAGAAATTGGTAGGTCACTGATTCAGTTACCTAGGACTATTCAAGTTATTTACATTCTTTTTTGCCCCAACATCAGCTTACATCTTTTAAATATAGATAAGAGTTTGGGAAAGAGGCCAATGATAAAACTCTAACTATTACTTAAAGTTAAGTCTTAAAATATATTTAATCTTTTCCTGTGAATATGTCTCTGGAAAGCTTTTTACTTTTTAAATTGCTTTAATTTCAAGGTGTTGGATAAGTAGAGAGCAGTTGTTCAGACAGTTACTGTAATGTAATGAGCATCTTGGAAATCAGAATTTCTGAATTCTCAGTAATTAAATACTGGCTCTCATGGTACCTTATGAGCAAGGTAATCATTTTGGTTTGTGTTGTTTACACACTGAAAACTATGTATAAAAATGCCTATACTTTGAAAGCCAGAACTTGTCTCTAGTTAGCCGTAGTGCTGAAGCTTGAAAGAACAAAGGCATTTCTGGTTATACTCGTGGACTGTTTTATTGAGAAGTTTAGAAATGTGTTAACCCCAATGAGATATAATTTAGAACACTTTTATTTGGGAAGAACTAAAATAATCACACTAGTGCTGCTTTTTTCTTTACTGAATCTTTACAGAGAACATTTAACTTTTCAGTAAAAACTGATCATATTTGGGGAATTTTACTATTTATTTACTTACCTACCTATATATAATTTATAGAAATTATAGCATTACTTGTCAATATGTTTAAGAATCATATATTATCTTTCTTTCATAGAACTAGGTACTGTTTGAGTGGTGGTGAATAACCATTATGGTGCTGCAACTCTTAAGTAAATTATATGATATGTCATTTGTTTAAATAAGCCGAAATTAAATATTCTTTTCAAAATTATAGATTTTCTAAAAGCTGCTGCTATTTTAAGATCCTCCAGAAGGTAAATTCTAAACTAACCTTTTGATTTTCAGGTCCTTTCCAATGGTCACCTGGGAAGTGAAGAATATGATATCCCTCCCCGGCTTTCTCCTCCTCCTCCAGCTACCGCCCTTCTTCCTAGCATCAGGTGAGTTTTATTGAATTCAGAGATCATTTGCCAGGCATATAAAAATATTCTCAATAGTAGTTTTGAGGTTCTCAGTTCAAAAAGTACAGGGTGAATAGAAATGCATCAATAAAAATGACCCAGCCAGAATTATAAACTGAAGTCCAGAAACTAAGATCCTCTTTGATTCTTTACTGATAACCACAGCATCTATAAGTCTTATCTAAACTCTGAGGTTACACATAGAACAATAGGGAGAGGAAGCTTAGAAGAGGGTAGAGTAGCACATAGCACAACAAGCTCTCCCTTCCAACTTAGCTCTTTGTAAGAGAAAACACATTTTTCCCAGGTACCTAGTTTGACATCATAAAATAATCTTTGGTTTTTTAAATTTTCTCACTTCTCAAATCCATTCAGCTATGAAATCTTACTGATTATTCTTGTCAAGTTTTTCATAATCAGCTAATCTTCCCCATTGCCTTAGCTTTACCTCATATGAATGAGCCTAACCTGATCATAGGATATGATCTCAGAATTAATATCAGTGGATTTTACAGCTAGAAAAATGAGTTGACTCTGGTGTTTCATTTGAAAAATGGGAACAGAGATATAATGGAGAGTTACACATACACACACACACAAATCAAAGCAGGATAAGACCAAGTCTCCTGATTCCCATTTTCCTACTCTTTAGATTAAATCGGGCTGTCTGCCTTTTCTCTAATATGTTTTGTTCACACAGATGATTTATTTTAAATTCTGCTCTCCCCAGATAACTCTCCTGTTCAAAACTCAGCATTGTTCTTTCTTTCCTTCTAAATTATCCTATGCTCTTCTACTAGCAATAAGATCCACAGAATTTTACCCAGCTGTTGGTTAGGAATTCCTAATGCTTGCCTTCTAATCTTGTCTTGCTTATTTACTGACTTTGTGAGTTTTTCCTGCTGTTCCTTCCTATGTACTACCTTTTCAGGATCTTTATTCTAAAAGTCTGTGTCTCAGGTGCCATTTCTTGAAAATTTCTGTGACTTCTTTAGTTATAATTCTAATAATAAGATATTCTCATTTCTCTTCCTAGGGTTTATTTTCTACACATTTAATTGTACTGTGCTCTACTGTTTTCTAATTTCAAAGTGCCTTTCCACATTAAAAAGATTATAATGTTTTGAGGGCAAAACCTATTCTTTTATTTTCTGATTCTCTCATAACACTACTGTTTTTGCTGTATAGTGAGTACCAAAAATACCTGGTTGCTTGGTTGATTGACTTTAATATTTGCTAAGATCTTCATTTCTAATTAGAAGTCCTAGAGCATCTTCACTCCTTCCTCTACTGGTCATTGAACTCCCACTATACATATGAACTCAAAAGAAGGCTAAGCTAGCTAGATACCAGTTCCCAAGAAATTTACAGTCTACTTTGAAATAAAGTTAACGTACATAAAATCACTAGAGAAAATTATGCACTAAATTATATGATTCTCATCTGCTAGTTTTTAATAGAAGCTTAGAGGGGAGAGGCTATTATAGACTTTGTAAGTCAGGGTTGTTTTATAGAGAGGATGGAAATTTCCTGAGTCATTGAGGGTGACACAATTGGAAAAGGAGCAGTGCATGAGAAAAAGAAAGTGCAAAATTTGACATCATTCAGGGGAGAGTCGGAAATAGTAAAAAAAACAAACTAATTGGACCATTTTCCAGTGGCAACTTTTCTCAGAACTGCCATGTATGTAACAGACATAGAAGTTGGAAACAGATATACTTATTTTATGTAGTAGGTTCTAAATAGGTAAGAACATGATATTCTAGCCTCAGATGAACCCCGGATATATGTATATGAAATAAAACATTTAAACTCAATTACCTTTGATAATTCAGAGAACATCAGAAAATGAAGTAAATGAAACTTACTAATTAGAGATTAAGTTTTTACATTCTATTTATTAAATTCATATTGGCAGGTGGGATAGGAGGCAGAGGTTGCAGTTTGCTTCATTTGTATTTTAGTATCTGTTTCTTTATAAGTAAGAATAAACAAATAGTAAAATGTATTTTATTGATATTTTTCTAATACTTCTATTTGTATGTATACATGTATATACTTTCTCCCTAGTTAGTCTTGATATTTTCTCTCTGAAACAATGCAGTTGCTTTACTGAACCAAAGAAATATTTTAGCAGTGCAGGCTTAATAGCAATTTAGTTTTCTATTTTTCATGATGCAAATCAACCATAGTTAATATTAATAATACAAGTGTTAGCTTTTAATTGCATGTTTACTTCTCCAATTTATTTTTTGATTCTGACTGATATAAATAGCAATCGTTCACTGTAGAAAATATGAGAAATATATAAAATAAAAAATAAAGAAATATGTAAATAAAGATATTTGCATATCCTAGATGTCAATGGCCAGAGTTTTAATATTTTGATGTTTTTTCTCTTAAGACTTTTTTTGCATGAGTTAGATCATATTGTAGAGATAATTTCATGCCTTTCTTTGTCAGTTATTTTTTGAATAAGCATTTTTCTTAATCATTTATGCACTGTATTTACTATGAAACCATCATGGAATTCTTAAGTGAACATTAAAATAAAATTAGATTTGGTCCCAGACCTGACTCCAATATTAAGTATCTGTTTTTGAACTAGGTAACTTCTCTGTGCCTCACTTTCTCCATCTGCTAAGTGAAAGACTCCATTTATTTAAATGATCTCCAAAATCATTTTGAGCTTCAACTTTTTAGGTGCTATACAATGATTTTTTCTTTTAAGGATTACTCATCTGTAATGTTAATTATATATGAATTAAATTAGTGCCCTGTTTTTTTTTCCTTACTTTTTTCAAGTATGACCTTATGAGAGTTCATAACCATAGTACAATGAGTATAGACCCTCAACTCAGAGGGGACACAGAACAAAGGTCTTGGCAAAATTTAGTTCTCTAAAATAGGGTTGTTGAATGTTCCAAGTACCTGTTTCTATCTTAGACTCATTGTCCATGTTTCAAAATCATGCCAAAGCAAAATTACAAATTACTAATTAACATAGACGTTTGCAGTTCTAACAAATGTTGAAAGCCCCAATGTTGAATTCAGTAATGTCAAAGCTAGCATTTACCTTGAAATCTGTACTATGTTCTTGTAACTATTTGCTGAAGTGTAATTGTTAAATTGTTTGATTTTACTGTGATTCCCATTTACTTGATGTATATAAGTGGCTACTCTGTGATAGTGTTTACCTATAAAACTGTATGTTTGTAATTATGTGATTCTTATTGTGTAACTTATTTTAAGATCTAGAAAAATATAGAATTTATCTTTTTAAAATATTGCCATAGAAGTAAGCTGAAATTATACTGTATATAGATTTACTTATTTTTTTCTTAAATGATTTTTCTAAATGGTTTCTGTTTATTTAATATCAGCAATGTTTACCTGTAAATATAAAACTTTTAAGAAGCTTGAAATATGAGTAATTTGGAGGGGAGAATGAAAAAACCCTATATGGATTATTTTTACTTCGTAGTGTAAATTTTTACTAAATTATATTTAATATTGAAATAATTTGATGTTTCAAAGTTAAACTAAATGAAACCTGAAACAGTTAAAAATATTAACATGATATTGGCAAGTAAGCAAAGGAATTATTGTTAAGTAATAATGGAATAATTACTTCCAGGTAAAATAATGTTTTGGAATGCTGATGAATGAATGTCCTTTTTTCAGAAGAATATATTTCTTATGCCTTATCTTTTAGAAATCAACCTTTTATACTTTTGACATATTAATCTTAAGCTTTCAAGTACACATGAACCAATATTACTTTGTTTATATTAATGTAAAAAGGCTATTTTTATAGTTGGAGGTGAGAGTGTTGATTTTTGTTATATATTTTATAAACAGATGAGGTTGCTAATACTTTAGGTTTAATGAATAGAAAATTAAATTTTGCCAAACTTTCTTATTTTCATTAAGTAGCATGTACTGACTGAAGATTCATTGTGAACAAGATAAAATCCCATCTTCACTGGAATTTGTGCTCTAGTTAAAGAGAACAGAAAGAAAGGAAACCAGCAACTATTATATATGGTCAGGTAGTGCTGGGGGAAAAGTAAAGTAGGGAAGGGATAAATAGTGATGGAGTGCTTTATACTTTAAATGAGGCCATCAGGAAAGGTAATAATTGAACAGAAACCTAAAAAGAAGGGAGCAAGCCATGAGGTTATCTGGGTGAATGAAGGGCATGAACAGAACTGAAGTACAAAACAGGTAGTGAATTTCTTTGGCATATACAAAGAACAGTAAGAAGGGCAGGGTGGCTGGAGTTGAATAAGGTATGCAAGAACCAAATCATATATTGCCTTTAAGGCCATGATAACAACTTTGGTTTCATCAGTTTTAGGAGCCATTGGAAGGTTTTGATCAGTGTTATAACATGATGCTAGTTTGCATTTTTAAACAGTTTTACTGGCTGCTATGTGGAGAATTGTCTTTAGGAAAGCAGAAGTACAAGCAGGAAGACCAGTGGAGAATGTAGTCATCTGGAGTGGTAGACCAGTAAGAGATGGTCAGGGCTTTTACTGGAGTGACAGGGATGGAGTTATGTGATCAGTTTTGAGTTGCATTTTGACCCAGCAGTACCTGTTAATAAACTGGATGTCTGTGAGGTATGGTAGGGATGACACTTCAATAAATTTTTGCTAAGGAAACTGGTTTGTGCCATTTACTAAAGTGAGGAAGATCAGAGAAGGAGCATGTGTGGAAAGGGGTCAGAGGTGCTAAAATTGAGACATGGATCTGTTGAGTTTGGGGTGCCTATTACACACACACATCCAAATAGAGATGTGGATGACATAGCTGGTCATACCATCTAAGCTTTAAACTTTATATTGTATTCAGGTAAATATTTCTGTTGTTGTTATGTGCCATTAAGTCAGCTCCAACTCCTGGTGACCCTATGAATGAGTGAATGGTTTCATCTTAGGGTTTTCAAGATAAAGAAAAATAAACATTGAGAAAAGAAAATGTAGTAGTGGCTTACCATTGCCTTCTGCAGAGTGAGTGCAGCCCACATGTGCTCATTGGGTCCATGGTGTCACATCACCAAATGGCTATAAAATATAAACACCTGGCAGAGAAATATTTCAGTAGGTACTATAGAAAGCCGATAAATTCATTTCTACATGGCCTATGCCCAAATTTAGTAGATTAGTTCTATTCTTAGACATATTAATGTAATTCAATGAGCTTTTTAACATATATATATATATATATATATATATATATATATATATATATATATATATAAAGTATTACCTTGAAGAAAACTATATCATTAAGCCCTGTTGATATTTTACAAAACATATTTAGAACATTTCTGTGTACTAAAATTTTAGTAAACATCATCTATTATTATTGGTTATTGGTTATCATCACAATTTCCCTTTAGATACTGAATTGCTGGAGAAAGTAAACTAAAAATGTGGAGTTTTGAATGCAGCTTCAGCTACTGCCACCTTCCAGTAGTTATCTAAGTTATCTAAGAAGTCCACGCCCACAAGCAACATCAGTGTCTGTGCGTGTGCACATGCCTGTGAGTGTAGCTGTTTTGAGATAAGTGTAAAACTATAATGCTAGACTAATTTGACTAAAGTGATAGGCCAATTCATGGAAGAGCGGAAAGGTTTTGTTTTATTTTCTTTGTTTTTAACTAGAGTGTGAATAACAGAAAAAGAAAAGAAAAAAGTGCTAAGCCATAGGAGCTATTAAATATCTCATTGTAATTTTTAAAAATGTAAGGGGAATGTGCTTGATGGACATTTTTTATCTTGTATATGGTGCATACCAGGCTTTGTTTCTTATACTTAATGTCCAAAAAGAAGGAAAACATGTTCTGTTATTGTTCACCTGAGCGTTTGTGTAGGTGATGTGTATTATAGTCTTAAATTAATGCAGTTTATATTCAATAATAAATCAGTATCACTGATTTTAATATGAATCTTTATACTTGATATATAATTGATGTGATATATAAAAGATGGGAAAGAATGAGTCCTTTTCAATTTATTCATTATAATAGCTGTGGCATTCTTCTCTTATTGCTGTATCATGTAGAAATGTTTGTGTATTTGGTTTGGACCCACTAATATATGATTCAGTATTTGAAACTTGGACTTAATTTCTTGACTCTCCTAACATAGGTTTTCTAGTGTTTTGTGGCAAATCTCTAGAACCTACTTGTTGACACATTGATAAAAAGAAATGAGGGCTGCAAATATATCATTTTAAACAGACATCAACAGAAAGCGCAATAGGGTGTGGAAAGGGTAAAAAATAAATACTATGGGCATTCTTTTTTTTATTTTAGTATTATAATTTCTAAATTCAGATAGAATCGTAATCTCTTCTCTTTGTAAGAAAATGACATTTGGAGGATGGCTATAATCTGGGTGGGGAAATGCCACTAATTCCACTCATCTTTCATTTTCTCTAGCTAAAAGCTATGATGCGAACTGATATTAATATTAATCCCAGTAGTCTGACAAATCTGTTACCGTTAATTTACCACAAGACTGATTTATGATCATAAATAATTAGATAGCCTTAAACACAAATGTGAACCATTGGATTCTATTTAAAGAAAATAATGATTGGTGATTAGAGAAATACATGACCATGTTGTTAAGAGAAAAAACAATCATTTTTAGGATCTTTTCATAACCTAGAAAAGCATTTTCAATATGATATATTTTGCTTGTTTTCTACATGTAAGACTCATTATTTAATAGTATCCTAAGGCAATGTTTTAAAGAATATCTTTTATCAAAACCGAATTTGAAGATAATTATTTTACCACTTATTTAGTTGCCAGTAAAATTGAACCCATTTCTTGAATGAGTTTGTGGAGAAAAAATTCCACAAATAATTACAAATTCCACAAATAATTACATATATAATTATAATCTTTTACATGAATTGAGATTTCTTTTTTGGTATTTTTTAATCAACTTCTTTATCTTATTTGTACCTTCCTCCTCTATTATTCTTTTAAGACTTTATTTTTTAAAGCATTTTTAGATTCAGAGGAAAACATACAGGGACTGACACATATCCAGCTTTCTCTGTTTTGCTTTTCATTTTCTTCAAAAATACTCCATCTGTTGATTTGCCGCAAAGTAAAAGAGTAGAGGACAATACTCAGGTGAAATTCTTTATCATTGGAGAGAAAATATAGAATCAGCCACTACAGATGTGATTTCAAAAATTATCTGTTCTTGTCACATAATGCAGTGCTGCTTTAAAAACTCTTAAATCTTTGGAAGTTTTACAATAGGCAGAGATTAGAACATTCCTAAATATTTGGTTGATGTCTTTGTCTTTTATACAGTATATGTTTGAATTGCATAGTAAAAAGTTTCATTATGAATTAAAGTATGTGAGGACATAGAAAGAAGGTATATTTTTCTTACTTGCTAATAAACCCCATTTTTGTCCCTGAGTTAGCTAAATTGATATTCATGTTTATGAGAGTTTGTAGTAAGGTAATGTTTGAAATCCCCACTCTAATGCCCATCAGATCACCATTTTGTAGTCCATATCCTCACAGGCCTTCATTCATAATGTGTGTCTTCTAATATTACATCATAGAAGATGTAACCCTTAAGTTATTCATAAGGTCATTAGCTTGTGCTCTGGGCACTGACAATGGACTTTCTGTCACTGCATCACTGTTTTTATCTCACTACGAACTGTCATTTTAATTCCAAGGTCCTTCAAACAAGAATTCAAAATTTCCTACTGAAAAACTCTCCAAAGATGGGTAAAAATAACACTTAAAAAATCTTAGAAGAAATTTTTCTTTCATCTCTGAATTTCCTAGAGACTCAGATATATTGTTGAAACTTGAAAACCTTCCAATTTTTCACAGTGTCATCTTGTAATGGTCACAAAGAAAGCCCTTAAAATTGTTTCATTCTAAATAGTGAGAAGATATCAAAATTAAAAAGTTATTTAAGGCTTGACGGCTAATATACCAAAGGCCTCTTGCTCCCTCTGCAGAAGGTGCTTCAAATTGCAGTCACATTTTAAAATTTTATTTTAATGAACAAATTTGTCATGAGGTTCATGATGATTAACAAAAACTTTGGAACCCAGTGTATCTCCAGTGTCTTGCAAACTTGTTAGTTGTCCTAAAGTTGATCAGGGTAGGTTTGTGTGTTTCTGCTTTGGTGTTTTTCTCTTGCATCAGCAAAGGTCAAATTAAATTCCAATAGCAACAACTGGGAAAAACAGTAGGTTGTTTTCTTTTTTTTCTGCCTGTTTGTTTAGCTGTGTTTTATTTACTCTCATGGATTATTAAAATGCTTGAATATTTCTTTTGATATTAGGTGATCATTTTACTCATTTTAATTTTTTTTTTATTTAGCCAGGGAATTTAAACCATGAAAATAATGTACTGTACCTCAACATCTTAATCAGTTCTCTTATTATTTACTTCTAATTGATGTGGTCATTTTGAGTTCTTAGCTGTTTTCAAGAAAAAAAATATTAACAATTTGAATTGTAACTTCACAGGAGAAAGAATTTGTTCATTTAATTAACTGAATTGTTTTCAGCTATAGGTAATACAAGAGAGTTTCATCTTTCTATAAAAATTTCATTAATATATAAAATTACCATGCATATATATTTACCATCTTAATTTACTCATTTAAGTTAAATGGAACAACATGTTAATATTTTAGTAGCTTTGAATAATTTTATGCATTTTCTCTTACAACTCCAAGACCATTTTATTTGACAGGTTACTAGTTTTCTTATTTTGCCAGAATGAAAATTCTTATATTTCATCAATAGTCTTAACAAGAGATTGAAAATCCTTTTCATTTGTATTTAGTATAAGAACAGCCCTCTTGTTACCCTGTAATTGAAAAATGAACACAAGTAGCTTCTTTGATTTGAATATGTTACATCAGACTTACCTGTTCTAAATTATTATGCTTAAACTAGACTGAATTTTTTTTCCCCCCTCTGGTAGGTGTACTGGTCCATTAGCAAATTCTCTTTCAGAGAAAACAAGAGACTCAGTAGAGGAAGCTGATGATGAATACAAGATTCCTTCATCCCATCCTGTTTCCCTGAATTCACAACCATCTCATTGTCATAATGTAAAAACTCCTCTTAGGTAAGAATGTGGGCAACTTTTTAATCACCTCACATCTGCATAAGCATTATCATTTCTGGTGTTTATTTTTAAGCCATTAAATCATATCTATTGTTTAAATATCTTTGATTTCTTGCTCAAAAATGCTGCTGCTTATATACTATTTCCTGTATTATTTTCAGAGATAACTAAAAGATGCAGATTTTTCATGAGTCAGGAAGTCATTTGACTAAATTAGTTGACTAGTAAGTCAATGGACATTTTTTTGCCTCTCTCTCCTAAAAAATGAAACAAATTATACTCTGATAAAACTTTGCTATAGGTTATATAGTGATTAATTCATGAATATTCAATAAACTATTTTCAATTCATTTTATCAGTTCTAAGTACAAATCTCATGAAGAAAAATTAGTGCTTAGAAACTAAGGTATTATGCCAACCTTCTTTAGAATTTTTCTTCATGATATAAAGATTAGTATAATTTATATTCATTTCCCTTCTTGATGTGCTACCTACTTCTATTCAGCTCATGAAGAAATTAAAAAACAAAGTTCTCTTAACTGTTTTTTTTTCAAATCACACTTTAATTTTTTTATTTTTTAATTATAGTTGACATTCATTGTTATTTTATATTAGTTTCAGGTGTATAGCATAGTAGTTAGATGCTTATGTAAGTTACAAAGTGATCTCCTCACTTAGTTTAGTACCCACCTGGCACTGATATCAAACTATACTACAAATCTATAGTAATGAAAACAACATGGTACAAGCATAAAAACAGACACATTGGTCAGTGGAACAAATAGAGAGCCCAGAAATAAATCCCTTAACTGGTTTTTATTAGGTACTTACCTATTTTACTTTTGCTGTATCAAATAAGAATATAAAGACTAGTGTTTTCTTCTTGTCAGCAGTTTATTTTTGCTATAATGGAGACATCTTTGATCTTTGAAGTGGCATCCTCATTGAGGTATATGAGTTACCAAAAATGGGCAATGTATATTGAAATATTAGTTAGTCTTTCGGTAGAAGGATGATTCTGCATTTATCTAATTAGTAAATCATAATCTAATAATATTTTTCTGTATATTTTTTATCAGGCTGACATATGAGTTACTAAGTAGTGAAACCTCAGTTTAAAACTTGTTTTCTAAGCTCCAGTTTACTTTGTATAATAACATCTCTGGAGCTAAGCTGGGAACATAGAGTAGCACTCACCTACTGCTGGTGGCCCAGCCTTCTGCCTGCCAGTATCTCCTTGTTTGAGAGATAGGTGAACCATTGAACTCTTTAGTAATCTGTGTCCTCTTTTACTTAGTGTACCATTTCCTTCTGAGTCGAGTCAATCAATGGAAAGCATTTTATGCATGGAGTGTTCCCTTTTTAAAAGCTAAAAAAAAAAAAAAAATGTTTTTTAATACCTTTCTGTGTTTTATTTTACAGTAGATAATCCAGTACTTGAAAAAGAGAAGCATCTTCATTTTAACCAGAGATCTGTCTTAATGAATGATCCTGGTTAGAACTATTAACACTCTGCAGAATTATTAACCAGGATTATTAACACTGTACAGTCCAGGGCTTCCTATTTCAAAGCAAGAAACAACATATTTCTTGCTAATTCCTGGTGTTTAAGATGTTTGTGGCTAAAATATTATCATTGAGAAGACAAATAACTGAGAGGCAATTTGTTAAAACAGCAGAACCCAATGTCCACTACCCTTATCAGAGAAAAAGTTGTCCCTTTACATTAATTATAAACATATAATTTTCATTTCCTTTAGCTCCTACAAATGTGTAGCAATTTTTAAAAACTAAAATAAGATGAAATTTTTTGGTCTTCATGGGATCTCATTATTTTTCAGTGCTAGAGAAGTGAAGGGTATAATTTAAATACTTTATTTTAATTGTCCTATTGTATTGGATGAGCTATTTGGTGACAGGCTTCTCAAATCATGAAAATAAATTTGAATTATGACCATCATTATCATCTTTGTACAAAGAAGAGAAGTGTCTGTAGAGAAGCAGTAAATGTTGATAATTTCTAAACGTAATTTGGGTGAATTTTTTATCTAATTTGTTTTTGAAAGCTGATGGATGAAGTATCTTATGTTCTCTGCTAAGAACTCTTTAAGCTTAAAAACGTTCTTTTCCTCTGTTCTCCATCCCTTTGGAATATCGGGATTGTCAATATGTAGAAAAAGTTAAACAGTAAATGAATAATTCAATTCAGTTTCAGTAAAAATTCATCATTATTATGAAAATTCAATACATGATAACTATTTTTAAATGAGCCATCTCTGTCCCCTTGAAGAGATGTGGCCACCAGAGAGAATGGAAATGAATTTCAGATGAAGCACTTTTGTAATAACTATTCAAATATCCACTATCTTCTATGTTATGTATGTACTTCTACTTTTCCCCAAGAATTCAGAATAAATTGAAGTAAAATGGAACCTCTGCTTTCAGTAGCTCTTTGTGAGCAGAATAACTTGGTGAGCAGAGTTCATTGTTACACAGCTATATTCTGAAGACATAATATGCTCTGTATCTTCTCTTCCTTTTGCTATCTTCCCATTCTCCAGTTTTATCCATTGTATTTATAGTATGATTTCAACAACAAAAATACTTTTTTTGTAAGTACACTTCATTATAGACACCTAGATTAAAATATTTGTGTGTACCCAGGGTTTTTGCTAAAGTCATTTTTGTACAGTTGTCAGAAGTGGCAGAATTTTGTTCATGGCAGGGGTGAAATTATATTACAGACTCTAGGTTTTTCAATATGCCCATCAGATTTTAGTGTTATTACTGAACATTTAATAACTCTCCATCTTTGATGGGCTCCAGTTTATTATAGGAAAGCATAAATTACAGAAATAAAATATAATATTAAATACCATCAACAAATCATGAAGTCATTGGGGGCTATTATATATTTCTTGCCTTCGTACATTTTTTTCTTCAGAAACTTGACAGTATTATTGAACTCTTCCAAAATGATATGTTAATTTCACAGATGTGTTTTAGGATATCAACAATTTTTGTGACCCTGTAATTTTTGGTTTCACTTATAAAAGAAAAACTGTCTTCAGTGGGATGCTTACTTCTGCTTTGTAAAAGTATTTGAGTAAGAGTATCTAGGTAATATTGTACTTTTTCCAAAAAAGAAAATTATATTTATGTTCAAACTGTATTATATGAGCTGGGTTGCTAGTTTGTATCACCACCACCCCTCCCAAATGACTCCCAAATGGAAAGTAATTATCCTTATGATTTTTGTTCTCTGATATCTGCTTTAGATCTTGTGATAATGGTCATTGTATATTGAATGGAACACATGGTACATCTTCAGAGATGAAGAAATCAAACATCCCTGAATTAGGCATATATGTAAAAGGTATGTATAAACATATGCTCTTTGTGTTCTACATCTGAATGGTCAGAATTTAAAGGCAAAATTCCATACCATTGTTGTACTGAAAATACATTAAGATTTTGTGTTATCCTCTAGGAGATGTTTTTGATTCAGCCTCTGATCCAGTGCCATTACCACCTGCCAGGCCTCCAACTCGGGACAATCCAAAGCATGGTTCTTCACTCAACAGGACGCCCTCTGATTATGATCTTCTCATCCCTCCATTAGGTTAAAACCTTTAAACAATTTTTCAAACAAGCCACCGTGCCTCTTTTAGTTAATATCTGAATTATCAAAAAGCAGAGTTCAGTGTAATGCAGACTCACTGGGTTATGGATTTATCGGAATTATCACTTCAGGTGATGGTGGCTCTCAAGTTTATATGACCATTATTCCATTTAGATGATTGAAGCAATGGTATAAATAGCTGGCCATCAGTCAGGATTTTACCATTTTCTCTTTATGTACTAAATGCAGTCTACAAAAAAAAGAAAGAAAAAAGAAGGAAAAAAAAACATGAGAACATTGATCATCCCCCCAGGCACTTATGTCCTAATAGATTTGAAGTGTTCATCTGAGATTTTTCTTTGAGTACAATTCTTAATGAATGTGTTCTTTTTCTTTTAGCATAAAATGATCCAGCTCCACTTAGCTATCATATTATGAAAAATTGTATATTTTATTATAGATATCTGAGAATAGTCTTATTATCATTGCAACTACAACACATCCAAAGAATCTCAATTTCTTTTTTTCAAAATTTAATGAGGAAGTTCAGTAATGTGTTTGTGTGAGTACACATGTGAAGGTATACACGGGCAAATGTATATATGTTAAAGTTAGCTGGTGCTGGTGTCTGTGTTTATTTCATCAATTCCAGGTAGTAAGCTCCTCACCCTATTATTAGAGGAAGATAGAACCTCCATACACATTAAAGTTCCAAAATAACAAGACACCATAATATAATATGATGAAGGTCCATTTATTAGCTTATCTGAATTATTAAGCTATCAGAAATGTGAAATAAACCTTTTGGTTTTTTCCATAAACCCCGTCAATCAATATTTCCAATTATACTACTGCAGTGTCTTCTGTTCTGTTCATTCTGTAATTCAGTGCATTAATTCTCATCTACGTGAATTATAAGAGCCTCCTAACTACCTTCTTTACCTAGTGTTTTTTTCCCTTCTACTTCTTACTATATAGTGGTTTTTTGACCTAGAACCTAAGTCTTCATGATCTAGATCAGCATTGTCCAATAGAACTTTATATGGTGATATAAGGGACCTATATATCTGCATATGTGGAACTTAATTTTAGTGAAATTTAAACTAAATTACTCTATGCGGATGATGACTACCATATTGGACAGTGCAGATAAATGTTCTAACCTGTCTTTTTAACCACACATCTCATGCTTTATTTATACAGTTCACTCTGCCTAGAAGACACTGTCCTCAAGTTTGATGAATATTTTTGAGCCCCTGATATTCAGACTTTCCTGTTCTTGATAACACCTTGCCAAATGCCACCTTTGACATTTCTCTTCCCTCTTACAATGAATGTATTTCTCTGTGGTACCTATGAGACTTTCACCTTGAATCATTTGTGAACTTTTCTTAGATTTCCTCATGGAATCTAAGCTCCTTGGATCAGGGCCTTATGATTTTTATTTTCACATTACCCATGTGCCTAGCATGGTGCCTGACATTTAAAGGCTGAAAAGGGTTTTGAATGAATAAGATAATGTAGCATATAGCTAAAGAAAGTATGGAATGATTATGGAGCTCCTTCTCCTATACCTTCAAATATTTTAAGTTAGAAAAATATTTATGATCATTAGAGAAAATATTTTCAATATTTTTTGCAAGGCAAGCTGGATCAGTAGTAAAACTATTATCTTTACACTTTCATGTTTTAGTCAAATACGTGTGAATTTTTATTACTGGAATATGTAGGTGTTATACACTTTCACAAAGTATTTGAAATTGCTTACAAAAATACATACACTGCAACTTTATTTTTAATATAAGGGAAAATATGAGTAGAAAAGTAAGATGTGGCAGGGAAAAATAGACATAAAAGCATGCTACAATGTTGTGTAGTTACTAAAGCTGGGAAATATGCAAATTTAAGTAACTAGCTTTGGGACCACAAAAGGTAGTTAGTTCTATATTGAACTGTTCCTCTTTAGATATATCTTATAAGTAGAAAAACATATTCTTCTTCTATAGGTGCATTTTCTATATATTTTGACAATGAAATATATGGAGCATTAGCTTTAATTAATTAAAATCCAGAAGAGTAAACTTTAGAAGATAATCTGTTCAGTGACATTAAAATTTTTGTGCATGGTATGATTTTCTAATTAGAAACCATGAACTCTTATTGTCATACAAAGAATTGTTTAAGGTTACAGGTGAATAATAAGCTGTTTTATAACCTGCAATGCTGCTTTTTAATAGAAAAGCCTGGAAGATAGAAAATGTTTGCACGCACACGTATGTTTGTGTTTCTGTATTGCTGCTCTCCAAACACTCGCACAAAATAATTAACTCCAATTATCAAAGTCAGTGGATGGCTGGATAAACACTACAGGTGAAGTTCTTTATAAACAGCAAGAAAAAAATCAGTCTTTACTTTGTTTGACCTGATACTGTGTTTCTACCAATTAAATTCTACTGTTGATACGAACCTTTCTTTAAATGCAGGTGAAGATGCTTTTGATGCTCTTCCCCCATCCCTTCCACCTCCCCCACCACCTGCGAGGCATAGTCTCATCGAACATTCAAAACCTACTGGCTCCGGGAGCCGGCCATCCTCAGGACAGGACCTTTTCCTTCTTCCTTCAGGTAGGAGAGAAAAGCCAAGGAAAACTTTTCACGTAAAGCAGAACTATTTCTAAGATTTAACTGTCAAATAAGCATTAGTGTATATTGGTTTCTATCTCCCGAGCAGTAAAAACCTTGTGTGGGGAAAAGAGCACTTGCGTAGGTTTCTCAGTTGGTTTAATGCCAAAAGACTACAAAAATGGCAAAAGCAATAGAAATTTTAGAATTTAGGAACGGCGCTGTAGAGATCATGCAGTCCAAATAACACCTTCATGTTACAAAGGTGTCACATAGAAGCAGAAGGGCTCCGTGATTGGGCTAATAGCAATGGGAACAAAATTTAGACCGTCTCCCCCAATACTGAATGCAGCAGTTATTTTTTCTAATAAGTTTTTAAATTTTTACTACATATTTCTTAGGGTCATAATTTTGTTCAAAAACAATATTTTGATAAATTATTTTGCTGTAACATTGAAAGATAAGTTTATCTGCATTTTATTTTGTTATTTTAATATCTCAGTAAATCTACTCAAATTATTGGTCTTCAAGGAAAAATTAATACATACCTTTTTTTAACTCAAGTGGGAAGAAAAATAGACTTCATGAACCATCCACTCCATTAGTCAAAATCTTCAGGAAAAAAAATTAAGTAATATATTAACTTTTACACACTGTCCTGTTGGTAATACTGTGATCTGTGCTCTGAAGTTTGCCTCCTCCATTTAGATTGGTTAAACATAGGGTAAAGGTTTCTTTCTCAACAATTGCTTTACATTTCTGTATGAGATGAATCATGAAAGAGGCCTTTATAGTGTGCAGTTTATCCTTTGGCCATGAATATGTTTTCCCTGAGACATATGCAGCCATCAGTGATTTTTCTGTTTTTTTTCTCACTCAGTTTGATAATTTAGAAAGTTGGAGGTGATGTGTGGGTAAGACACAAATTATAGACACATATATTGGCATATACAACTTCAGTTTCTACAAGTAGTATATTTTCCAGAAATAATTTAGAGTTTAATTTTCATCAGCAAATATTGAATCATCCCTAGTGTCGCCCACTCTGTTAGATACCTCCCTGCCCTCATGGAGCATACCCCTCAAATCCAAGCAGAAAGCATGGATAGCTTTTAGGCTCTTATTTATATAGCTACATTTTGCTACCTTTTTCACTTAATAATTTTCCCCATTTTTGTTATATACATGAATTTTAACATTTAAAAAAATTAATTACTCTAAATCTTAGTTAATTTTACCTTTCTTAAGGCTAACTTCTGGATAGTTTCTGGCCAGATTGCTACAGTGTACCTGTCACCTTTTATATATGTGATTTAAGGCCCATTAAATGAACATTTAATTTAGTGCCTGTTTTTAAAATTAAGCGTCCCGGGAGCTGGAAGAAAATTTATACAAAAACAAACTTTTACCTCTTTTTATCAAAATAATGAATTTAAAAATATTGTATTTATCATAATTTTATTCATTGTGCTTTATCTAAAAATCTTCACAAAAATGCTTTCAAGATTACTTTAAAAAATTACTTCAAAATGAAAATTCCTCCTTTTATTAAATGAAACAAAGTTGTCTGAATTGTTTTATTTCATATATAGGTTTGATCGTTTTGATTTTGCTTGGCTGCCAGGGAGTACAGCAGGAGTTGGCCTTAACTATGGTATTGAATCCAGCATGGGACCAGAGCAGTGTCATTTGAACCTACTGACTCTCTCTTGACTTCCTTTTATACATGGAAGCATTCTAATGCCACTCCAAATAATGTTGGCACCCCTTGAACATAAATACTTCTAAGAAAAAGAAAGCAACTTTTATTTTCCTTTTCCAACCTTTCATAGCATTAACATGACAAATGTCTGGTCTTGTTAGCTCCTTTGTTGTGAGTTCCACTGAGAAAACTGTTTTTATTCAATTTAAACCATATATATTAGCTCTCCTTTTTTTCCCAAAGAAATGTTTTAATTTTTACATCGTATAGAATATGAAAGTTTCTTTCTCTTGTTTTGTGAAGTATTTAATACATTCTACTGTCTAAATAAGTGTAACAGAAGAATCATAGAAGAGGTTCTTCACCCTAAGAATTGAACTTTATGAAAGAATACCCTATAAATGCTAACAGAATGTTTAATTCAATAGTTGTAGAATTGTACAGGGTAAAAAAAAAAGTTGGATTTTCTTACGATATTGTATCAAATACCTAATCAAACCTACCTCTTTATCCCAGCATTCAGTGTCCTGCACACTTAAGTCAGATCCACCTTTCTGACCTTATGACCCAATGACTGCTCGCAGTAGCTACTCTAAACTGCAGAGTCCTGTGTTTCTACAAAGGAGCCTTAGGACTCCTGTAGGATCAAAGCAGGGAAGTGAAGCAGGAGCACAACTCTGATGCTGCTTTTATCTACTTTATTTTAGGCCTTCATGTAAGATTTCTTTTGGCAAAATAGTAATGTCCACTGCTGTACATGAGCCATCTACTCTGCACAGGCCAGTCATATCCTAAAAAAAACCCTGAAGAGTCCTCAAAAAAAGCAGTACACTTTCCTGACTCTTAATCCAGAGCTACTGCTAGCATATATGTTCTTTTGTCTAAATTAGAAAAATGTCATTAACCAATATCACCATAATAAAAATAATAAATTAATTACAACAAGGCACTTCCTTTGTGCTGGTGGGTTGAAATGGGCACCCCTCTTCCATTTTGTGCCAGGACCAGTGGTCAAGGAAAAGCCAAGGCTGCATTTAGGTTTGCTCATTCCCATAACTGCATGTCTTTGTGCTCAGCACAACATAGAGTGTCTCTGGCAGCACTTACTAAACCTTTCTTTCACAATGTTTCTAACCTGGAATCTCTTTAGAAGCCTTTATCCAATCTTAAAGCTGCAATTCAACTCTAAAGGCTAGCAAAATTGACTTATAGAGATAAAATGAAAGTTTCCCATTATGCAGAAATGTAACTGCATAAATAAAATACAAAGAAAATCTGCATCATTAGCAAAAGAATTGAAAAGGATTTAGAGGGATTTGTTGGCTGTGACCTTTATAAAGCACTATCATGATGTGGCTCCCAAAGGAGCTGATGCTATTTGAAGGCTGCACTCAGAGTTCAAATCAGAGGAGTGAGGTGAGGTCCTCCACAGTGTTCAGGGGTGTGGTGACTACAGTGTTAAAGTGTTGAAGGGTTAATGGGCTAGAGCAGTGATTCTGTGGTCTTCAGACCAGCAGCATCAGCATCACCTGGGGATTTCTTTAAAATGCAAATCTGTAGGATCCACAGAGGACTTACTAAATCAGAAACTCTGGGAGAATAACCCAGCAATCTTTGTTTTCATAAGCCTTCTGGGTGATTCTGATGCATGCTTAATTTTAAAAATCACTGGGCTGGGATATCCCTAGAGGCATGTAGCCAAGATAGTAAAGGGAACTCAAACTATACTATGTAAACTACAAATTAAAGAAATTGTATTTGTGAAAGAAGTATTTGTGAAAGAAGGATTAGACTTTTTCCCTGTCTCCTCAGAAGGCAGAAATAAGACCAATGAGAAGAATTATTAAGAATAAAAATTCCATTCATCATGAGAAGCAGCTTTCTAAATTATTAATAATTCTTGTATCTCAGAGAGGTAAAGAGTTCTGTAACATTAAAGGATTTAATAAGTGGCCAGATTGCTACATAGTGGGCATTTATGAATGTGACTTAAAGAGTCAGGGCAGCTGAGAGGGAGGAATTTTGTTTCACCTAAATAGCACTTCAAACCACTTATAGCATTTAGATCCTGCATTGTTATTCTTTTAAATTTTTTGGAAAAACTGATAATTTTCCAGATGGTTTTCGGATGTCCCCAGAGGAAATATACCATTGTTTTAACAGTTCCGTTTTCTTTGTCTCTTTTTCTACACAGGACTAAAAATTTGGAAGTGTTTTAGATAGTGGAAAGAATTTTTTTTAAAAAAACCTCCATAATGCTTTCTTCTAGAGATTTGATAGGTTTTTTTTCTGATCAGTGAATTTTGATCAATTAATATTTCCCACTTTCTTTTTCTATTTAAATTTTTTTCAATTACAGTTGACATATGAGTTTCAGCGTACAACATAGTGATTAGACATATACATAACATACAAAGTGATCACCCCAGTAAATCTAGTACCCGTTCGACACCATATATAATTATTAACAGTATTATTGACTATATCCTCTATACTGTGCTTTACATCCCTGTGACTGTATTTATAATTGTTAAGCGGTCCTTCTGAATCCCTTCACTTTTTTTTACCCAGCCCCTTAATCTGCCTCTCATCAGGCAATTATGAATTTGTTCTCTATGACTTTGTTTGTTTTTTAGATTCCACATATATGTGAAATTATATAATATGTGTCTTTCTCTATATGACTTGTTTCACTTAGCATAATACTCTCTAGGTCCATCCACATTTTCACAAATGGCAAGATTTCATTCTTTATGTCTGAGTAATATTCCATTGTGTATATGTACTACATCTTTATGGACACATAGATTGATTCCATATCTTGACTATTATAAATAATGATGCAATGAACATAAGGGTGCTTGTATCTTTTTGAATTAGTGTTTTGGATATCTTTGGATAAATACCAAGAAGTGGGATTGCTAGGTCTTATGGCAGTTCTATTTTTAAATTTTTGAGAAACCTTCATTGTTTTCCATAGTGGCTGCACCAATTTGCAGTCCCACCAGTAGTGCACGAGGGTTCCCTTTCCTCCACGTCCTCACCAACACTTGTTTGTTGCTTTATTTATTATAGCCATTCTGACAGGTGTAAGGTGATAGCTCATTGTGGTTTTAGTTGGTATTTCCCAAAGATTAATACACTGAGCATCTTTTCATGGCTATTGGCCATCGGTATGTCCTCTTGAGAGACACGTCTATTCAGATTCTCTGCCCATTTGTTTGTTCTTTGGGTGTTAACTTATACAAGTTCCTTATATACTTAAGATTAGTCCCTTATTAGATGTTTCATTGGCAAATAGCTTCTCTTGCTCAGTAGGTAGTCTTTACTTTTTGTTGATGGTTTCATTCACTGTGCAGAAACTTTTTAGTTTAATGTACTCCTATTGTTTATTTTTTATTTCCTTGCCTGAGGGGACATCCCCAAAATAAAAAATATTACTAAGAATAATCTCAAAGAGTTTATTGCCTATGTTTTCTTCTAGGAGTTTTAAGATTTCAGGTCTTACATTTAAATCTTTAATCCATTTTGAGTGTATTCTTGTATGTGGTGTAAAAAATTGATCCAGTTTCATTCTTTTGTGTGTATCTGTCCAGGTTTTCCAACACCATATATGCAGTAGAGACTGTCTTTACCCTGTTGTATATTCTTGCCTTCTTTATCATAGATTAATTGACCATAAGATGTGGGTTTATTTCTTGGTTCTTCTGTTATATTGATCTATGTGTCTGTTTTTATGCCAGTGTCATGCTGTTTTGCCTACTGTAGCCTTGTAGTATAGTTTGATATCAAGGAATGTGATACCACCAACTTTGTTTTCCTTTCTCAAAATTGCTTTGGCTATTTGGGGTCTTTTGTGGTTTCATATAAATTTTATGACTATTTGTTCTAGTTCTGTGAAAAATGCCATTGGTATTTTGATAGCAGTTGCACTGAATTGATACATAACTTTGGGTGGTATGAACATTTAATGATGTTTTGTCTTCTTATCCATGAGCATGGTATATGTTTCCATTTCTTTGTATCTTCTTCATGCGAGATAGTTGTCTGAGAACAAGTCTTTTACCTCCTCAGTTAAATTTATTCATAGGTATTTTATTTTTGATGCAGTTGTAGATGAGATTGTTTTCTTAATTTCTCTTTCTGAAGTTCATCATTGGTATATAAAAATGTAACCAACTTCTGAATATTAATTTTGTATCTTGCTACTTTACTAAATTTATTTGTTCTAATTGTTTTTTTATGGCATCGTTAGGGCTCTCTATATAGAGTATCATATTGTCTGCAAATAATGGCAGTTTTACTTCCTCCTTTCCAATTGGAATGTCTTTTATATCTTCTTGTCTAATTGCTGTGGCTAGGATTTACAATACTATGTCAAATAAAAGTATTGAAAGTGGACACGCCTGTCTTGCCCCTGATCTTAACGAAATGCTTTTAGCTTTTCACTGTCAAATATGAATATTGTTATGAGTTTGTCATAGATGGCCTTTCTTACATTGAGGTATGTTCCTTCTGTACTCACTTTGTTGAGAGTTTTTGTCATGGATTTGTCAAATGCTTGTTCTGCATCTATCAATATGAGCTTATAAAATTTATTCTTCATTTTATGTGGTGTATCACATTAATTAATTTGTAGATATTAAAATCACCTTGCATTCCTTGCATGAATCCCACTTGATCATGGTGTATGCTATTTTTAATATATTTCCGAATTATGTTTTCTGATGTTTTGTTTTGGATTTTTCAACTCTGTTCATCAGTGTAGGAACATTGGCCTATGATTTTCTTTCTTTTTTTTTTTGTTTTTGTTTTTTGGTTTTTATTTTTTAGTGTCTGGTTTTGATATCAGGGTAATGCAGGCCTTGTAAAATGAGTTTGGGAGCCTTCCCTTCTCTTCGGTTTTTTTTAATAATTTGACTAGGATAGGTATCAATTCTTCACTGAATGGTAAAATTCACCTATGAAGCCATCTGGTCCAGGGCTTTTGTTGAGAGTTTGATTATTGATTCAATTCCATTAGTAGTTACAGGTCTGTTCAAATTTTCTGTGTTTTTCTGATATAGCCTTGGAAGATGGTGTGTTTCTACAAATTTATCCATTTATTCTAACTGATTTGTAGTATATTCTTAGAATATTTTGTATTTCTGTGGTGTCAGTTGTCACTTCTCCCCCTTTCATTTATGATTTATTTATTGAGCCCTCTCTTTTCTTGATGAGGCTAGCTAATGTTTATCAGTTTTGTTTACCTTTTCAAAAAAAAAAAACAATTCTTGATTTCACTGGGTTTTTCCACTTTTTTTTTAGACTTTTCATTTATTTCAATTCTGATTGCTACTTTTATTTCCTCCCTTCAACTCACTTTGGGCTTTGTTTATTCTTTTTCTAGTTCCTATAGGTGTAAGGTTAGATTGTTTGATATTTGTTTCTTGAGGTAGGCCTGTATTGTTATAAATTTCTCTCTTAATAGAACTGCTTTTCATTTGTTCTATAGATTTGGAGTCATTGTTTTTCATTTTCATTTGTCTCCAGAGGTTTCTTTTCAGTTTCTTCCTTGATCTCGTTATTAACCCATTGTTTAGTAGCATATTATTTGTCCTCTACGTGTCTGCATGTTTTTCAGTTTTCTTCTTGTAATTGATTTCTAGTTTTATACCATTTTAATTAAAGAAGATGCCTTATAGAATTTTAGTCTTCAATTTACTGGGACTTGTTTTTTGGCCTAACACCTAGTCTATCCTGGAAAGGGTTCTGTGTGCACTTGAAAAGAATGTATATTCTGCTGCTTAGGGGTGAAATGTCCTAAATTATTAAGTAAGTCCTAGTCTATTGTGTCATTCAAGGCCACTGTTTCCTTGTTGATTTTCTGTCTGGATAATCTATCCATTGATATCAATGGAGTATTAAAGTCCTCTACTGTTACTGTACTACCGATAATCCCTTCCTTATAGCCATCAATATTTGCTTTACATACTCATATACTTTATAAACTTATATATCCTCTGTTGGATTGATCCCTTTATCATTATAAATGCCCTACTTTGTCTTTTGTTACAGCCATTGTTTTAAATTGTTTTCTCTAAGCATTGCTACCCTAGCTTTTTGTTCATTTCCATTCACATGAAATATTTTTTTTATCCTTTTACTTTCAATCTGTGTGTCTTTTGATCTGAAGTGGGTCCTTTGTAGGAAACACATGTACAGGTCTTGTTATTTTATTGATTCAGCCACCCTCTGTCTTTTGGAATATCTAGTCCATTTACACTTAAGTAATTATTAATAGTCACGTTGTTATTGCTATTTTATTTTCTGATCATTTTTGTATTTCTTTGTTCTTATTCTTGCTCTCTTCTATGTTGAATTTCTCAGTGTCATGTTTATAATCCTTTCTTTTTAATTCTTGTATATCTATATATCTCTTGCAAATTTTTGGTTGGTGGTTACCTTATGCTTCATATATCCTAAGCTATGGTTATCAGTTTAAATTAGTTTCCTAAGTTCGAACACATTCTGAAGACACTACTATTTTTACTCACCTCCCTGTTTTATTATTTTTTATCTCTTTTCCGTGTGTGTTTGTATCAGTTTATTAATATAATTACACATAATAGTCCTACTTTTACCTTTTAACTTGTGTGCTACATTTATAGTTAGTTGATCCACTACTTTTTCTAAGTTTGCCTTTGTCGGTGTGAATTTTTTTCTTTCCTATATTATTTATATATATTTTTCCTTTCCACTGAATGATGTCTCCATAACATATCTTGTAATACTATTTTAGCGATGATGAACATATTTAGCCTTTTCTTGCCTAAGAAACTCTTTCTCACTCCTTCAATATCTTAATGATAGCCTTGCTGGCTAGAGCAATTTTGTTTGTAGGTCTCTGACGTTCATCACTTTGAATATTTCATGCCATTCCCTCTGGCCTACAAAGTTCCTCTTGAGAAATCAGTTGGCAGTCATATGGGAGTTCTTTGTAACTGCTTTTCTCTTGCTATTTTTAAAATTTTCTATTTGTCTTTATCTTATGGCATTTTCATTATGACATGTCTTGTAGTGGGCCTCTTTGGGTTCATCTTGTTTGGGGCTTTGTTCTCCTGGATTTGTGTGTCTTTTTCCCTTGCTAATATAGGGACGTTTTCTGTCATTATTTCCTCAAATAGTTTATAAATCTCTTCCTCTTTTCTTATGGAATCCCTATAATACAAATGTTGTTATGGTTGATGTTGTCCTAGAGGTCCCTTTAAACTATCCTCATTTTTTAAAAACTTTTTTCTGTTTGCTGTTCCAATTGAGTGTTTTCCACTGCCTTGTCTTTCAGTTGGCTTATTCAGTCTTCTGCTTCATTTAATCATGTTAATTCCCTTGTATTCTTCATTTCAGTTATTGTATTCTTAATTTCTGACTCATTCTTCGTGGTTTTTATCTTTGTTTCATATCTCTTTGTTTAAGTTCTAAGTTCATCTGTTCTTCACCCTATTGTGTAGGGGCTGATTGCATGAAACAGGAGTCACTCTAGTGGGCCTCTAGTGCTAGCCAAATCCACCCTTTAAGTGTGTCATTTGTGAAACCAGCCATGAGGTGTGTTGGCTCTAGGGTCTCTTGGGAGGGACTCCAGTACAGGTCAAGGTCAGGCACTCTGCTTTTGCCCAGCTTGGGCCCATCTGGTAGAGGCTACAAATGATCTGTGGTTGGTTGCCACTTGTGCTGGGCTTGAAAGTGTTCAGGAGAAGCTTGTGACTCTTTGGGCACCACAATATGATTTAGGCCAGCTGTCACGTATGCCATGTTTGTGACTTCTTAGTTGGAGCTATGTTCCAAGCCAGTACTGGCCACTGCTTATACCAAGCTTGTGGGGCTAACTGATGGAGTTAAATGGACGTTGAGACTGGTTGCTGCTTGTGCCAGGCTCGTACAGGGCACAGCCAAGGCCAGCCACTGTTTATTTGGGGTTAGTGGATCTCAGCACAAGCTGAGGAATGCTGATTGTTTGAAGGAGGTATTGCAGGAGGTTTGGCTGGGCATGCAAGTTGGATGGGACAGGGCCTCAGGAAAAAAAACAGTGTGGAGTAAACAGTGATAATCAAAGTTAACAGAGAACTTAGACTTGACATCCATCTGTGCAGGGCTGGGTGAGTAGAGGGAGCATTCAATAAAGGAACAGTAGTACCTGACAACACATTTGTCCCTGGAGAAAGCTGTCCTGATCCCTGCCCATCTAGCCCTCTCCCTGACACCAGTTAATTTAGTTCCTCCCATATGTCCTTAGTGCTTTTCAAGATGCTGCCTCTTCACTAGAGCCCAGAGCAAGTCATTTGTGTTTCGGCCCTTTAATATGTGTAGCGCCTAGTTCTCCAGCAATCTTCCCTCTTACTTGGGTATAATCTCGCTGGTTTTCACAGCCAGATGTCATTGGGACTTCTCTTCCTGGCACTGGACCTCTGGTCTGTGACTGGGACCCCTTGTTCCTCAGAGGGATCCTTCACAGCTGAGATATCCCTCCTGATTCTTAGTCATCACACTATAAATATGGGACCTGCCCATTATGCCCTTCCTACCAGCTTTGACATGGCTGCTTTTTATATCCTGAGTTATAAGACTTCTGTTCAGCTAGTTATATAATTTTGTTGTAAAGGTGATGGTGGTCATGGGAGGAGGCCAGCATAGTGTTTACCTACTCTGCCATCTTGACCAGAAGTCTGTCCTACTTCTTTTATAGTTAGCAAACCTTTTTCTTCCCATCTTTCCTTAGTTTTTTATAATCTCTAAAATAACTATTAAATATTCGGTTTAGCATTACATACTGTAAATCACAAGCAGTGGTTCTTTGCTTTTTAGAATAATTTCCATTGTGTTTGTTCATTCATTCATTTCCCAGATATTTATTACTATATCAGTGTACATGGGCTATGATATTTTCAATTTGTATGTTTCAATACTAAGTGTGGATATTAAATTTACTGTAATAAGTTTTTGAGGAATTTGTTTTTAAAAACTATTGCTTTTCAAGTTTTCTTCATGAGGAGACAGTTGGTAATTATTCTCTCTGTAGTAATTTTGTTGTATATTTTATCCCACTGAAGCATGAATGCTTTCAACTTTACAACTTGATTTAAAAGCCCAGTTTACCCAATACCTGACTAGTAGCAAACTTAGCATGAAGACAGAACATGACAGTGAAGATTAATATTTGTGTTATTTATGGTACTATTTTCAGTGTACCTAGTGGCTTTTTAACTGAAATAGTTTATCAGAACAATATATACAACTATAAATTTTGTAGTTTATTTATGACTACAGGGTATCTAGAATCTAGTATTTAGCCTTAAAATAGATGATTTAAAACAGCATATCTGACAAGCCTATAAATTACCCCTAAGGAAATTTAAAAAGTATATTTGTTATAAAAGATAATCCTTCCTCCAATCTGTTATCTTAGTGATGTTTTAGAATGCACAAGAACTGAAAGTAAATTTTATTGAATATTTAAATCCTTGGAAAATTTCTAAATTTATGCAGAAATCACCATATTTGGTTCCTTTGGTTACTCTTCCAAATCAAAAATTAACATTTGTTGCATAGAATTTATCTTCTCATTTCTTTCTAAAATGTTTCAGCAAAATTAATGAGGCTAACATTGACTCTTCAAATATTGAAAGCTCAAAATCTAAGACTCATTTTAATTTTGAAATAAATGAAAGCAAGTAACCTTGCTTAGGTCAAAAAGTCTCCAGCAAAGCCAGGGATAATCATTATACTCAAATGAGGAGTGGGGAATACTGATTTTATCTCTTATCTTACATTATCTAGTCAAAAATTAGTATAAATCAGCATATATTTTCTTTTTAAATAATCAAAATTAAGTTGTTTTAAGTTTGTCATTAAAACTTAACTTTAATATTTACAGTTTTAGCTTATGTTAGCAATTCAAATTTCATGGACTTATCAGTGAAGTTCATAGGTTTGATTTTGAATTTATGAAAATCTGTGTCTGGATTTACTTTTTGTAATAAAAATTAAATATTTATGAAATGGAGGCTGTTTTCCAGGCATGTTCTTGGTACTGTGTTTGTGTTAGGAGATAAAATTCAAACAGGATGAGTAAGAAAGGTTCCTGCCCTCAAAAAATCTTACAGCACCTTTGGAGACCCTGGCAGACATAGAAGTAATATGAGAGAGGAACCTGAGATGAAAGTGGTGGCTAAATAAATTTTAATGGAACCAAATATTGTAGAGGCAATATTCATCTACTCAGAAAAGGAATCAGTTCTATGGCTTTAAACCCATGTACTAATAATTTTAAACCATTTTAGTTTATAGTCCTACCAATTTAATATAGTAGCACTTACAGAATCTTTTTCCACCTTTAGTCCTAGTTAATAAATATTACAAGTAGAAAAAATTTTGTCTACGATTTATATTTATTTTTCACTATTCAGATGACCCCTCTCTGACTGCCAAGGTAGTAAAAAAAAAAAAACAAAACAAAACAAAAAAAACATTTTACTTCCTGTATGTTCAAACTTCTTTAATAGAAAGTTTTAAAAACTGAATTTACTATTCAATGAGCCAGTTAACAACAGTGATTTTTAACGGAATGCCCATTGTGGTATTTTAAAAAGCACCTACTATGTACAGATTTCACATACATGAATTCATTTTATCCTCATAAATCCCAAATGTAAGGTCCATTTTACAGATTATGTTTGCCTACTAAGATTCATTTGAAATACAGGCAAAAAAAAAACTTTTCAACAGTTTCTATTCATTGTACAGGACAGAAAATAAAAATTAGAAGCAGCTTCATCAATTTTAAAATTAAATAAAAACTGAAAAATATAAATTTGGTATTATCTAGAAATAAATGAGAAGAGCATATTCGAGTAAGTGATAGAAAATATACAGATTAAAAAATGATTTTAATCAGTCATGAAATTAATTTTCAAAAACTGATCTTTATAGAGAACTTCTAGAATTTTTTTCTTCATTCAATCTTTCTAATTTGAAAATTACCCTTATTTCTAAGACCCTTTTTTTGATCCAGCAAGTGGCCAAGTTCCTTTGCCTCCTGCAAGGAGATTACCAGGTGAAAACGTCAAATCCAGCAGAACATCACAAGACTATGATCAGCTGCCTTCATCTTCAGGTGAGTTGGCTAATAGTGATACATTTATCTAGTGCTTTTTTGGAGTACCTTTTTATTCATTATATAATTTGATGAGCACTTCCAGACTAAAGAGATATTTTTTTATCACCTTTGCAAGTTGCTTATAAAGCTTATATTATGAGAGGAATGCCTACAAAATTGTCTCATGAAAAAGAAAAAACATCAAGCCTTAATATTTTCCTTGATCAGTCAGTAAAGTATGTTCTCTAATTCCAAATTCATTCATCTTCTAAATTGTTAGCCTGACTAGATACGAAAAGGGAGAAATCCCTATGTACGTTGTAATGCCGCATTCTTTTATTTTTCCATTAAAGGAAGAAATTTCTTAGAATAATTAATTAATATTAGCACCAAACTCTTAATTTTCATAGCTTATATAGGGGTGCAGTGCTCCACTGCCACCCATTAAGTAGAAAGATAGATAATAAAGAAATGCTGCTTTGTTTCTTCAGCAGGCCTTCTCCAACCACCATATCTAAAATAGCTCCCCTTCTTGTGTTTTAATTTTCTTTACAGCACGTATCACTGCCTGAAATTTCATTTATTTGCTTGATGTCTATTTCCTCTGCTCGAGTTTTAATGCTTTGAAGAGTATTCTTTGGTTGACTGCTGTGTCCGCACATGTATCTTGGATGAGTAGATGTATAGAAAGGTCACTGATGTCTGTTATGCCGAACACACATTTTTTGAGCAATAGGAACAATATTTTCTCATAATTATATACATCAGAAGTTTTTCCTATTTTGATTTTTTCCTATTTTAAGACGATTTTTAAGCTCTAACCTCAGTTCACAGAGGATTTGTTAATAGTTATAGCCATGTATTTTGTAACTTCTGAATCAAAATAACTAATGAGCTGTTTTGAGAATTATCAGGACAGTAGTTCATATATACTTGATGACATGCGTGAGAGATGCTGAAATTACTCTAATAGTTTTCTAACACTTTCTCAGGAAAGCATAGAAAACTTTAGCAGACTTTTCAAATTTTGATTCATGCTCTTGCCAATTAACTTCTAATCATTCTAAGATTTCAAATATCCATGGGTAGCCATTGAAACACTGACGTTTATGTAAAAAATTAAAAAATATAAAGATCAAAAAGGAGAAACAATATATGACAGCTTCTTTGTAAATGAAGGAAGCAAATCCATTAAGGTAATAATGTTACATCTTTGAGGAGAGTACCATGACTGATTTAAAATATTTGCTATCACCAACTCTGGATTAAATGAAACATTTAATGTTAAGCTACGGGAAGAATTGTGACCAAAATACTTGATTTCCACAGCTGCTTTACAGTTTACTCCACTATAAGTAGGTTTTGTAGGACCCAGAGAAGCATCATTCACATACATGATTTGAAGTGGTAGAAATTCCAATTAGCATTACACTAGAAATTGTAAGGACAAACCTTGTTGAAATATCCCCAAATAGGCATTAACCAGAAGCCAGAACTGGCTCTTACCTGAATGATAAATAGTCCTGATTATTACTCTGAGAGCTTCATCTAGCTATATCATCAAATGTTTCAACACACTTCCAGAACTCATTACAAACATAGCCAAGTCACAGAAAATAAGATACTTTTTCCAACAAAATATTTGCCCACATGCAGCGCCCAGGGCTGCTGCTACCAAGCTCTCCACTCATTTATTTCACACCAGCAGAAGGACTGGACTTCCCTTCTGGATTAGGTATTTCCATCAAAACCTTGAGACTGGATACTCTGTCTCTTTAGGATTCTAATAGCCCTAAATTTGCAGTAATTTGTTTTTATTAAGGCCTTTTTCAGATGACCTTTGAGGATTCTGATATAATTACTGCACCTTATAAATTCAGTTTTTCCTTATGATCTAAATGACTGAGAGTGACTTGTTTATGTATAAGATTTCTATGAAGACTATTTCTAAAGGATTTAAAAATATAAATATTTTTCTTATCCTCTAATCTAAAAAGGATGTGTGTATGTATGTATGTGTGTGTGTGTATATCTACAAAGAGCTTTCTTAAAGTTTAATTTTTAGATGTGACAATTGATATATATGAATATGTCATAATTATAATCAGAAATTAGTGAATTTAATCAGACTGTGTTAAATTCACATATACATGTATATGGGGCAGACATTTATTACTAGCTATGTTTGAGTTTTTACATATTTTACAGTTTGCTTCTCTTGTTGTAAATATAATACACTACAAGTTTGATACCATTGTTTAAAAATGGGGAATCCAGCTTACAGTAGAATAACAGTCATAATGGTTATGTGTGTGTGCTCATACTGATGAAGTGCAGTATCAGCTCCGGAGATTATTCATACTTCTGGTGTTTAGAAGGCAGTTCAAGGTAACACTTGAAAGTAATACTACAATTTCAGCATATAACTAGTATTAAATGTGTTTGTAACTGATAAAAATCTTACTGATAATATACCAACAAAATAAAGGAAGTCTCATAATAAAAGCAATTAATTCCAGTACTACTTCTCCTTTACTAGCATGAAGAAAAAGTAATTGAATTTTATATTAAGACCAAATATTCTAGTTATCTAAAGATCTCAATTGAAAATCATAGCTTTACTTCACACAAGGTTTGGAATTGTGTAGTCATTAGTGATAAGATGTTTTTGTTTCAACAAAGGAACTTTTTGAATGTTATAGTTTCACAGTTCGATTACCTGAAATGTTTTTTCTTACCACAGAACCTGATCTTTTTTTTATAAATCTAATACTAATGCTCTTTAATAACCATTTAAAAAATTGTATGTTACAACCTTAGTCTTAACTATTATAATTATCTTCCATAGTACGTGAAGATTTTATTTGTAATTTAGTAAAAATTGTGTATTTAAGAGTCTCTATGTTCATTCCAAGTTGTCAGTAAATTACTAAATAAGAGATTATGTCTCAGATTGTATTAAGTAATTATTTTAAAAATTTGTTAAGCTCATACTATGGCCCAATTGTTAAGTATTTTAAATATATAGATTATAGATAATTTAATATATATATATATAATTTATATAGCACATATATTATACATTTTATTATTAAATATATTGGGAAGCTTATATAAATACAATTATGTAATATATAAAATATAAATAAATGTAAAATTAATATATATTATAGCTGTAGACATAATTTTATTCCTCACAACTAATTTGAAAGAAGTACTATTTCAATTTATGAAAGTAATACACTACAAAGTGTAGTAATTACCCAAGGTCTTCACAGCTAGTAAATATCAGTGTGTTAGGATTTAAATTAGTTCATCACTAAGCTATGCATATTTTTATTTTCATTAGCAAACTATGTCATTACCTCACCAATACCTAAGCCAAAATTATTTTTTAAAAATTGCACATGCAGATGAACTCAGTGAGAACCTCAACAAAGAGACAGAAACCATATAAAAGAACATGTCAGAAATGAAGAATACAAAAACTGAAATGAGTGCACTGAAGGGAATTAACAGCAGGTCAGTAGAAGCAGAGGAATGACTCAGCCATCTAGAAGACATGGTAGCAGAAAACAGCCAATAGGAAAGAACAGCAAACAGGAAATTAAAAAAAGGATAGTTTAAGGGACCTCTGGGACAACAGTTATACCAGCATTCACATCCTATGGGTACCAGGAAAAGAGAACAAGGGATTGAAAATCTATTTGAAGAGAAAAACCAACAAAGAATCCCAAACAAGATAAAAGCAAAGAAGCCCACAACAGATGTATCATAATTAAAATGCCAAATATTAACCATTTTTCCATTTGCCTTGAGAATACTTGCAAGCAGCGATTGTGGCTGCAGCATTTACCCCCAGATAACGCGCAGATTACATCCTAACCTTACACTCAAAGTTTGCCATGAAATATCTTGCTTTTATTATTTTCACACAGCTCTAGTATATTGATAGTCTTTGAAAACAAATGACAGCATTTTTGTTTTTAGTGTTTGATCACTGAAAATGTCAAATCCTAGGAAATGTAGCATTCCTACATGTGATGTTAAATAAAAGCTGGCAGCGAGCTGCATTTTTTTTTTACCTAAACAGGAGGGAAAAGGTTAAAGACAAAGAATCTTTAAAGAAGAAAGAGAAGAGCAATTAGTTATGTACAAGGAACTCCCAGCTGTTCTTTCAACAGAAATTTTTCAGGCAAGAAGCGAATTACACAAAATATTCAAAGTATGAAAGGACTACAACAAAAAACTACTCTACAAAGTAAGGCTGTCATTTAGAATCAAAGAATACAAAGTTTCCCAGGCAAGAAAAAGCTAAAGGTTCATTACAACTAAAACAGCATTACAAGAAGTGTTAAAGGGCGTTCTTTAAGTAGAAAAGGTCAAAAATATGACTGAGATACTATAGGATAGAAAAAATTATAACTGACAAATTCTCACCTAGTAAAAGTGGTAGATCAACCATCTATAAAGGTAGTACAAGGTTAAATGACCAAAGTAGGAAGATTGTATAGAATTACAACAGTAAATTAAGGACTATACACAAACACACAAAAAAAGTAAAAACTGACAACAAACATGGAAGGTGTAAAACGATAGTACTTTTAGAATTTGTTGAAGCTTAAGCAACCATCAATTTAAAACAAACTGCTATAACTATAGCTTGGTAAATATGATTCACATGGTAACCACAAACCAAAAATCTGCAAGATACACAAAGAGAAAGGATTACAAACATGACACTTAGACACTCATCAATATATTAGAGAGAAAGAGAATAAGAAACAGAAATAAATGATCAGAAACAATAACTACATAACTATCAATTATTACTCAAATCAAAAGACTGAATTAGTAAAATAACAAGACTTGTACATGTGCCACCTACAAGGGACCCACTTCAGATCAAAAGACACACACAAAGTAAAGAGATGGGAAAAAGATAATTCATGCAAGTGGAAATGAACAAAAATCTGGGGTAACAATACTTAGAGAAAACAGACTTTAAAACAATGGCTGTAGCAAGAGACAAAATAGGGCATTTCATAATGATAAAGGGATCAATCCAACAAGAGGATATAACCCAACTCAGGAGTACCTAAGTATATAAAGCAAATATTGATAAGCATAAGAAAGGGATCGACAGTAATAAAATAATAGTAGGAGCCTTTAACACACCATTGACATCAATGGATAAATTATCCAGACAGAAAATCGACAAGGAAACAGTGACCTTGAATGACATATTAGAACAGAAGACTTACTTGATATTTTTCAGACATTTTACCCCAAAGCAGCAAAATATATATTCTTTTTAAGTGCACATAGAACCTTTTCCAGGATCGACCAGATGTTAGGCCACAAAACAAGTCCCAGTAAATTTAAGAAGACTAAAATTCTATCAGGCATCTTCTCTAATCAAAATGGTATAAAACTAGAAAATTACAAGCAAAAAACTGAAAAACACGCAGAAGCATAGAGGATAAATAACATGCTACTAAACAATGAATGGGTTAACAATGAGATGAAGTAAGAAATTGAAAGATATCTGGAGACAAATGAAAATGAAAACACAATGACCCAAATCTCTAGAACACACCCAAAGCAGTTCCATTAAGAGAGAAATTTATAGCAATATAGGCCTATGTCAAAAAAAAAAAAAAAGACAAATTTCAAACAATATAACCTTATACCTAAAGGAACTAGAAAAAAAAAAGTCAAAAAGCCCAGTTAACCCAAAAATTTGAAAAATTTGAAAAAATTAGCTAACTAAGGTTTATCAGTTTTGTTAGACTCATCAAGAGGAATCAATAAATAAATCATAAATGAAAGGGGGAGATGTGACAACTGATACCACAGAAATATAAAAGATTCTAAGAAAATACTATAAAACATTATATGCCAACAAATTGGACAATCTGGAATAAATGGATAAATTCACAGAAACATACCACCTTCCAAGGCTAAATCAGGAAAACACAGAAAATCTATACAGACCAGTAAACTACTAATGGAATTGAATCAGTAATCAAAAAAACTCAACAAACAAAAGCCCTGGATCAAATGGCTTTACAAGTGAATTTTACCATTCAATGAAGAATATCTATCCTTCTCAAACTAGTCAAAAAAATCTGAAGAGGAGGGACGGCTCCCAAACTCATTTTATGAGGGCAGCATTATGCTGATACCGAAACCAAAGACATTTAAAAAAAAAATTGCAAGCCAATATCTCTGATGAACATTGATGCAGAAATCCTCAACAAAATATTAGCAAACTAATATTCAGCTAACATTAAAAAGTTTATACACCACGATGGAGTAAGATTTATATTAGACATGCAAGACTGGTGTAATGTTTGCCAATTAATTAATGTGATAACACCACATAAACAAAGTGAAGCATAAAAACCATATGCTATCAGTAGATACTGAAAAAGCATTTGACACAATCCAACATTCTTTCATGATAAAAGCTCCCAGGAAAGTGGGAATAAAGGGAACATACCTTAACATAATAAAGCCTGTGTATACAAACCCAGAGCTAATATTATACCCATGAAAAGCTGAAAACTTTTTTTCCAAGATCAGGCACATGACTAAGATACTACCTCCACTTTTTTTCAACATAGTATTGGAAGTCCTAGCCATAACAATCAGACAAGAAAAATAAAAGATATCCAAATGGAATAGTGGTAAAACTCATTATTTGCAGATGAAATGATACTCTATTATATAGAGAACCCTAGACTCCATCAAAAAAGGATATGAGAATAAATGAATATAGTAAGTAGCAGCATTCAAAGTCAATATTTAGATATCTGTTGCTTTTTTTATACACCAATATTACGTTATCAGAAAGAGAAGTTAAGCAAACAATCCCGTTTATACTTGCATTAAAAAGATAAAATACCTAGGAATAAATTTAAGGAGGTAAAAAATCTGCACTCAGAAAACTATAAGACATTGAAGAAAGAAATTTAAGATACAAATAAATGAAAGTATGTTTTGTGCTCATGGATAGAAAGAATTAACATCATTAAAATGTTCACACCACTGAAAGCAATCTACTGATTCAATGTAATCACTATCAGAATACCAATGGCATTTTTCACAACTAGAACAAATAGTCCTAAAATTTATATGGAACCACAAGTCCCTACATAGCCTAAATAATCTTGAGAAAGAACGGTTGGAGATACTATGCTACCCAATGCCAAACTATTCAACAAGACTATATAATCAAAACACCATGAAACTGGCATAAAAACAGACTCATAAATAAATGGAACAGAGTAATATTTCAGAAATAAACCCAGACCTATATGGTAAATTAAATCTAGGACAAAAAAAGGCTAGAATACACAACAGGGTAAAGACAGTGTCTTCAATAAATGATGTTGGGAAAACTGGACAGATACATTCAGAAGAATGAAACTGGATCAGTTTTTTATACCACAAAAATACACTGAAAACAGATTAAAGATTTAAATATAAGACCTGAAACCTTAAAACTCCCAGAAGAAAACATATGCAGGAAACTCTGACATAGCTCTTAGTAATAGTTTTTTATGGATATGTCTCCTCAGGCAAAGGAAAAAAAAAATCAATGGGAGTACATCAAACTAAAAAGTTTCTGCACAGTGAAGGAAACCAACAAAATGTAAAGACAACCTACTGATTGGGAGAAGACATTTGCCAGTGATGTATCTAATAAGGAGCTAATATTTTAAGTATATACGGAATTCATACAAGTTAACACAAAAAGAACAAATTGGCAGAGGATCTGAATAGACATTTCTCCCAAGAAGACATACAGATGGCCAACAGACATATGAAAAGATGCTCAGTGTCTTTGGGAAGTGCCAATTAAAACCGTAGTGAGCTATCACCTCACACCTGTCAGAATGGCTATAATAAAGCAACAAACAAGCATTGGTGAGGATATGGAGAAAAAGGAACACTCATGCACTATTTGTGTTATTGTAAATTGGTGCAGCCACTATGGAAAACAGTATTTGGAGGTTTCTCAAAAATTTATAAATAGAAATACCATATGACCCAATAATCCCCACTTCTTGGTATTTATCCGAAGAAATCCAAAACACTAATTTGAAAAGATATATGAACCCTCACCTTTACTGCAGCATTATTTGCAACATTCAAGATAAATAAGACAGATGGATAAGAGGCGGTACATACAATGGGATATTACTGAAATAAAAAGAATGAAATACTGCTATTTGTGACAATATGGATGGACCTAGAATATTGTGCTAAGTGAAATAAGTCAGACAGTGAAAGACAAAAATCATATGATTTCACTTATGTGTGGAATCTAAGAATCAAATGAACAAACTCATAGATACAAAGGACAAATTGATAGTTTTCAGATGGGAGGAAGTTGGGGGCTGGGTGAAAAAAGTGAAGAGATTCAGAAAATACAAATTGCCATTTATAAAGATAATCGTGGGGATGTGAAGTACAGCATTGGGTGTATAGTCTAATGTCGTAAAAGTATATAAGTTGCCAGATAGGTACTAGACTTATCAGGGTTATCACTTCATAAGTTATATAAATGCCTAATCACTATGTTGTACACCTAAAACTAATATTGCATGTCAACTATAATTGAAAAAATAAAATGACTTCCATTATATATGCATATAACAATGATTGTTAAACTGAATTTGGAGATGCCCAATGATAAAATCAAATAGAGATATTAGCAAAGGAATAGTAGTGACAAAGGGATGGTAGAGATTATTAGAATTGTGACATTGTACTAGAGATTTCAACCCCTGGATTCTGATCATTTTTCACCTGACCTTAAGAAGCTGCTATGTGCTTTTTATACTTTTTGTATCATCAAAATCAGTCTGTCTCTCCGTCTTAGATCCTTGAGCAGCTCAAACCTATAAAACTAGCAGAGGGAATCTGAGACTTTTTTTTTTCTAATTATAAAAGTACTACATACTGGAGAGTAAAATAGAATGAAAAAAAAAATTCACCTATAACTTTATCATCAATACAGAACATTACTGCCATTTTAGAGTACCTCTTTCTAATGTTTTTTCTTCAGCATGTCAATTCTATCACAATTCCATTTAACATAGTATGATAAGTACCTTACCACATCATTAAATTTTTTTAAGTAAATGTCATTTTCAATAATGGTATGATCGATCATCATTTTTATGTATTGCCAAACACTAATATTTTAAAGCCTATTTACAAGAAAACTAACACATTAAAAGTCTTTGTGTCTAGAAATATAGAAACTTGGTTTTGTAGTTATTGTTAAAAAAGTCAGTATAACAAATAAAAAGTAGGAAGATGTATTCATCAAAATGATAACATTTGCTTATTAGACGTCCTTCAAAATATGGACTAAAAATACCTACCAATGTTTTTAAATAATTTTTTATGGTAACATTGGTTAACAAAATCCAGTGTTTCAGCTGTATATTTTAACAGTAAGGCATATATATATTTACACTGTGTGTTACCTCCCATAGTTAGATTTCTTTCTGTCTCCACATATTTGAACCCTTTTACCCTGTCTACCTCCCTCCTTCCCTCTACCTTCTGGTAACCACTAAAAAAAAAACACCAAAGTTTAGATAATGAAGTAATAAGGACCTCTTGTAGTAAAATAGCTGGTAGACACTGAAGTAGATGTGTCGTCCACACCTACAGAGGTAGACATACAGTGGTGTGTCTCACCTTTTTTTTTTTCCTCTGTGATGCACCTAAGGGCCTCTTTAGACCTTGTTTTCCCCTATTCAATCCTGCCTCTGCAACAGTGAAAATTTAATACCACAGATACTCTACATATCTCTCTGTATTGTGACTCTTAAGAAAACCACAAACCCTTTTAACATCTAAGATGTTCTCTGCCCCTTAAGGACCAATTTTTATCCTGTTAGGAATGATAATGCTCTCATTAAGAATGTATTCCAGGTATTATTCTAACTGTCTTTTTCTCAGACTTATTCCTGTGCCATCCAGGACTTTTTTCTTTAAGTCTTTCTCTTTAATTGGCTCAGAAA
Source organism: Macroglossus sobrinus (assembly GCA_004027375.1). Classification (NCBI taxonomy): domain Eukaryota; kingdom Metazoa; phylum Chordata; class Mammalia; order Chiroptera; family Pteropodidae; genus Macroglossus; species Macroglossus sobrinus. The sequence continues at coordinate 641,089 of PVKZ01000349.1, forward strand.
ATGAAAATTGAATCAAGATTTACTCTTAAAGCAGTGCTTCTCAAGTCTTTCTCCACACCAGCATCAACTCTGAGCACAGTAACTTAGGATTTAACTAAAAGTAGACGATCGATCACACATAGGAAATTGCTTCAAAGTCTGTTTAATCTCAAAAATTTATGCAGATTTTTCATTTTATTCTTTAGCATATCTGTATTCATTTTAATATATAAAAATATTAACATTCTTCACATCCTTGAGTAAAATCGGTGCTCTAGAAAAATACTATTTATATCCATGTACACTTGCACTTATTTTGATATCACTGCCATAGGAGTTTAAGACTACTAGAACAAACATATGCCCTTCCAGTGTTTTTAAGGATGACATTTATTCAGGTACAGAAATACCCATAGAGTAGGTAAAATTCTAGTCATGCCAGTGTACTCCAAAACTACAATATAATTTGGAGGAACTATGAGATAGTTTCACGAGTAAAGATCTGCTGTCTCCTACTTTTAGACAGTGAAAAAGAACAACTGGGGACAGTGAAGGCTATCTTACGAGCTTTGGGAAAATATGTATAGAAAGAGGGACTGGTTTTAAGCGATTCACTCTAATGATCAGCATGAAAATGTTTGCTTTTTTTTTTTAACAGCCTCACTATTCATGTTTTAACATCTTGCTTATGATATCTTGCTTAAATGCTTTCTACAGAATTGGCATGCACAGCAAATTCCATTTTTTTTCATCTTCCACATTTCTCTGACATTGTCTCAAAATAATTGCTGTTTTGAGTATAGCAGTTAATATGTGAATTTACTGTCTTTTTAATGGTCTTCTCAGCATGTACACTGAACAGTACATAAATTTGCATATTACCTGAGATGAGAATAATACCTCTAAAAATAAAGATACAAATGTAGATTTGGAGAGTGAAAACTCTAGATGTTGCCTAGCTCAAGGTCAGTCAGAATCTTAGTAGCCAAACTGAAATGCATCTGACCAAAATAGCTGAACAAAATATTAAGATATCCAAGTTGAATATTCAGTGACAAAAAGTTGCAACACAGATTCCATTTTGTTTTCATTTGTAGACTCTAATATATGATACAGTTCAACTTCTGAGCACTCCTAAGATTCTCAAGAAATGTCAGCACTGTTCAGGAAAAACAGAGTTTGAGTTGGGCCAATGAGGATTAGGGTTAAATGAGCTGTGATCTTTGAGTTTTGGATTTAAAGGGAAAATTTATTGAAAAAATAAATCTAGGCTTTAAGAAGGTTTTTCTTTTGTTCTGTTTTGTTTTATGAAAATGTCTTCGAAATCATTCATAATTCTTTCAGAGTTTTGAATCATTTTATTTACTTGCTATTTCAGATAATTTTTGTGTGCAAAAAAAAAAAAATGTGTTCTAAGATGAGAGTGACACCTTTACCACTCCAGAGTTTTGATTTAATCATACTGTGTATATGTGTGTTTTTCCCTGCTCACTTAGATTTCTTGAATTATGTTCACTAATTTTTTTCCAGGCAAAGAATAGCTTTCTCACAAATAGAATTAGTCATCTGAACTCCATTGTATTTTGCAGGTATTAATTATAGCAGCCTTAGAGAATGGATAGGTTTCTTGAAGTTTTTAATAGGTGCCATCTTTTTTAGACTCATCTACCAAGATCAAAGATATATGTTTTTTAAATCTAAAAGTTCTAAATCTGAAGTCTTCATTGCCAATTACACTATTTGATGTTTCTCTGGCTGCTGTAGTAACCTTCCACTTTAGTAGTATACATATATGTTGCTGTTATTTTCACAGATGCTTAATATTCATGTGCCCTTCTCAGTGTTTTGAACAGAAAACAAAATGACAGTATTAGAAAAACTTAGAAAATTGCCAGCAAAATACAAGGAATTTAGACTTAGATTTAAGTCTAGGTACTTTTCTCACTTAAATCAGAAGAGATGAGATTTCAGTGTATTAATTCTATGGGAATTAAGGGAAAGCTTGCTAGAACTTCTAATAGTTTTTTGGAAATGATTAAAAGCAAAGTATAATTTATGGTCCATCTCTGCATGACATAATGGAAATACTTAATAGAAAAATAAATGGTACCTCAAAACACAGGGAAAATGCACTTTAGCAACCATATTAATTTGAAATGTTTAGTTACAAATGCAGGAGATATAGATTTAGCAAGAACAAGAAATTAATGGGTTCTTGTATATGAGCATAATTTAATAAGCCTTATCTACCACTATAATATTTTTTCAAACTGGACATTATCCTATAAGAAATAAAAAATTAAAAATCTATCTAACTGGGTATAGAACCAAACATTTTTATCCTGGGCAATTTTTTGTATATTGATATTGCTAAAATTGTGAAAAGGATGATTTTCTTTTTTTTTTTACAAATTACTTTCTTGTAGAAAAGCATCATTCAGAAAAATACGAAATGTGTCAGATAATCTGATTTTTTTTTATAATTTAGATGTGATTATTGAAAATATCCATTTACAGTATCTCTTTGGGAAATTTGGCAAGGCAGCAGAGACTAGGGGGGACAGGATGGGGACAGGAGTCAGGAGGCATTAGGGTTCTAGCCTCACCTTCTACATTTACCTAACTGTGTCCTTGGCTTTATCGTTTGGCATTTGTGTGTGGTCTAATAAGAAAGAAAGAAATGTTGATGCCTACAGCCTTAAATCCATATGTATTTCATGGCATAAATTTGACAAATTTTATTTTAACCTTTTTTTTTTTTTTAATATCTAGGCTTCTGAATTACAGTACCAAATATTGATACATGGACATCCATGATAAAAGTGCCCTCTCATTACTAGCCCATGCCCTTGTGATCTGTATGGGGTGGTGGCCTATAATTTTCTCATAACAAAAATACTCTCCACTTATGGGCACCAGTGTCATTTGTTTTAACTTTGAGAAACTATTATCATCAGGGGGCTGATACGGAACCCATTTGGTCCCTGCTAATGTTTCTTCTGGCTTTGCTTTTTCTCAGGTATAACTTTCTATATTGGAATCTGGTTAAAGTATTTGAGCAAAGCACTTCTGTTTAACCTGTTGACTAACAATAGACTTGAAGCATCTACTAATTTTTCTTTTCCCTCCTGGGATCAGTAAAACATCCCTTTACACATTATTAACTTGAAAAACCAGACAGGCTGAGATACTACGAAGCGTGTTCCTCAGAGCAGTTGGGCTGTGATGTGGCTGGGATGGAGGACCTGGTTGAGGGTATTCTGCCAGGAATATCTACGAGTTTGTAAATAGTTTCTTCTCATAATAACTTCTCAAGAAAGTTCCTCTACCATAGTAGATAAGCATGAGCTGTATTGCCAAAGTGAAAACATTTCTTCCTCAATTTTTATTTTTTTTTAATTCTGTAGCTCTTATTTTATATGGCTTGAAGAGTAATATGTGGAATAAATTTGTTAATTTCTCAAGTTTCCAACACTTTGTCTCAGTTTTCTAATGTTCAAAATGGGGACAATATAACCTACTATACAGAAGTATATAAAAATGGGGGAAAATGTTTATTTGTAGAGATAATGAAAAATAGGTGTTCATAGAAAATAATGAGATCATACTAATGCTATTTGTTTGTGTTTATCTTATTATTTAAATGATATTTCTCTTTAAAATCTTCACAGATGGTTCACAAGCACCAGCCAGACCTCCTAAACCACGACCCCGTAGGACTGCACCAGAAATTCACCACAGAAAACCCCATGGGCCGGAGGCAGCATTGGAAAATGTTGATGCAAAAATTGCAAAACTAATGGGAGAGGGTTATGCCTTTGAAGAGGTGAAGAGAGCCTTAGAAATAGCCCAGAATAATGTTGAAGTGGCCCGTAGCATCCTCCGAGAATTTGCCTTACCCCCTCCAGTCTCTCCTCGTCTAAATCTATAACAGCCAGGAGTATAAACACCCAAATGTAAAGCAATCGACGAATATTCCAGGAGTATGGAAAGGAGAGGAATGCAGTGGAATTCAAGAGAGAAGGTGTCCTTCTCACTTGACATCTTGAGCAGAGAGGCTTCGAAATGCTGCTTCTCAGAAGACAGCTGCTTGATCAGGATGTCAGCAGCTGCAGCTTCCTTATTTTTGCTAGCCATACTTTTAAATCAGGGTTGAACTGACAAAAATAATTTAAAGACGTTTACTTCCCTTGAACTTTGAATCTGTGAAATGCTTTACCTTGTTTACAAGTTGGTGAAGTTGCAGTTTTAGTTTTGTTTTGGGTTTTTTGTTTTGTTTTTGATACCTGTACTGTGTTCTTAACGGACCTTTTGTAAAGCAGTGAGGTCTGCTGTAACATTTCTCACCAACTCCCTTGCTGTCCACATCAGCAGCTAAGTCACATATTAATTTTGATCTCTCCCATCACACTGCCCACCCCCACTACCCAGGTCCAATTCCATTTCTCCCATTTACGAGATGCTTTAAAGGTTCTGATTTTCAGCGTATCAAACTAATGCAAAAAAAAAAAAAGTGTAGCCTTCACTACTGAGTCTTTTTTTGGAAATCATCACTGTTGAGAGATGTGGAGAATCTGAATGTATAAAGCATTTTTTTTGTCAGTGAACTGCCTTTCATAAGGGGTTTTCATATAGTATAGAGAAGATTCCTTTTTTAGTGTAAGTTTGGGGATCTTTAATCTTTCTTATTCTTATCTTTGTCATCCCAAGGGTGTCACGACTCTGTAAAAAACTAAAATATTAGAAAACTACTGCAGATGTGGGAGAAATATACTTGCACGTGACAATGCCGTTTTGAAGTTATATTATGAGGTCCCTTGATATGTATGCCTGCATTAATTACTTTGAGGCATGCTGAATTAGAGGGCTATCTCTCTGAAATATATTAATCATTTCCAGATAAAATTATGGTCATATCTTTCCCAAAGTAGAATAGAGTTCATTTCTTATTTGATTGATTATTCTCTGGTACCTAACAGGTTTAGGAATCAGTTCATATTGCAGTGGAAACAGTAAATCTTTGATGCGCTGTTAAGTAACAATGCTACTGTGGCAATGTTTTTGCAAAATTATTAATTTCCTCTTTGCAATCAAATTATAGTTCATATTTAATTTTTAGATTCTCTGATTGCTTCATCTAGCTCCATCTAGTCAGGTGAAATAAATTTATAGTTTTGCCACTTTTGCAAAATGGAGGTTAGTTCTTCAGAAACCACGTTAATACTTTTAATAAATCTACAAATATTTATTGAGCATCTGTGATGTACTCAGCACTGTTTCTAAAGCACAAACTGTCACAAGTTGATTTCAATATAATGTTTTGTTATTCTTTATCTGTGCTTTTGATGGTAAGAGTCTCTGATGGACAAAGCCTGGAAGGTTTTCACCAAAGCTTCAGAATTTTCAGGCAATTTTTTTTTCTTTTCTTTCCTAATGGGAAGTTAGTGGAGAAATGAGATGAAAACAAGTCTGTAAAATGTTTGAACCCACAGAAGCTGTTCTAAATGTGAACTTATTGCAGGGTTGTGCATGCTTTTGCCACTCCTTTCTTAACTTCACATATAGTGTGATATAAAAAGAAGCATCTGATCGTGAGCCTTCCTTCAGGACTGGAAAAGACATGACCAAACATCTAGTTCATCCCATGAAAAGTAGTGCTGTTCAAGACTTGTATAGTTGCCAAGTTGACCTGGGAAGGGAACGAATGCATTCCTTTGCAAAGTGACATGTCCCCTTACTTGACAGTTTCACTGTAGTGATATGAGGTACTTGAGTCACAGGTCTTGGATAGTTCCTTCAGGTGATTGAGCTGATCAGTGTCCCTGGAAGGGAACCTTTAATTTGCCTTATATGAGTACAGGTTTTCACACTTGTAAAAATCATGTCATCTAATTCTCCATTGCTCTGTGAACATGTTATGTCATCATGGTATTTCACTTGTGTTACCAGTTTCTGATGTCGTGTTGGAATAGCACTGTATATTATGCCTTTTTAATGACTTGCTGATCACAGGTACAGTCTAAAAGCCAAGTTACCACTCCATGGTGATAACAGTGTTATGACAGTCTTAATAGATTAGAGAATTAGAGAATGATGTAAAATACAAGTGTTAGAAAACACAATACATTCAGTTTTCAAAAAACGTGTGAAAATTTCTAGTGAGAATTAGAGACTGATGACAACATAGTAAATTTAGATCTGAAAAACTTTCTGAATCTGTTTTGCAAAGAAAACGTACTAGCCTCCACAAAAAATCTGTTTGCATATTTTACTCAATAGCTGCCATTACTTTTATCATTAAAAGGAATGAATCAAAAACCTGTACAGAATGGAATAGAAAGAAGGAGTTTCTGTCAAACACTTATGAAAAACCCACTGCTACTTATTACCTATGGCTTATTAAGGAAGTATTTTTTGATGAAATAACAAATATTTTTAATTATAAAAGTGTCCATTAATGGTGGAAATGATCCAGATTGGTTTCACTGTGATCCCAAAAGTTAGACATTCCTCCCATATTTCAAGACTTGGCAATATGATGATTTTTAAAGACAGTACGCTATATAATTTAAATAAATCCCTAATAAGTAAAAAAAAATCATGGCAAACATTAACCTCTCTCTCCTCCTCAACAAGTCCTGTGGGTGGACTTGACTATCAACCTCAATGATAGTCAAGTAAATTAATTTCCATAAACATTCCCTGCCCCCCTTGATGTCTATTATATCCTGACCAAATCTTATGGAATTGAATTGGACTAGTGCTTAGGGTTAATTCAAAGTTCTTTCCACAAAGATGACCTTTAGCCTTTCCCTATCCATTTCCTTTTGTGCACATTGCAAATAGCCTTAATGATAGAGCCCTAATTACAACTTCAGAGGGCCCATTTGTTAATACCTTGTTTCACACAAGAATACTTGCAAAGATTTCTTCATAATGTGAATTTTTTCTTTTTCAGTTCCAGAAGCATTTCTTACAGTTCAGACATTCTTTTTCCTCTCAGATTTTCAACTTGAAGCTTAAATTTGCACTGAATTATCTAACCTGGTTAAAATTTTAATTATTTGGAAGCAAATTACAGTATGTTTTCCACAATACAGGTACTGCCTGTTAACCTGGATTTTAGCGCTTCTAGCAAAAGTTTCCAGAAAAAGACAGCAATAGATTGAAGAGTTTTCTTCCCCATTACTATTTTTACTTTTAAATGCCTTTTTTAAACTTGTCTAATGTGGCAAAATAGTTATGTGGTTAATTAATTTATATTTTATTCATCCTTTTTCAATTATGGTTATTATGTAAACTCAAGTACTTTATCTGTTCTTTTAAGGTATTTTATAAAATGAATGTTAACTAAATGCAGAGTTGGTATTTTATTTTAAATGAACACAAACATTTCTTTCAGAACATTTCCATTGCAATTTTGCTTCTTTGTGTTAAACTAAAGACATTTAACAGCTAACTAGACAAAGTAAGGCAAAGTACCCATCCCAAAAGATTTAGTTATTAAATACCAAAACCATACCATTTTAAGATATTTGCATAGGTAAGCTACTCCTATGCCTTAGAACAGAAAGTCAAGTTATATCAAGGTTCTAAATAAGAAATACCATATCTGGGAAAGACTGAAAGATGACATACAATATAATTGATAATTCCTAATCAACAAGTAACATCTGTTCTCTAAATTCTTGATTTTCCTAATCATTTGTTACTGGTCAGTATATAGTGGGGAGAGAACAATGAAGATAAAAATAATGTGCATAACTACTTTTATATCAAAAACCATAGCAGAATGTTGTGAAAGTAATTGGTACATGCAAATCCCATGCATAGTAATAATTATACCCTCAAAACACATACAATGGGAGATACACATTAGTAATTCCAATACAAGTTGTACATTATTTATCACATTGTAATGGAATGATGTGCTTACATGTTTAAGAACTTTTACTGAACCCTTACTATATTCAGAGAACTTAGTATTAAAGAATTTAGTCTTAACCATTATGCTTCTTCTAGGACTATGGGAAGAAAGTAGGGTGTGATGTATTCATCTGGAAAGTTTGAGAAGTGATAAGGTCAAACAGCATTTGTCAGCCTAAATGAGGAGCAAGATTTTTTTTTTTTAAGAACGTTAAAGGTAAATCTTTTTAACTAGGAATAGTGCACATAATAAAGCACTGTTATTTAGGCAAAAGCAAGAAGCAGTGGGGCCTGAGGAACACGAGACCAGGAAGGGTATGTTGCTGCCAAAAGGAGTAGGACAGTGCAAGCCTAGGAATCATAAGATTAGGAATCACTCGTTGGAAGTGAGAGATGACAATAACTGAAAATACTCGGAGGAATTAGGGTGTGCCTAGCAAGAACTGACATTTCTAATGACAATTAGGCAATAGGCTAAGGGAAATTTAATTTTCATGCTTCTTCATGTCTTTTGTTTGATTTGGGGCATATTATCATCTTTTTGTGCTTATTTTTTATCCCTACTGTCACTGCCCTCTTTTAGATCTGAATTATGACTCCCTAGAATTTAGCCTCTAACTGACCTTCATGGCTCGAGTACCAAGAGAGTGAAGTTTCTGAAATTCAGTCCAGAGATACTCCATCTAAAACCCTTTATGGCTTTCCATGGGAGGGATCCCTTGTCTGCATTCCTGTTTATACTTACTTCCCAGTCCAGCCTCTCTTCACTTCTGCTGAGCTTGCAATCATGTAAATATGTACTATGTCTTTGTATATGCTAGCCCTTCTGAATATTACATTTCCCTTTTCAAGCCTGGCCAGCTCTTCTTTAAAGCCAGCTCATGCATGTTTTTTATTATCTTATACCACAGATTTAGTTAAGCATGGTATCTTTTATGTCTCATACAATTCCAATATCATAATACTTAACATGTGGTTTTACAATTATCATTTCATAAATGGCCCCAACCAGACTGAACTTCTTTAGTAGAGGAAGCATATCTATGTCTGTCCCAAGCTCCTAATATTAAACCCAGCACATAATACAAAGAAAATAAATAAAAACTAAGAAACGAGTAGTGGAGACAGTCCTAAGTTCTGGTTTTAGCTCTGTCACTAGCTACCTGTATGGAACAACATCTTTTCTTTGCTCTGCTTTCATTACCCATAGACGAGAAGATCTATAAGGCTACTCACCAATATGGTTACAACAGAAGCCTTAGTGTTTTATTTTTTGTTCACTGGATAAGAGAGAAAATTATTTTTAAAAAATCAGATTCATAGAGCAAAGGCTAGATTTAAAAATTTATTTGATAAAGCTTGAATCTGATTTTAATAATTTGAGAAGCTAACAGAATACTTAATTCTTCATAAAGCAGTTATGACAAATGTCCACTGAAAAGATTACTACTCACAGATTACCATGACAATATAATGCTAGTGCAGGCAATATAGTGCAGGCTCTGGTCAAGATAGTGGTGTAGCAAATTCTGAACACAACTCCTCACATGAACACATCAAAATGACAATTACAAAACAACCATTACTGAGGATCACCTGAAGAATGAACAGTATTCCTATAACTAGGGATATAAGGAAGCCACAACAAGATGGGTAAGAGGAGCAGAGATTCAGTCGGTGCAGGTCCCACACCCACAGTGAATAACAAATGGGAGGGATATCTCAGCTGCAAAGGTCCCCACTGAGGAACAAGGGGTCCATGCCCCAGACCAGGCTCCCCAGCCCAGAGCACCTGTGCCAAGGAAAGGAGCCCTAATAACATCTGGCTTAGAATACCAGCAAGGATTACTTTCTAGAGAGTTTAAAGCAGTGAGATTGAGATGTTGTTCTTAAAGGGTTTGTGCAAAAATCACTTGCTGCAAGCTAGCACAGAGGCAGCAGTTCCAGAAAGTACTTGGATCAAATGGTGAAGAATTAAATTGACTAACTCCAGGGTGAGGGCTAGAAGGACAGTGATCAGTGAGAACTCTCTTGGGACAGAGCAATGGCATGATCCATTTTTCTTTACTGAACTCTTCTCTCACCTAGCTGGCCCAATGCAGGCAGACACAAAATCTGTACCTCTCCATTACACTAGCTAACACCATTCACCTGATCCCAACGTTTTCTTGAGACCAACATCACCTCGACCTACTTGCCCTGGTCAGAGCTGATTCCAGTGGCTTCAGACTATCTACACAAATGCTAGCCAACCACAGAGTGCACCTCAGTCTCTCCCAGATGCCTTCAGCTTCAGCTCAAGTGGTGGTCAGCCTCAGCTCACACTGCAGTCCCTCAAGCTTGGCACAAGTAGCAGCCAGATTTGGCTTACATTGCAGCTCCTACCAAACAGCCCCAAGCCCTGCACAAGTGAAACTGGCCTCAGCTCACACTGAAGCTCCTAATAAGTAGCCTCAAGCCTGGCACAAGAAGTAGCCAGCCTCAATTCACAATGTTGTTCCAACAAGTCTGGCATGAGTGGCTGCCAGCCTCAGCTTGCATCATAGCTCCCATCATATGGTCCCAAGCCTAACACAATGTGTTGCTTTGGCCTGCAACTAAGCAGCTCCACAACCTACACACCTGAAAGTGGCCTCAACTGACACCAGAGCCCTGCTAAAAGCAACTCCTGCTTTGTGGGACCAGCTCTCATACAACTGCTTGTCAACTCTAGTCATGGCCATTCCTCACAGTCATCCTGAGAATCAGCCACAGCCAGTGACATGCCCACAGAAATCACAACCCAACTACAACAGGAGAGCACACACAACCCACAGAGCAGATACCCCTGGAGCACCTGGCTCTTGTGACCAGGGGGCACTGTGCCACTGGGCCTCACAGGACACCTACATAAGGCCACTCTTTAAAGACCGGGATATGTAGCAGAACTACCTAATACATGGGGGTGGTGGTGAGGGTGGGGGTTGGGAACAGAAAGACAACCAAAATGAGGAGAAGGAAATACATTCCAAATAGACAAAACTTCAAAAAATATATAATTAAATGAAATGGAGATAAGCAATCAAGCAGATAAAGAGTTCAAAGCAATGGTTATAAATATGCTCAATGAACTCAGGAGACTAGATGACTCAGTAAGAACTTCAACAAAGAAAAAGACAATATAAAAAAGAACTAATCAGAACTAAAGACTACAACAACTGAAATTAAAAATATACTAAAAGGAATCAATAGCAGATTAGATGACAGAGAAGAATAAATTAGATCTGGAAACCCAGGTATTGAAAATTACCCTATCTGAACAGCAAAAATATATAATTTTTAAATGAAGATATTTAAGGGACCTCTGGGACAATATCAAGAATGCCAACATATATATACATCATGGGAGTTCCAAAGGGAGAAGAGAGAAAGGGCTAGAAAACCAATTTGAAGAAATAATAACTGAAAACGTCTCTACCCTGACAAAGAAAATAGACATACAAGTCCAGGAAGCACAGAGAGTCCCAAAGATGAACTCAAAGAATCCTACACCAAGACACATCATAATTAAAATACCAAAAGTTAAAGTTAAAAAGAGAGAATCTTAAAGTAGTAGAAGAAAAGCATCTGATTACTTACAAAAAAGATCCAATAAAATTATCAGCTGATTTTTCAACAGAAACTTTGCAAGCCAGAAAGACTGGCACAATATATTTGAAGTGATAAAAGGGAAAACCTACAACCAATAACACTCTCCCCAGAAGGTGATCATCCAGAATTGAATGAGAGATAAAGACTTTCCCAGACAAGCAAAACCAAAGAAGTTCATCACAACCAGTATTACAAGACATTTTAAAGGGACTTTCTTAAGTGAGGGAAAAAGGCCAAAACTTAGAAAATATAGGAAATAAAAAAAAAACTCACTGTTAAAGGCAACACTTAATAAAAGTAATGAATTATAAAACTAGTATAAAGGTTAGACAAAAATGTAGGAAGAGCATGTGTAAATACATTATTAAGGAAGACACACACACAAAATGTAAAAATGATTACAAAAACATAAATGGGAGGGGATGAGTAAAAAATGCAGTGCTCTTAGAATGTTTGAACTTAAGTGACCGTAAACTTAAAAATGTCTCCTATAATTATAGCAACATAGCTTGGTATGTATGAATCTCATGATAACCACAAAAAAAAAAAAAAAACCTTGTATTAGAAACACAAAAAGTAAAGAAAAATCCAAACAAACCCTTATAGAAAGTTATAGAGAGAAAAAGAACAGAGAACCATAAAAACAACCAGAAGAAATAAAATGGATATAACTACATACCTATCAATAATTGCTTTAAATGTAAATAGAGTTAATACACCAATCAAAAGACATAAGGTGGCTGAATAAAAAACAAAACTTACACATATGCTGCCTATAAGAAACTCACTTTGGATCAAAAGATACACTTAGACTGAAGGTTAAAGGATGGAAAAAGATACTTACGGCAAACTGAAATAAAAAACCCTGAGGTAGCAATACTTATATCAGACAACATAGACTTAAAAAAAAAAAAAGCTGTAACAAGACAAGGGTATTTCATAATGATAAAGGGATCAATTCAACAGGAGGATATAACTCTTGTAAATATCTATGCACTCAACACTGGAGCACCTAAATACATAAAACAGACATTAACAGACATAAAGAAAGATTAGCAGTAGTACAATAATAGCAGAAAACTTTAACAACACACATTAATGAATAGACATAAACAGGGATAGACAAAAAAACAACAGGGAAACAGTGGCCTGAAATGACCCATTATATCAGATGGACTTGATACTTCTAGATCATACCACCCAAAAAAGTAAAATACATGTTCTTTTCAAGTACACATAGAACATTTTCTAGGACAGACCACACGTTAGGCCCCAAAACAAGTCTTAATAAATTTAAGAAGACTGAAATTATACTAAGCATCTTAAATAACAGTTGTATGGAACTAGAAATCAACTACAAGAACTGAAAAACAAACATACAAACAGAAACCAAACACATGGTGGCTTAACAATGTAGGATTGAAGGCACCTAAACTCAATCTACAAAGCCAGCATTACCCTGATACCAAAACCAGACAAAGACACTGTGAAAAAAGAAAATTACAAGCCAAAATCCCTGATAACCATAGATACATAAATCCTCAAAAAAGTATTAGCAAACCCAATTCAGCAATACATTAAAAGATCATACACCATGATCATGTGAGATTTATTCCAGGGATGTGAGTTCGGTTCGATATCTGAAAATCAATCAAGGTGATATAAACAAAATAAAGGATAAAAATCATAATTATTTAAACAGATACAAAAACACATTTGACAAAATCCAACATCCATTTATGATAAAAACTTTCATAAAAGTGGGTAACATACTTCAACATGATATAGGCTATATATGACAAAGCCACATTTAACATTATGCTCAATGGTGAGAAACTGAAAGCTTTTTCTCTAAGACCAGGTACAAAACTAGAATGCCACTTTTATTCAATTATGTATTTGAAGTCCTAGCCACAGCAATTAGAAAAGAAGAAGATACAGAGACATCCAATTGGAAAGGAGGAAGTATAACTGTCACTTTTTGGAGATGACACACTATATATTGTAAACCCTCAAGATTCCACCAAAAAACTATTAGAAATAAAAAAATTCAGTAAAGTTATAGGACACAAAATTAATTTTCAGAAATCTCTTGCATTTTTATACTTTAATAATGAGCTATCAGAAAGAGAAATTAAGAAAACAATCCTATATACAATTGCATCAAAAAGAATGAAATACTTAAAAATAAATTTAACCACAGATGCAAAATACCTGTACTCTGAAAACTATAAACATTGATGAAAGAAACTGAAGAAGACATAAATAAATTGAAGAATATACTGTGCTCAGGGATTGGGAGAATATGGCTAAAATGTCCATACTATCCAAAGCGATGTACAGATTCAATGCAATTTTTCACAGAACTAGAACAAATAATCTTGAAATTTATATGGGACCACAAAAGACCCCCACATAGGAAATACAAATCTTGAGAAAGAAGATCAAAGTTGGAGTATATCACCCTACTTAATTTCAAACTATACAATGAAGCTATAGTAATGAAAAGAGTATGATATTAGCACAAAAATAGACACAAGGATCGATGGAACAGAAGAGAGAGCTCAGAAATAAATCCATGCCTATATGGTCATTTAATGTATGGCAAAGGAGGCAAGATTATATAATGGGGTAAAGACCGTCTCTTCAATAAACAGTATTAGAAAAATTGGACAGATACATACAAAAAAATTAAACTAGACCACTTTCTTATACTATATACCAGAATAAAATCAAAATTAATTAAAGACTTAAATGTAGGACATGACATCGTAAAACTCCAAGAAGAAAATAGGCAATAAACTCTTTAGCACTTAGCAATATCGTTTTGAAAAATGTTTCCTTGGGCAAAGACAATGAAAACAAAAATAAACAAATGGGACTACATCAAACTAAAAAGCTTTTACACAGTAAAAGAAAGCATCAACAAAACAAAAAAGAAACATACTGAATGGAAGAAGAAATTCATAAATGATATATCTTTTAAAGGATTATCCAAACTATATTAAGAATTCATGTAACTCAACATCAAAAACACAATTTGATTAAAAAATGGTCAAAAGACCTGAATATTTCTCCAAGGAGGACATACAATGCCCAACACACGTGAGAAAAGATGCTCAACCTCATTAATTACAAGGGATATGCCAATCAAAACCACAAGAGATATTACCTCACACCAGTCAAAATGGCTATTACCAAGAAGACAACAAAAAATAAGTGTTGGCCAGGGCATGGAGAAAAAGCAATTCTCATAGACCTTTGGTAGGACTGTAAACTGGCACAGCCACTATAAAAAACAGAGTGGTGATTCCTCAAAAAATTAAAAATACAATGATATATGGCCCAGCAATCCTGTTTCTGGGTATTTATTTGATAAAGTTGAAAACACTAATTTGAAAATATAAATGTGCCCTTATGTTCACTGCAGCGCTATTTACAATAACCAAGATATAAAAGCAATCTAGGTGTTAATAGACAAATGCATAAAGAGAAAAAGGTACATATGTACAATGAAATATTACTCAACCATAAAAAAGAATGAAATCTTGCCATTTGTGACAACATGAATGGACCTACATAGGGTATTATACGAAATGAAATAAGTCAGAGAAAGACAAGTACTGTATGATTTTACTTATATATGGAATCTAAAAACAAAATAAACCAATAACAAAACAAAACACAAAGTAATAGATACAGAGAACAAATGGATAGTTGCCAGAGGGGAGGAGGATAGGATAATAGGAAGAAAAGCTAAAGAGAATTGAGATTTACATATTGCCAGTTATAAAAATAGTTGCAAGGATGTGAAGTACAGCATAGGTAATATTGTTGATAATATTTTAATAACTATGTATGGTGTCAGGTAGGTCCTAGACTTACCATAGTAATCACTTCATAAGGTGTATAAATGTCTAATCACTATGTTGCACACTTGAAACTAATGTAATATTATACGTCAACTACAATTAAAAATAAATTTATAGAATAATTGGTATGCCTTCCACATAGTAGCAATTTCAATTTTTTTTTGATTCAATAAAATATTTACTGAAAAAAAAAGAGTATAAGCTCTGGAGTCAGCTGGCTTTGAATTGATTGCTACCCCTGCCACTTCCAAGTTATATGACCTTAAGAAAGTGTCCTAACCTCTCTGTGAATTAATTGTCTCATCTATAAAATGGGAATAGCTATCATACCTACAATAAGGGATGGATAGGGGCACTTACAAGTGAATACAGATAAAGAAGTTGGAATATACCTGGTACCATTAAATGCTCAATAAATAGCAGCATCCTACCCAGGGAACTCAAGCCACATTTCTTCTATCAGAATACTGAATGGGCAGCAAATAGAAGCATGTCTGATTTGTCCTATTACTTCACAAATTGAGGGGGGATCACAGTGAAACAAGATTGTTTTGGCTAAACTCGGGAAATTTGAAATTTTAAAGGGTGATGAGCTACAAATTCTGTCAATAAATCGCAGAGTTCAGTTTTTAACATAAAGCCTTTTCTACAACAAGCACTCTTTCTTTACCTACTACTTGAAGTCCAACATAACGAAGGTAGCAATTAGAGATGGGTGAGCTGACTAGACTACCACAGGCCAGTGTAGGTTCTTTGAGAGCTGCCTTTTTCCCCACTGACCACCACCTAGACCAAATATTCAGAAGCTCTTAATTTTATTAATAGAAGAAAGGCCTTTTGGGGGGTTTAAAATCTAGTTTAGGTATGAAAAATAATTTCTTCTTTGGTGAATAGAGAAAAATGTCATAAGTAGTGGCCTCCTTTGGTCCCCTCATACTGTGTGTAACCTGATATTGAAGAGGACTTTTCTTTTTTTTTCTAGAATAAGGCTACAGCTCCAAAGCTGAAAATGAAAGACACTAAGTGCCTTCATATTCAAATTTCTGCAGGACCCATTAAGAGGCTGGTGGCAGAACTCTCTTCCATAGCCCTCAAAGTATATAAACAGAGGATGATGGATTCGAGGGCTGACCTGGAAAGAACTATGAGTAGAATGTTATGGATTGAGTCCACCTCTTCAAATTCAAGTAATGGCACCTCCAGAAGAGAGTCAATTAGAAATTAGGAAACTGTCATTTGATTTCATTAGAGGTCTACCTATGCAGTGGACTTAGCAGATCTGCCGTATGTCAGTAATTAAGTATCAGAGCAAAAACAAAATAGTCGAGAGGAATCTGCAGTGGATTGCCTGACAAGTAGACCACCACTGGGAGCATAAGAATATAGCACATTCCCATGAGACAAGCAAACCCCTGTCAAGGTAGCTGAGCTTGAGCCATCTTAACAGGACCCGATAGGGCTGCCTGCTAGATACTATAACTGAAAGAGCAAAAGTCTTTGGGGTGTACATGACAAGATCAGATATAAAGGAGTCCAGCCAGTGGATAGCACATATTTTATATGTCAGACAATAAGCCAGCAAGTGACCTCTTAAAGCACTCAGATATGGTCGATGACAAAGAAATGTTCCAATGTAAGATGCAAAAAAAAAAAAAAAAAAAAAAAAAAAAAAAAAAAAAAAAAAAAAAAAAAAAAAAAAAAAAAAAGTATCTTTGCAGAAAATTAAACTTAACCACAATTAAACTTAACCACATATAGGAGTTTACCATACAGATGAAATAAAAAAGTCAAGGATGCACTATAATTGCACCTGTGAAGTAAAAGATTTTTCTTTAACTCTTCTTCCGCTGCCATAGTCCTGAAGAAGCAGAAACACAAGACTGAAGAGATATGGCAGAAAAGAGCAGATTTTGCTTTTTCTCTACTCCTAGCTTCTGAGATTGAAGCCTGGCCAGGCCTGTGGAACAGTGAACTGGCTAGGCTGGATTAGAATATTGGTGACCAGATAAGAAAAGAGAATCAATAGTCAAAAGTAATGATTTGAGAAAAAACATTATACTTAACCATGTTGGCAGCCCAGGAGGTTTAAAGTGTTCAGTAAATTGGTTATTTAAAAAAAATCACTTCATTTCAAATGGACTTTGATAGGTTCTTTAGCTTAAAAAAAGTGTGTGGGGGGGATTCAAAGTCAGATGGCCATCACTCTAAGGTCCTCACTGAGAAGATGCTATGAACTGGGCAGATCCAATTTGTTTCACTGGAAAAACTCACTACCTGGCAAGCTCAGTTCTGTCCAGCCTTCAAGTTGCCTCACCTTCCCACAGTCTCCTCAGCAGACACCCTCTCCTCTTTGTCACCCAACAGTGTGGAGTTCACTCTCATCCTCTCCTCTCCCTTCACTGCAGATGCTCCTTCTTTCCCCCACCCCGCTAAACCCCCCATAAACCATTCAAACCTTGTTTGTTAGCTTGTTTATGAGGTAGATGTGTGAGGTATGAAATAAAATGTCTGGTAGCAACTTAACTAGAATATCTGTGACTGTGCTGAAATTACTCTCAAAAGGAACTTATATGTTTCCCTGAAGAAATGTTCCAATGTAAGATGCAAAGTATCTTTGCAGAAAATTAAACTTAACCACAAGTCCCTAGGCCCTAGGCTATTCAGACATGAATCAAAAACAGCAGTATCAAGGCACTTATTTGTATAAATGTTTAATCAAGAGTGATGTGCAATGTCATTTATCTGGAATTTCTTACAAAATAAGGAAGAATAAGTGGTCAAAAGCAAGACTAATGTATCTCTATTGGGCTTTTTAATCAGTGCTAACATAATTAAACATTTATATAGCACTTTGGGTTTGTGAAAGTTTTTTTATTTTTTGAAGTTATATTTCTCAAAACTCATTTGAAATAGGAACATTACACTTGATATCTTCTCTTCGCACATAAGGAGAATTTACAAGCTGAAGAACAAAAATAACTTGTCCTGGGTCACTTAACAATTCACAAGAGCTAGGAATTTAATCCATCAATTAGTCCCACGCCAAATTTAGATATGAAAAATGACCTAAAAACAATCCGGCAAGATCTAAACAATCCTTTTGTGGGCAAGAAAGGGAATTGAAAATGAGCAAGTGACTTTCACCTATTACCATTATTGCGTATTGTAGTAAGTATGGGCCATAAAAATAAATGTTTAGTTACTGACCAGTTGTTTTTTTTATTAAGAATAGTTTGTTAATTGGCCAGTACTATTCTACAAAGTAAACAGAATCAGGTAGTTGAACCTGAATTACACGCTAGAAATTCTAGTGATTAGCATATTGAAAATATGCAAGAGTTAATCAATTTGCATTCTGAAGCAGCTTATCTCTATGGGTCACTCCAGCTAGCCATTTTCAATGTGTCTAAATACCTATTTCGTTATTAATTTGCTGTGTATATTAAAAGGCAGAAAAGAAAAAATTACAGCATAGTGTGCCATTTCTCAGCAAAAGAAAAGCAGATAATTGCTTGATTTAGTGAAAAGCCAATAAATAGGGAAGGAGAATAAATATTCTCACAGGTTAAATTAAAAAGCATCTGTTTCATTTGCGAAGCTCCAGTGTGTAACAAAGAAGCACTTTTGGCCACCATGCTATTAATCTTTAAGAGGCTATAAACTTGTCATGTTAAGGACACTGCAAATTCAGCTTGAATATACTTTGCTTTTCACATTAATGCCATGTAAGGACACTTAATGTGTCTCATCACCACTTCAGCCCCTTGAGAAGACCAATGTTCTTGTTCTCCTCTCAAAGGACCACTACGACTTTAGTACGTGACTTGTCAATCTTTTGTGGTATTAACCCCTTAAATTAAATTCACCCGAAGACAGAAATGAGCACTCTGCTTCACTTTAGAGATCACACGCCATCATTCCACCTGGAAAATTCAGAAGTATTCAAATCCTCCACTGTTAACTAAAGTCTGTTCAGATATCAATAAGGAGATTCAAGTCTTACTTTCCTCAAAAAATAATAATCAGGGATTTGACAGAAGATTACAGATAAAATGCCAAATCACAGCATAGATTTAGCAGTGCTCACATTCTATTTAATTTTATGTTTTTCAGCTACATTAAATTCTAGCATCCTCACGTTTTACTTCATACTCCAACTTCTTCACATACAAAAAAGAGTTAATATATGAAACAAGATATTGTGAAATCTACTGGTGAGTTTAAAAGACTTTAAATAGCTTCAATAATGTTCTTTACATTTTTAAAGAATATATTAATAAATTTTTTACATTTTTTACAATGATCAGGAACCAGAATGTTTTCCATTGATTGTTTACAGATTATTTTTTTCCAACTGCCCTAACATGCTGCTTTCCAATGTATTTCCACCTCATCCAAGTTCTTAGAGGAAAATTCTAGAAAGTTGGTCAGTGGGAAAAGCCCCCATAAAGAGTTCTGGCCACCAACAGTGTTCACCTGTAACTTCAGAAGTCAATAGCCCATGACCTCATTCTACCATTAACTTCCTTGGCATATCAGAACACTGGAGAAACACGCTCATTGAAATCAGATCCGTGGCTGCCATTTTTGTTTTCAAACCACATTAACAAATCATGTCATTTTTCTACACATATTTCCTTATTTATAACATATCAAGTTTGGACTTTTTTCTACAGATTCTTTCACATTTAAATCTATATGGTGAAGAGGAGGTCACTGAGATAGTGACATAAGAGACTGCTGAATTTCCCTCCTCCCACAGATGCACAGTATATACAACTACACATGGATCAGTTCTGAGAGTAATCCAGAAACTAGTTAAGTGACTCTTACATATAAGGCAATTGAGAAAACACCCACACTTAAACAGGTAGGAAAGACAAAGACGCACTCTCTCCACAAATCTCACAGCACCATTCGATCTGGAGGTAAACCTCAACTCCTAGCTTCTTCCTGAGGAGGAAAGGCATTGATAAAAAGGGTACAAATTCACAGTTATAAGACAAATAAGGTCTGAGGATTTAATGTATAACAATGTAACTATAACTGATAATACTACATAGTAAAATTGAAATTTGCTAACAGAGTAGTACTTAAGTGTTCTCACAAAAAAAGAAGTAAATATGTGAAATAATGAGTTAATTAACTCAGTTGTGGAAACCCTTTCACAATGTCTATGTATATCATGTCATCACATTGTATAATTTAAATATATAACAAGTTTGTCAATTATAACTCAAAAAGGTGAAAAACAAATTTGACATGAAAAAATAAATCTATATGGGAAAAATATTCTATATGGGAAAATATTCTATGTAAACTACTTAACCTCTTGATTATGGCTGTGAAGACAATCAAGTCTTACATTTCTTTGAGGTTAAAACTTGTATTTCTTTCCATTAGAGGGCTGGTAGAGTTAGCTTAATGACATGAGTCATAAACCTAAATCTGCTTGTCGCTTCCCCCATGAATGATAATCTGGAAGCAATATGTGTAAAGCTTTTCAGACAAAGGCATACTTTCAGTTGAACTTCAGCAATGCAAGAATTTGGAAGCCAAAAAGTTTTGATAGAATTGCTGGAAGACTTCTGCACCAGCTTTTAGGTCACTACACTGCTGTCTTTGGTATATTATTAGGAAGATTAACATTAAGCACTTACTGGTTTAGTTCTGAGCAAGATGAGTGATCTTTTGTCTCCATTAGGGGAGTAGTTTGCTATAAATCTCTAAGTGTTAAGTTCTAGGAACCTAGAGATAAGCAGCTGTTGAGGGCTTTGCATTCTCCCCTGTTAGCTGAAGACACCCACAGCACATACTGCAAAACCTACCCACTTGAAGAAAACTTTAAAGTTCATGTGCTAGATGTGAATTTATTTGGGGCATTAGAGATAAGCTATTTTCATAGATGGATAGACCTGGAAGAGTCCTCAAGAGATCATCCTGTTCAACTTCTCGATCTCATAGCTTTATCATAGCTTTATCTTTGGAGTCATGCATAGCATACACAATCTAGACCCAAGTTTCCTTAGATTTCTAAGAGCTGTTTGCTATTCTTCATCATTTTACAACATTCTTTCCGACTCTCAAGGGGGTTGATAGCACAATATATTTTTTTTAGTTATGTGAATTAAAAACAAAGTCATAGTCTTAACACATTGTAAGACTATCCAACATTCTGGTTGTGTACAATTGTTTAATGTATATTTAGACACAATTAAGTTTCCTTTAGGTTAAAATATATACTCAGGCTACCTAATTCAAATATTATCAGTGACTATTGTTCAAGCTTTAGCTCAAGCTATGGATACAACATGGTACCAGTCACAATTCCAGGCTTCATATTTGCAAATGCAAATTCTACTGTTGAGGACCCAAAAAGTTATTGCTATAAAATCATCCACCTTAGGGACTCACTCTCCAATGGAATGGAATGTGTGTATTAATTTCAAAGTTCCACACTAAAGATTTTTATTGACAAAATAGTTTCCTTATCTACTAGGGAAAACAGTAGTACAGCTTCTTAATCATTTAAAAGAACTTGGGAAAAAGAAGCATTATCTTGAAAAGTCCTGAAAAGGTTATTGGAAACCAATTAATATATTGAAAGGTACATTTCTTTGACCACTGCAAATGAATGTATGGTTAGTAATTTAATCTTTGAAGTGAAAGGAGGTATTTTTTGAGAGATGGTCACAACTTCATTTGAGCACCCCACCCCCTACATCCCATACCAAAATAAATTACATGCAGCAAATCTGTTCTTTAGTCAATGTTAAAATTGTGGCAGCCTGCTGAGCCTTGATGTTATCTTGACGTAGCAATTAGTGCAAGAACAAAGCATTATCAATCTCTAGATGCTATTTTAGTTTTGTCTTCCTTGCTGCCCTGCTACCAAAGGAAGTAAATCAGAGAAAATGGAAGAAAAAGATAGGGAGACAATCGTACAGAGAGGAAGGGAACAGGAGAAAGCAAGAAACAGAGAAAGCAAAACTGTAGAGGAGAATAAAGATATTAAAAGGACAGAGAAAATATGGCACAAAAAATTCACTGCTGAATTCCATTTTTTCCCAATAGGCACATTTGGCAGATTTAGCACATTTGATGATCATTAATAAATAAAACCTAACAGAATTTGGGAAGTAGAATGCAAGCCTTCAAATTATTTTCCACCATTAGACATCTGAGATTAGAGTAGGTCTAGTTTCAAGGAGAAAGTTTTAAGTAGGGTAAGGTCATTTGGGAAGATCTGTCAGTCCTTTTCATTTAATTCAGCACAAATTCACTGAGTGTCCATTCAGGGTCCATATTATATAAAATAATGGAAATTAGACATAATCCTTGCCTCAAGAGGTTCAGGGTCTGGGAATATGTTGGGAAACATTCATAACCAATTAAAATAAGTATCTACTTATAAGTGTGAACAGCCTCTTAGCTATCACTGACAATTCAGAAGATAATATGTACTCTTTGGCTACCTCTGCTTGCCCACACTCTCAATGCCAAAGATCCTTTTAATCCTATTCTTTTTGACAATGCCCAATGCTCTGAGATTTTTCTCTCTCTTAGGGATCATGTCAAAGAACATTCCTAGAAATTTCTGCAGAACCATTGCTGTTAGCTAGCTAATTATGTAAAAGAAACTGTATTTTAATTTAGGAATATAATGTAGAAATTAAACATACAATCTATAAATTAAATGTATGAAGTTTGGAGTCAGGCAGCAACATAGTCAAATTACTGAATTGAAACTTAACTACTTTTATGATGTATGATAAATTGCTCATCCTTTCTAAGTATTATCTGTAAAATAAGGGTTAATAATTGTATTTACTTCATAATATTGTTTTCTATTTTGGGGGGTTGTATTAGTTTTCCAGGGCTGTCACAACAAAATACCACAGACTGGGGTGGCTTAAACAACAGAAATTTATTTTCTCACAGTTTTAGAGGCTGGAATTCCAAGATCAAGGTACCATCAAGATTGGTTTCCCTAAGGCCTACCTACTTGGCTTGCAAACGGCCACCATCTTGCTGCCTCGTCACAGGGCTTTCTCTGCATACTCATGGCCCTGGTGTCTCTTTATGTGTCCAAATTTCCTCTTCTAATAAGGTTGTCAGTTGGATTGGATTACGTTCTACTTATACAACCACACTTAACCTTCATTACCTTCTTAAAAGCCCTAACTCGAAATATAGTCACATACTGAGGAGGTGGAGGTTAATTAAAACTTCAACATACAAATTTTTGGAGGGACACAATTTAGTTCTTAAGAGGAGGAATAACATGTTTATATTAAATTTACACACACACACACACACACACACACACACACACACACACACGCGTGACTACATCCCAGAAGATGCAGATACTTTTCCATCACCCTAAATACTCTATTATGTGCCATTCCAATCATTACTATTTTCTCTTCCAAAAATAACCATTTGATGAATATCATATTATATTTTGCCTGTCCTTGAACTTCATGTAAATAAAATCATACAATGTGTACTCTTTTGTGTCTGTCCTCTTTTAGTCAACAATATATCTATAAAATCCATCCATATGGTTCCATGTTGCAGTAGTTTGTTCTTTTTAATTACTATGTTTGTTCTTCTTAATTACTATAATTTAGTTATTCATTTGCCCAATGAAGGGCATTTGGATTATTTTCTGTTTGGGGGATATTATTAATAAAGCTTCTATGCACACTCATACATTCTGTTGGTGAACATATGCATTCATTTTTCTTAAGTTGAATTGGTTATTAAGAGGTATATTGCTTAATTTACAAACAAATAAAATTTTCTAGGTATCTTTTTATTTCTAGTTTAATTCCAATGTAGTTAGAAAACATATGCTAAATTATTTCAATCCTTTGAAATTTATTGATATTTGCTTTAATGTTAATGTATGGTTTATTTTTATAAACATTCCATATGCACTTGAAAAGAATGTCTATTCTGCAACTGCACAGTAAAATGTTCTATAATGTAAATTGGTGCTAATTGAGTCAGGTTGGTTCCTCATGTTTTCATATCTTATGTGTATTTACTCATTTTCTGATTATTAAAGTCTCTAGCTTTATTTCCTTCTTTTATTAACCTTATTATGTTTTGAAATTATTGTCTTAGATGCATGTAAATATGGGCTGTTACACATTCCTATGAATTTTTTCATTATAACATGTTTCTCACTATCTCTGCTGTTTTCTTTAAAACTATTTTTCTTATATTAATAAAGTTACACCTATCTTATTTTGGTTAATATGTTCATGAAACATTTATTCAATACTTTTACTTTTGACTTTTCTCTGATATTTAAAGTGTGTTTCCTATAAATATACATAATTATTTTATTAACCAGAATTTTTGTCTTTTAATTAGAACGTTTTGTCCAGATGAATCTCAATTAATTTCTCATATACTTGGGTTTAAGTCTACTATGTTGCTCTTTGTTTTCATATGATTGCTTCTTGTTTTCTTGCCTTCCTTTGTATAAATCAAGCTTTTCAATAAAATTCTCCAATTACTTTTCATTATCAGCTTTTTAATAATACAGTCTTTCATTATTTTCTGGGTAGTTACAAAAATTATTATTTTTTTGTTTTAAAACTAAATTTCTCTTTTGACCTGCTTTTATAAATTTCAAGTATCTCCTTAAACTACAAAATACATCCCTCTATTTTCTTGAACATATTAACTGCATTCATTTTAAAAGTCTTTTCTGAAAATATGAATATCAAAATCATCTATGTGTCTATTACTACTATCTGTTATTTTTCTTGGTAGTCAGTCTTTTGTTGTTGTTGTTGTTGTTTGATTTACTTTATAATTCTTATTGGAAGCCAGGCATGTGGATGAGAAGTTGTAGAGGCTTTTGATATTTCTCTCTCCAAAAGCATTAAAATGTTTTTAATGGTATTTAGAGTTCAGGTGGACCACTTATTCTTTTGAATATTGTTTACTCTTTGCTAAGTCTGATCAGTTGAGTTTTGATATTAACCTTGGGATATATCTTTCAGGGTCTCAAGGAAATGCCTAAATGTTTACAGGGACACACTAACTTGACAGGATTTGAAAATTTATCTTTGTCTCCCTCACAGTGTTGCAATCTCTACTCAGCTCTTCAACCTCCACCTGCTGCTGTTTTGTGAAATTCTTCTCTACGTTTGTGCAGTTTAGGTAGTCAGTCACTTAAGGGAAAATTACACATGGGTTTTTATCTTCCCTTCTCTATGGATCCATTCTCTCTGGAATTTTGCCCCTCTGGTAACCCTGATGTCTGTATCCTCAGCTCCGTTTACACTGATGCTTTTTGTTTGGACTCTATACCCCTGCTTAGTTGCTCTCCAGTATCATCTCATATACATACCCCCTACCCACCACATGCCAGTTTGTTTTCTATTGGCTAGTGGGTTGATCCAATACAAGCTACTCTCTCATGAACAGAACAGGCATTTACTTCTGGGCTAATGTTCTTAAAATATTGGTGTGGTTCACCCCAGATTAGATTTGAAGTTTAACAGTGGGTAGACTTTATTGCCTTGGTCAAATAATGTTAAAGAATGTGGGTTTCTGGTAATATGGCAATCCCCAGGGAAAGTGGTGGTGCTTCTGGGAATATTATAAATAGCTATGACTGACCACAAGGATAGTGTTCAAGTGAGATGTACATGAATTAGCCTCTTTATAATCATGTACCTAGGTTTTTGAGAAAGTGTACAGTGAGAAAAAAAGGATGAATAAATGAAGTGGGAAGAGAGTAGGGAGTTGGAAATTATGTGGAAAACGCATATCAAATAAAGACCATGAAATCAACTAAACATTTATAGAGTGCCTGAGCATTTAGTGCTATACTACACAGTGGCAGAACTGAAGGCTATTTATTTTGGGGTATTTGCTCCCAAGAGTTTAGCAGTATTTTTGAGGGGAGAAAATGAAGATTAAATGGTAGAGGACTACTAGACTTATCATGGTGATCACTTCATAAAGTATGAAAACACTGAATCATTATGTTGTACTTTTGAACTAATAAAATGTTGTATATCAACTATACTTTAATAAAAGAAAAAAAAGAACAAAAATACAGGTAAAACCAAATATTTAAAATATTAAATAAAAATTGCAAATAAAAATTCAAGTGCTATATAGCAGTTTAGAATAGCAATACTCAGATTTCTGAAAGAAGTACAATTTGAACTCAGTATGTATATAATGAGCTTAAACCTATGTTGATTTACAATAAGCTGAAGAAAAACAAAACAAAACAAAAAAACAAGCAAGCAGGATATTTAGTTCTAATTATCAAGAGGATCAATGTTTTAAAATTCTATACCTTCCCAAAACTAAATGTTGTCAACATGTACTTTATCACATAAGGTAGCAGTACAGAAAACATTTAGGGTTTGCATGCCCTAAATAAAACATTATGGTTCAAATGAGAGTTTTCTGTATTTTCTTTTTCTCCTGTTATTAAATTCTAGTACTAAGTTGGATGCTTGTTAGCAATATTTTAGATGTAAGGGAACACAAGGGTTTTGAGGACATGAGGGTTCCAAGACGTGTTGTTTGAAGTAGGGTCAAAATTTAATTCCGTTTATACATGGTTGCACCCCAGATTTGCTGAATCACAATTTCATATTATTTTCACCAAGCTCAAAAAAAAGTTTCTGATGTAGAGCCACATTTATAAACCACTATCATAAACTAGGAATTATGTCTCACCATTCCTTAATTTGCACAGTGGTATTCAAAACTGAACAAAAAATACCCCTGCATGTTCAACTTCAGTCAGATAGTTTATTAACCAAAATGAAGTGAATGTATTCCTTCCAAAATTAAATTAAATAAGTAGTTCTAAAGATAAAGAGAGGAAATCTTTATTGACCACTATGATTCATATGAGAAGTAATTTTCATTTTTGATGCTTTAGAAAATAATACAGAATTTCTAGTCAGGCAATATGATTGTTTATGAAACTGAAACATTGCCTTCTAAAAGTATGTAGAGATACTGAACCCCCCAAAATATAATTTTGATTTTATAACAAAGATGGTAAGGGAAGAAAATCACAAGGTGCAAGAAAAAAATGGGGAACTGAAAACTAAGGTAATAAACATGTGAATGTATGTTATTGTTGCCCAAGGGGCTGTTATTGTTCTGAGTTACAGAGGAGATTATTTTATAAGGCTCATGCAGAGAGCGCATGCAGAAAGAGTCATCAGGATGGTGGGTCCATGTAGGAGCCCAAGTAGAAGCTAAAACTTAGACTCCTACATAAAACTAGGATCTCAAAGGGCTAAAAAGTCAGCAAAAGGAAAAATATAAAAAAGCATACAGATAAACACAGAGAAGTGAAAGAGAAATTTACCTGCACTGTCCTAGACTCTAGATAGGAAACAAGTATCCCTTGATAATTTGAAAGACTGAGTTTTTAAAATCCTATGTATTTAGACCTAGAAATAATACAATCAAAGTGATAGAATATAATCTGAAAATAGCACAAAATAAATATAGATATTTGTTAAGATAAAACTAAAATTCAAAGGTGCAAAGAGAAAAAAATTTGAATAAGGACAGATTAGAACATCTAGAAATAGAAAGTGAATAAGTGGAAGATGGATCTGATATAGTAAAATTCTTAAGGTCCATGGAAGAGAGCTGAAAAGCAAATACTGTAGAGAGATCACATGCAAATGAATAAGTAGACTGAAGAAAATTTTTTACTTCTGCTTCCAGCATTAAAGACACAACAAGATTTCACTTCCTAACATCAATAAGCAGAAAACTAAACCTTCATGTTTGGAAAATGTTGAAAAATAATTGTTTTCAGGCATTGAGCAAAAGACAGCTTTTGACTAAGGACAGAAAGAGGTGGAAACTAAACAGACTGTGACAGTCTTATGGAGTTGAGAGTGGAGATCAATGTTAAGGATGACCAGTGCAGATGAAAGTTGTGGGCATAGTTTTGGAAGAGGAGAGAGTTGTACAGAAAAAGTGTCCCAGATATCTATCCTGGCTTCTTGAGTCTTTGCTAAAGACTGGGCCACACTTATTTCATATGTTGCCCAAAACACAAAGTGACCTTTTTGGATATCTGTGCTACATGTTATAATTTCATTCAGTAGGATGGGGGTAAAGCTAGGCTATTCGATAAATGGCTTTGGGACAACGAGGAGTTTTTAGAATGTAAACTTAAATTGCTGTTTCATACAACAGTAACTTTGAGCTGGAGTGGAAACTTAAATATGAAAGATGGACACATAAATGTGCTAGAATACAATGTTGGAAAACATATTAACTTGTGGGGAAGATCTTTTGAAACAGAACATTAAAGTTAGGAAATGAAAGATAAATATGTGTGTATGATGAATGGACAAAGACATAACTCCCCTATTTTCCTTCCCACTTTTAGAACTATTGGAGGAACAAAGCTCATGATATGGAGATCAAAATATCAGTTTTTATTCTTGACAGAGATAGCTGGGGAACATGACTATTCCTCAGCCAGTTTGCTCTTCACCATGTGAGACATGACATGAAAAGTCTCGTTTCTGGCAGAAACTTTGGGCAAGGGGAATAAAATTTTCCCCAAAAGATAAAATTCAGAAAGTAGATTACATAAAATAATATAAACAATCACAGACTGGGAAAGATACCTTCAATACACATCACTAGGGACATTACTCCCAAAACCCCACAACATATGTACTCTAGTTTAATTGGCTTCAGATGATAAATCTTGAGTCTGAGACAAGAAAGTGGCTGAATTTCTCTGGTGGTTCCAAGTGTGACTCCTTGAGCAAGAGGGCAGCCTACACTTTCTTCCCAGTTCCTCTTCCATCTCACCACTCTGCAGATCACCAGGTGGTACCTTGAGTTCTCCAGTGAGGTAAAGAGGGCAGGAGACACACAGATCTTTTTTGCTAATGACTCTGCCACTCTTTCCATTCAGTATAGGTAAGTATCTTTGAGAATCTGCAAAAACACATTCTAAAATACCATCATCTCTGGGTGGCAGAATAATATTTTATTTTTAATTTTCCCCTAGGTCGCTTTATTTCCAACAACAGAGGTCAAGAAAGACCCTCAGATCCCACCCTCTCTAAATCTCATGGAATCATATTAAATCACTAATTTACTCCTTATCGTTGCAGTTCTTTCCCAACTCCTGAGTCACTCCCCTTCATTCCTCAGTATGTTAAGTCCCGGACGAATAAGTCTCCTTCACACTATTACTGTTGTAAATCTTAGTAATTTTAATATAGAAGTTGATGAACCTTCCAATGCAGTGGCCTCCCAGCACTTTGACCTTCTCTATTCCAATTATCTTGTCTTTTATTCTACCTCAGTCTCTCATGACTATGGTCACATCTTAAACCTTGTCGCTGCGGATAATGACCACCTTTCATGATTTAAATTTCAGCAGTAAGTTCTCTGACCATTATTTTATCCAGTGTCTTGACTCCTGATCCCTCCGCCCTACCGGTACTTCCAATCTATTGATCCTACAACCTTGTCATTCTCCCTCACATCCTAGTGTCCTCTTTCTCCTTTTCACAGCTTAAATTCTAGGCTGACCATTATATTCTCTTCTTTGCACACATTCTCCATTCCTTTACCCCTCTTGCCATCATATTTTCTTGGCCACACTAAACCTTGATTAAATATAAATTCTGGTTAAGTCAAATTCTCTGCCTGCTCCAAGCTTGCAGCCATGCAGCTGAATATGACAAACGAAAAATACAAACAGGCTGACACTGTTCTCACTTTTAAATCATGACCACAAACCTCAAGAGGGCCTTTAATGCTGTCCAGATATCCTGTCACATCTACGCTGGCCATTTATTTTCACTGTTATCTAGATGATTATTTTACACACCTCTCTCCTCAAACATCTCAAACCTCTTCCTCTTCCTTTACTCTCAGCTAATAAATTTGTTTCCCCTTCATTGAAAAAAAATGTGAAAACTGAAGTAATCAGTAAAAACTCCCTAAGACTCCCACTACAATGTCTATCCAGTTGTGAGCATCTGCACTATTAGACTCAGCCTCCCCACCTGACAGTACTGAAATGCTCCCAGGTAAAGCTAACTCCCCTACATGTGCACTAGATTCCATCCTCTTTCCAGGCCTGACTCTAACAATGGTGGGGTGCAGCACAAGAGTAAAAGTGAAAGCCTAATTCATGTAGATATATATGCATATTATATATATATAAATTTATATAGTTAAATAATCATATTATATTGATATACATACATATCATGCATTGTATAGTATATTTATCTAAAATGGGGTTGAGGATATCATAAACATAAATAAGAAAGTAAATTTAGATACATGATAATATTTAAAAAGGAAAGGTAATTTCTCTAATCAGTTAGCAATGAAGAAAACAAAAATTTATTGAATATCTTTTATGTCTCAAGTACTGGGCTACAGTCATACATCACCTTATTTACTACAAAACATAATGCATACAAGGAAACTGAGACTTTTGGCAGTTAGAGAACTTGGTTGAGATTACACAGCTAGTAAATCATCTAACCAGGTTTCCCCCCAAGGATAGTTTGACTCCAAAGCTTATGCTCTCTTCACTATGCTGTGTGAGAGAGAAGCTATCTATTCCCGAGTAGCTGGTCCTAATGTCAGCCACTTTTTAGACATTTTCATTTCAAGGCCATGTTTTGTAATACAGAGCTATATGGCATAGAATCAGGAGCAGATGTGTGGCTTGGTCAGTCTGGGGCCTCTGTGCCCTTTCCGAGAGCGGCATGGCTGTCTTTTCCTAAAGAGCTGCCTTGACAAGCCCCAGAGGCAGCAGTATTTCAGGTGTAGGTGTTCTGAGTCCTAGAGGTCTGCTTTCTAATGAGGTTATAAAGTATTCTGTGATTCCTCCGGATAAAATGTATCCTATAATTTGTAGTTTCGTTTGCCTTATAGTTTGGAACTGCCTGGTGATTTAATCCTTGGTGCACAATATTTTTAAAAGTGTATTTAAAGAGTGTCTTTTATCTAGAGGCAAACTTTCTAAACTAATCTTTTAGACATTTTCAAAACAAAAGGGAAATTTCCACAAATAACCATTTCTTATTTCTGAACTATTTGTGCTCGATACTTTACACTCTCTTGCTAGTCTTATCCTTCAAATCGCTGGGCAGTAAAACAACCTTTCAGCAAGGTACCTTAAGGTTAGGTATTTAGAGGAGTATGTGTTTGCCTTATTCAAAATTTCTAACTCTACAATTTAAAAATGCCAGTGTTGTCTGCAGCAGCAGGAATGGCAAACATATTTTAAGTGTGTTTATTTTCTGAACATGTAAGTTAAATAAACATGGTTTCTTAAGGGTCTGTAACTTAACATGCAAGGTAGAGTAGTAGAAAAATTGCAATTTTTATGTTAGAACTGAGATCTGGTCTGTATTTACCACTGTAATTGCATGTGGTTCCATAGCCCTGAGAAAAGCACAGCAGCATTTTGAAAAACTGTTAATGTGGTTTACTAGCAGGAATAAGCACAGGGTCCTCATCTGTTAAATAAGAGGGTTGGACATTTCCAGATTCTGTGAACCTTATAAATTAACATCAAGATATACAGATAATCAGGTATAGACTTGGATATATACTATTATACTATTATACAGTCCACTGACTGAAACATCTATCATATCTTTTTCTTTTTCTTTTTTTATTTTTATTTTCTTTTTGGTGGAGATAGAATGTTAGGGTAGAAGAGTGCTTTATAAAATATTTAGGTCAACCCCTTATCTAATACTTAACTATATTCCCAACTATTCCCATCTGGTGGAGATCCAGCTTCTACTTAACTTTGCTTCCATTTTAGACGATTTCATCTTCCCAAGTTCAGTGTCTCACTAGGAGATATCTTTGAATCTTTCCACAATTGAAGAATTATCTCAAATATCATTTATCATAGTAATAGTAAACCCAGTATGACTCATCTGTCCCATTCTTTTGGGGTTTTACTGTATTCTTAGATGTGAGAACTATACAGGTATTTATCATAAATAAAATAAATAATTCTTTATTGAGACTCAGGATAGATTTCTTTGCATTCGGTATTTGGTTGCACAATACCTGAAGGTAAGTGACACCTGGCTTATAAGGAAAATTTAAAAGGTGTACATTTTTTAATTAGCAAAGCAAATAAAAAATATATCTGTATTTGCATGTCACCCACAAGGAATCAAAAAATATAATTTAATTATTATACTGTCATTCAGGACAACGAGGGGGCAGTTCATAGGCATATAAGTGAATCCAGGAATTGGTAGATTACCCTTAAGAAAGACCTGAACTTCTCTGGGCACTCTATACTTTTCAAAGAGGCCAAACATAATTTTATTTACATTCAAAATATGCAGTCACTTTTCTATTTATTAATTTAACAAATATTTATTTTAAAATTTTCACTCTGTGTCAGTGTGGGTGCCATCACAAAATACTATGAATACAATAATGAGCAAAACATATAGGGTTTAAACTTTCATGGTTCTTTCCTGGAAACACACTATACAGACAACCTTGCTAATGACTATCTATAACAAACTGATGCAAGTTCTGAGAAGGAAAGAAACAGTTCTAAATTTAAGGATAATCATGTGTATACTCAGCAGCTTTCCAAAGGTGGGCCTATTCACCAGTTTGGGAATCCCTGATGGACACTTTCTTTATCCTTCCTCAGACAGAAGTCACAAGGATTGGATCAAGCTCTCCTACCTACCCTTCTAGCCTTCTCTCTTCGCTCCAGAACTATACTGGGTTTCAGAACTACACTGAGCAGGTAAACAAACATGCCTCAGTGTGCCTCCAGGGTGCTAACCAGAGCTGTACCTAAGTGAACACGTCCTCCACTCTACTAGGATGACAGAGGCCCAGTGAAGTGCTGTAATCCACTCTTGGAGGTTCTCAAGAGCTCATTTTGAACATATCTTTCCATGTTCAATAGCATCAGGTTGGTAGCTCAACATCAGCCATGTTGAGAACATCTGAGAACAATAAACACTACAGATTAGGGCTTCCCCCACCAGTCTTTTGGCCTTGTACTTCCTGGGTTTCGATAGAATTAGAATCACTATCAGAATAAAGAGCAGACATTCTGTAATCTATAATCTACAATACAAATTATAGGATTTTAACATAACAAGATTACACTTGTGACTCAAGGCTGCAGGACAGGTTCTTAGCAAAACAACTTCATAAGGTGGGTTCTCCACTCCACAAATTTCTGCCTCTCCCGATTTTTGGGGTGAAAATACTTAAGTTCTACTCTCTTAGCAAAGTTCAGTTATGCAATAGTGTTATCAACTATAGTCACCATGTTTTACATTAGATTCTCAGACTTTCATAACTGAAAGTTAGGCTCCTTTTACCAACATCTCTCTATTTCTTCCATCACCGCCACTGCTCAGGCCCCAGCAACCACCATTCTACCATCCATTTCTATCATTTTGAGTTTTTTTTTTTTTTTTTTTTAATTCTAACATGTAATTGCTACCATCCAGTACTTGTCTTTCTCTGTCTGGCTTATTTCACTTAGCGCAATGCCCTCATGTCCTCCAGATTCATCCATGTTGTTGCAAATGGCAGATAATTTCCTTAACTTTTTAAAGGCTGAATGATATTCCATTATAAGTATGTATATCTATACATATATACATATGTGTATATATACATGCCATTTTCTTTATCCATTCATCTGTCAACATGTACTTAGGTTGTTTGTATACATTAGTTACCATGATAATACTGCAATGAACATAGACCAGATATCTCTCTGAGACAGTGATTTTGTTTCCTTTGGATAAACACCTAGAAGTGGGATTGCTGGATGATATGGTAGTTCTATTTGTAATTTCTTAAGGAATATAAATGCTGTATTTTTATACTAGTTGTACCAGATTACATTTCCACCAACAGCAGACAAGCGTTCTTTCCTCTACTTACTTGTCAACATTTTTTTTTTTGACAACAGCTATTCTACCATGTGAGATCATATCTCATTGTGGTTTTGATTTGTATTACCTTGATAATTTGTGATTTTGAACACCTTTTCATTTACTTGTTGGCCATTGTATGTCTTCTTTGGAAAACTGTCTAATTAGGTCCTTTGCCTGATTAGAAATTTTTAAATTGAGTTGTTTTCTTGCTATTGAATTATTTAAGTCCCTTGTATATTTTGCATATTAATCCTTATCAGATATGTGGCTGCAAATATTTTCTCCCATTTGGTAGGTAGCCTTCTCATTTTGTTGGTTTCTTTGCTATGCAGAAGTTTATTGTTGATATTTTGTTGTTATTGCCTTTGCTTTTGGTGTCAAATCCAAAAAGTCATTGTCAAGACCAATAACAAGAATCTTATCATCTTTTTTTTAGAAGTTTTACATTTACAGGTCTTATTTTCAGGACTTTAATCCATTTTCAGTTGATTTTTGTGTATAAAATAAGATATGTGTTCAGTTTCTTTCTTTTGCATGTGGAAATCCAGTTTTGCCAACACTATTTATAAAAGAGATTATCCTTTTCCCACTGTATTTTCTTGGTGACTTTGTCAAATATTGACCGTATACGCATAGTTTTATATTTGGGCTCCCTGTTCTGTTTCACTGATCTATGTGTCTATTTTTATGTCAATACCATACTGTTTTCATTACTATAACTTTGTAATATAGTTTGAAATCAAGAAGTGTGATGCCTCCAGCTTTCTGTCTCAAGATTGCTTTGGCCATTTAGGGTCTTTTTGGTTCTATTCAAATTTTAGTTTTTTTTTCTACTTCTGTGAAAAATACTATTGGAATTTTGATAGGTTTTGCATTAATATGTAGATCACTTTGGATAGGATGGACATTTAAACAATATTCTTTCAGTTCATGAGCACAGAATACCTTTTGTATATTCATTGTATTTTCATCAGTGTTTTATAATTTTATGTGTACAAATTTTCATCTCCTTGATTACATTCATTCCTAAATATTTTCTCTTATTTATACTATTGTAAATGAGATTGCTTTTTAAATTTCCTTTTCTGATAGTAATTATTGGTGTGTAAAAACACAATGGATTTATTTGTATTAATTTTGTAAACTGAAACTTTACTGAGTTTATTAGTTCCATAAGATCTTTTTGGCGGGAGAGGGGTGTGGGTGAAGTCTGCAAACAAAGACAATTTTACTTTATCTTTTCCCATTTGGATGCCATTTTCTTGCCTAAGTGTTCTGGCTAGAAATTCCAGTACTATGTTGAAGAAATATGGCAAAAGTGAACATTTTTGTCATGTCCTGATCTTAGGAGAAAAGCTTTCACTTTTTCACCTTTGAGTATAATGTTAGCTGTGGGATTATCATGACTTTTATTATTTTGAGGTACATTCCATCTATATCTAATTTGTTGGCAGTTTTTGTCAAGAAAGGATGTTGAATTTCATCAAATGCTTTTTCTACATCAATTGAGATGACATAATTTTACCCTTCATTTGGTTGATGTGGTGTTATCAGATTTATTTGCATGTTGAACCATCCTTGTATCACAGTAATAAATCTCACTTGATCTTGGTGTATGATCCTTTTATGTACTGTTTGTTTGTTAATATTTTGTTGAGATTTTAAAAAAATCTATGTTCATCAATATTAGCCTGTAATTTTCTTTCCTCTTAGTGTCTTTGTCTGGCTTTGGTGTCACAGTAATGCTGACCTTATAAATAGAGTTGGAAAGTGTTTTCTCATTTTCTGCTTTTTGGAAGAGTTTCAGAAGAATTAGTATTAATTCTTCTTGAAATGTTTTGTAAAATTCACAAGTAAAGCTATCTGGACTTTTGTTGAGAGGTTTTTGATTACTGGTTCAATCTCCTTACTAGTAATTGATCTGGTCAGATTTTCTATTTCTTCATGATTTAGTCTTGTAAGTTTTTAAGAATTTATTAGTTTCTTCTGGGTCATCTAACTTTTTGGCATATAATTATTCATAGTAATTTCTTATGATCCTTAGTATTTCTTGTTATTGGTTACAATTCTTATTTCTGATGTTATTTGTCTTTTTTTCCTTAGTTTGTCTAGCTAAACATGTCAATTTTGTTTAAATTCTCAAAACACAGCTTTTAGTTACACTGATTTTTTCACTGCACTTCTAGTCCCTATTTTATTTATTTCCACTCTAATCTTTATTTTCTTCCTTCTACTAACTCTGGTCTGAGTTTGTTCTTTTACTGGTTTTTTAAGGTTTAAAGTAAGGTTTAAGATCTTCCTCTTTTTTTTAATGTAGGCATTTGTTACTATAAACTTCCCTCTTAAAACTGCTTTTGCATCCAATAAGTTTGGTATGTGGTATTTCCATTTTCATTTATTGCAATACAGTTTAAATTCCCTTTTGATTTTTTAATTGACCAACTGGTTGTTCAAGAGCATGTTGTTTTATCACCATATATCTGTGAATTTCCCAGTTTTCCTCTTGTAATTGATTTCTAGTTTTATACATTATAGTGGGAAAAGATGCTTGATATAATTTCAGTCTTCTTACATTTTTAAGACTTGTTTTGTTGTCTAACATACAATTCCAAATTCTCTGATCCTTTCTTTTGCTTGATCTAGTCTGCTGTTGAACCCTTCTATTAAATTTTTCACTTCAGATATTGTATTCTTCAGTTTTATATTTCTATATTTCCTTGTTGAAATTCTCACTTTGTTCATGCATTGGTCTTCTTATCTCGGTGAGCACCATTATCATTGTTCTTTTGAACTCTTTATAGAGTAAATCACAATCTGTTTCATTAAAGTTGGTTTTTAGAGATTTATTCTTTTGTTTGGAACACATTCCCTTGTTTCTTTTCCTTAACTCTGTGTATGTTTCTGCATATCTGTCTAAATTGACAGATTGGCCTTATGTGGATGAAACCTCGTCAATCACCCCAGCCCCAGCTCTTGGTTGCCTCTCAAATGTATGTAATTGTCCAAACAGCTGTCTTGGTTATTAGTGGTTCCCAGAAATTGAGAATGTGCCAAGATCTGTCAGTTTCCCAAAGGCATGGGAAATGCCCATATGCCTGTTCAGGCTCCAGGATGACTACTAATTGCTTACCCCTTCAATTCCCAAATGCAGGCTAATTGGAAGCTTAACTTTCATGTAGCAGCTGGGAAAGTCAGGATGTTAGATATGCAGGCTAGTCTCTATCAGGAAGAAAGTAGGAGCTGGGTGTTTTGCCTATTTACTTTATGTTGAGCCAGAGGGAATAGTTTCTGGAATTGCTTATGCACCCAAACAGAACTGCCTTTTTGTGTAGTCCTTGGGGACTTATGAATGCCAATCCCTTATCATTTCTTAGCACTAGGTGATTTGGGAGCGACTAACATTTGGATGGCAGCCATAATAGTTGGTGTGCCAGATATGTTAACAATCTCCTTCCAGGAATAAATTGGACACTTGATTTTACTGTTGGAGCAAGCTGAGGGGAAATAGTGAGATATGCCCACCAGCTCTATCAGGCCCCTGAGAGGATCAGTCTGCACATAAAGTGATTAGAAGCCAGAACCTCATACAGCAGCTGGAAAAGTATGCAGTCAAATCCCTTCCAGGGAAAAACTGGGAGATGGTCGTTTTTTTCCTGCTCCCTCTGTATTTAGCCCTGGAAGGAAAGCTGCAGGAAGTGTTAGTTTATCCATTTAAAATCTGCTTTTTAAAAATGTAATATAGTTCTACAGGACTTGTGAAGGCCAAGCCCTATTAGCTATTAGAACTTTAAATCACCTGATTTAAAGGCCTGTCTTTCAGGTGGCTGCCTCAAAAGATGGAGCACTAGATGTGTAGAAAAGCTCCTTCCAGGGAGTAAGTAGAATCTTGGTTTAATTGCTGGAGCGATTCAGAAGGTGAAGGCATAAAAGTGCCCACTGGATCTTTCAGGCTCCTGGGACAATCAGTCAGCAGTCAGATGTAGTCTGATTAGAAGCCAAGTCCTAAGGTAGTATCTTATAAAGTATATAGTCAATCCTCTTCCAGAAAAAGATTGGGAGTTGGGTGTTTTTGCTTGCTCCCTCTGCACTGAGCTCTGGGGTGGGATTGGGGGGCAACTAAGTTTACATGCCTGTTAGCAACTTGCTCCTTTGTTTGCTAAGGTCTTGTTGGACTCATGAATGCAAACCCCATTGACTTTCAGAGCTAGGTGACTTTGGTGTCTATCTCTTGGATGGCAGCCTTAGAAGGTGGGGTTTTAGATATATGGTCCAAATCCTTTTCTCCTCAAGGAGAATCAGAGTTGGGAGTTCCCTCCTGATTTTATGATGTGTGTGTGTGTGGGGGGGGCGGGGGACGGGAGAGTTCCAGCCCTTCCTGCCTGTTTTTTGTAGGTTTTTCTCAGTTGCTTAATATGTAAGAGTTACTGATCTGGTTTCTGGATTTCTCTCTGAGGAAATTGCTCTGTATATCTGTATATTTGATGTGTCTGTGAGAGGAAGGATATTCAGGAGCCTCCTATGTCACCTTCTTGGTAATGTCCAGATTTCCACTTCTGATAAAAATTGATAAAGGGCTGCTCAACCTCCAATCCATCATCCTATTAGTAAGATTAGAAAAGTGAACATTATTTTTTCCAGACTACCTTTCAAGTTATATTCTTTAGAATTAGATTCTACCTGTTAGATGAACTGGTTCATGATTTGCAAGACTTAGAAGAGGCAGTATTAAGAAGCAGTGTTTAAATGTCTATTCTCTTTCTTCCTCAGTATTGACAGTTCCCATGACAGCTTTTTATTTCCATTTTTATAAAGCCTAACTCAGAGCCACATCGGTGTTCTTGAACTCACAACTCTAATATTGGCCTTCAATGAAATAATGCTCTTGTAAGTCAGTTATGTGTGTGTGCGTGTATGTGTATATATATATATATAATCTGGAAATTATTCCTAGAGATTAAACCTAAAATATTCTCCTTAAGCCCTTCAAATGAGGTTCTAACGACCTAATTTTCTGTATTAAACTTTATCTTCTGAATATAAGTGTTTTCTGTTTCCAACACTAATAAAATATTTGGAACAAGAAATTAAAACTTAAGGATGAACATGTGGGATTGTTTTACCTGGTTTGGATTAAAGACAGTCATGACGGTATGATATTATTGAAAAATGGAATACACAAAATAGACTGCAGGGAATGACAAAAAAGAGTAAATTATCATCTAATATCTTTTGGAATAATGGGTAGACTTTGTCGGTATAATGAGTTTCTAAAATGGGCCTTTATAGAGACAAAGAGCAATACAAAGACTATATATTGGATTGGGAGCTTGTAACTATACAAGATATAGATGAAGAAAAGAGGTGAAGACGAAGAGGGGGAGGAGGAGAAGAATAGGAAGGAAAGGAAAAGAGAGAAGGGAGAGAAATGGGACAAAGGGTAGAGGGAAAGAAGAAGAGAGCTTCAACAAAAATGATGAAATCATTACATTTTCAACTTGAGGTACTGTCAAGGACCAGGAGCCTCGTTATTGCCCTAAAATAATCTCCTATCAGGACAATATAGCTAAAATCAAAGGCACAGTCTGATTATGTAGGCTACCAAATTAAAATATAATTGGAAAGACAGTGTCATCAAGTCTCACATGTAATGAAAGTCAATTTTTCAGAAAAAAAAAATTGGATTTTCACAAATAGAATACTGAAGCATGGTCAAAGACATCTGAGTTTTTTCTAGCCCTTCAAAATTCCTAATCTTTTCATGTTGTCAGATGTAGCCCCTCATCCCTGTCTTATAAGGTTGATTCTGTGTTGTTTGGAGGTCCTGTAAGTGTTCCCATGAGGTAGTTACCTCACAAGCAAAAACTGGCTCTCATGACACTGCCCCAAACTTATTGTTTCTAGATTTTATAATCTCACATGACAGGGGCTAAAACACAATCCAACATGAGATGGGAGAGCTTTACAGAAAGATTTTTCAATATTTTTCTAATTTATTTGATATCAAACTGAAGAATATGCATGAGAAT
This sequence comes from Macroglossus sobrinus, assembly GCA_004027375.1. NCBI lineage: Eukaryota > Metazoa > Chordata > Mammalia > Chiroptera > Pteropodidae > Macroglossus > Macroglossus sobrinus. The sequence continues at coordinate 681,487 of PVKZ01000349.1, forward strand.
GAATTCCTCTTCTAAATAGAAAAGACAGACTAAATTTTTAGGTTAGGTCAAATTTATCAACGTGTGTACATTTTCCAGAGATGTGTAATTCAATGAGCCAACACAATTATCTGGAAATGCTTCTAACTCAAAATTAGCTTATGTAGAATGATATAAACATTCCAGGAAATGCTTAGTATATTATGGAAAAAATATAAAGACTCAGGAAGATAAAAATGATAGAGATTTTTTAATACATAATTTACTCATCCAAAGTGTATTTATATCTGTAGGATCCAGAGAACACACTTCTCACCAAATCCCTGAGAAATGTCTCAGTGAGACAAGCACCAGATAACAGTAAATCTCTGTAGAGGTAGGTACTCCTTTCAGGCCAGCATTAAAGTAGGAAATTTTGCCATTTAAATGGTCTGACTCTTTTCACTGAGTGATAGATTCCAGAAAGAGAACTATGATGGTTAATTTCACATGCCACATTCACTGAAATACAGTATTTAGTTATTCAACTAAACATTAGTCTTGATATTGCTACAAAGGTATTTACTAAATGAAGTTAACATCTATAATCAGTTAACTTTAAGTGAAGGAGATTATCTTTGATTAATGGATCAGTCTCATTCATTCAGTTGAAAGCCTTAAAAGTAAAACTAGGGGAGAGTGACATCACCTAGATTACTATATAGATAGTTCCTAACTTTGCTCCCTCTCACAAAAAGAACAATTATTTAAGAACAAGACACCACTGATAATTTATCGGGATGATCACTTTGTAAGTTTATCTAATCACTACATTGTACACCTGAAACTAATATAATATTATATGCTGACTGTAATTAAAAAGTAAAATTTTTTTAAAAGACACCACTGAGAGAATCCTAGAACACAGGGGTGAGGCTGAAGCAACCCTGAGCATTTCAGAGACCAAGACAGACTGAATTAGAAGGGTAAGAGAAGTGGCTGCATGTTGACTGCATTACCCCTCCTTCAGGCCAGCACAGCACCACACAAGGAGGTCTTCTCTGACCCTCTGGTTCCTCCAGTGGGGGAAAATAGAACCCAGCAGTGGGGGTCATATTATGGGAACTCCTTATTATCTCCTTATTATCTCATCCCATGAGGACTGCTAGAGAGTCTGCTGTGCTCAATAACTGGGATTCTGACTGTGGTGGTAAGGATGGGAGGGTCTTGCAATAAGCAGGGCATGGATCTTGGCAAACAAAGTTCCTACCTGCATTGCCCAAGTAGTAATCCCAAACAATGGCTTGACTCATCTCCTGAACCAAGGCAGGGGTACAGTCTGCTCAGGAAACTTATTTGGGGTGCAGGTCTGTCTGATTTAGATGCTCAAATGAGGAGGAGCTTTGCTGGCCATTGAGCCTGGCTTGCGCATGCCCAGGCAAGGAGTTGAGTCACAGCCCCACTTGCTGTGAAGTGTCTTCCAGCCATATCTGACTAGAGGGGCTGGTGACAACCATGTAGTCCAGCAACACTCATGCCAAGAGGCTGGTAGGCAGAGCTGGTCACCCCCAGAGCAAAGCCAGTACTGGATGTGGAGAGTTCTCCTACTACACACAGGCAGGAAGATTAATTCATAGCCAAGGCTGAGAGTAATGCCCAGCTTTAACTACCAGAGAGCCTGTTGAAGCTGAAAGCTGTCTAGAGTGATCCCTCCCCTTTCTGCCCTGGCAAGGAAGCTGAGACATAACCCTACCTGCTTGGGTGAGACTTCTGTCTACCCATCTGAGAAGAAGGACTGGTCAGAACATCCAGAAGCTCTACGGCCCAGCAACATTTCAGCCAAGTTAGGAAAGGTAGAGCGAACGTTTGCAAGGCAAAGCCAGTGTGGACCTATTTGGCTAGGGAAGTTAGGGCACAGATCAACTTGAGATAAAGAGCTTTACCAGGTTTAGAGCTTCTTCTCCAACTGAACCTGGGCAGGGAATCTAATTTTTAACCCCACACATTGCTGAATATGACCTCCAGCCTGCCAATCAGGGAACCTAACCAAAACCCAGGGGAAACTGCATAGCCCATCCAATAACCCTCTGTACAGTGGCACTTGAATAGGGAGTATAGCCCATGGCTTCCCCTGTCTGCAAAGCAAGACCAGGAGCCTCACCTGAACAGGGAATTCAGTGCACACTAGAGTCTGATTTGGGTTCTCAAACAAAAAGCTGTGCAGTTTCTGGGTCCCATCTTGCTGCCCTTAACCTATTATTACTTCACCTATTATTGAATATAGTACCCAGTTCTGACCACTTAGTAAGCCTGACCAGAGAGAATCCAGGCAGCCAGGCGCTGCTCATCCTACAGCCTCATTTGGGTAAGGAACTTATCCAGCTGTTAGTTGGTGGCACACCTCCCCAGACTCCATTCTATGGCAAACTGTATGGAAGATCCTCAAAAAATTAAAAATAGAATTATCGTATGGTTCAGAAATTCTACTTCTGCATATATATCCAAAATAAATAAAAACAGTGACTCAAAAAGTATTTCTACTCCAATGTTCATAGCAGCATTATTTAAAATAGCAAAGATATGGAAACAACATAAATATCCATCAATACATACATGAATAAAGCATTTGTGGCAAATATATACAATGAAATGCTATTCAGCCATAAAAAATGAGGAATTCCTACCATTTGCAATAACTTGAATAAACTGTGAAGGCATTACACTAAATGAGTCAGTAGAGAAAGACAAATACCATATGATCTCACTTATATGTGGAAAAACAAACAAAAAAACCCAAACTCATAAAAAAGGTCAGACTTATTTGTTACCACAAGTGGAGAGTGAGGGGAGGAGAAATGGAGGGAAGGTGATCAAAATGTACAAACTTATAGTTATAATAGGGATATAACATATCACATAATGACTTCAACTAACACTGCTGTATGATATGTGGGAAAATTAGAGGTAATCCTAAAAATTTTCATTACAAGGAGAACATTTTCTTGTTTTTTCTTTTCTTGTGTCTTTTCTTTATATTGTGTCTATATGAGGTGATGGATGTTAGCTGAACCTAGTAATAATTTCACAATATATGTAAATTAAACATCTTAAACTTATACAGTGATATAAATCAATTTTCTAAATAAATCTGAAAACAAAAAGGTAAACTGAGGTGTTCCTGAGTCAGAAGAAATTCTGCCTGTGGACTGAAGCTCCTGCTTCAGAGTTGCCAGCCTGCCAGCCTGCCCAACATATTTCAGACTTTCCAGCCCCCAAAATCATGGAAACCAATTCCTTGAAATCTCTCTCTGTCTTACTGGTTTTGGCAGAAAGAAGACTATTGACAGCACCAGAATCAATAAGCATGGCCACTATAATAGAAATCTAGTCTGGATTGTTAATGAAAATGTTGATCGCTAGGAAACATTGGCATTGCCTTAAAATATTTGGGCAGAAGACTGTTGCCATGTAGATTTTTGTAAAAACAATCTATCTATAAAACTATAGGTCTGGCCTATGTTGATGTTAGAGGAGGTCACTGAGGGGATGTGATCACAATTTGACCCTTGAGCTGGACCCAGGCAACCTGAAACTCTTCACTCCTTCCCCTATTCTTGGAATGTGCGCTCCTTCCTGATTACACCCAGGAAGCTCCCAAGATCACAAACTAACAGTACACCTAACTTGAGTCATATCACTATAATGAAGTGTCATTGCCTCTCTCCCACTTTTCAGATCTGGTTTATCCAGACGGTTTTATATAGAGACCTTTGAATCAAGAGATAATGTCCATTGGATGTTGTTACAGCATTTAATATAAAGTGTATGACCTTCCCCAAAAGGTCTGCATCTCCTCACCAGAGTTACTGTCAATTAGGGAAGGGCAATACCCAGGAGCTGGCTCTGGATGTCAGAAGACCACCATGAGACAACTCAGGCTGAGTGTTTAGGGTGTGAGGTCTGGTGATAAATGGAATTTCAGCCTGAGCCACAGCAGAATAGACCTAGTGAGTGTGCAGACACACTTTGAGGTTTTTTTCCTTGTTTCTGGATGGATAGTTGATATATAAATAAGCTGTATTAGCAGCTCCGTGACCAGTGGGACGAAAACTATTAAATTAGAAAGAACATTAGAATGAAGCCCCTGAAGTAATCCTTATCCACAAAAGACAATACTGAATTCTTGGGGAAATTTCAGAAATAAGTAACCAACATTAGTTTTGAGAAGATGTAAGAATGGTGTCACCCCCAAAGATATATTGATGTCCTAATGCTCCTTACCTCAGAACATGCCCTTATTTGGACTTAAGGTTGTTGTAGATATAATTAGTGAAACTAAGATGAGATCATACTGGTGTAGGGTGGGTCCTTAATCCAAGATGACTGGTGTCCCTGTCAGAAGAGGAGAGAGACACAGAGAATGCCATGTTAAGACACAATCACAAAGAGAGAAGGCCATGTGATGATGTAGGCAGAAACTGGAGTGATGCAGCTGCAAATTAAGAAATGTCTAAGATTGATGGCCATAATGAGAAGTGAAGCAGAGGCAAAGAAGATTCTCCTCTGCAGATTTCAGAGAAAGGAAGGCCCTACCAACATCTTGATTTTGGACTCCTAGCCTCCAAGACTGTGAGACAATATATTTCTGTTGTTTTTACTCACTCAACTTATGGTACTTTGTTACAGAAGCCCAAGGAAACTAATATAGGTGGTATTCCTTCACTTCTTCACTGAAAAATTTAGATGGATCTTGTAGAATGACATTGAAATATCTTAACAGACCAGGTGGTAACCTCAATGAAAGACTTACCAGATATTCACACTTTGCTGGTGCTCTAATAATTGGTATGAAATTGAGATGGCAAATAAAATTTTTTAAAAATAATAAACCAAGACTATCAGAATCAATTTTCTTTCACCTAGCAGAGCCAACAGTTTTTTTTTATAATCTTAGTTCATCTCTATATTAACATTCTTATTTTCTATCATAATCAAATCCATAGAGGTAGTGATTATCTCACATTTCCACAGAACATTACACTGTCCACTATATTAAAGACATCATGCATATTGTACTTTGTAAGCATAATACAAATATCTTGGAAAGAAAAATGAATGCAAGATAATGGGAGATAAACCCCCCAAAATTCAGGATCATGCCAGTTCAGCGAAATTTCTAGATGTCTAATTTTCAGGCATGTTATATTCTTCAAAGGAACAATAACAGCTGTACTTTGTCTTACCAGTCACTGAGAGAAAAGTCAAACAATTAATGGGCCTCTTTGATTTTGGATGCAAATCATATTTGGATGTTTTGCCCTGATCACCTACCAAGTAAGCTGTACAACTTTAAATATGGCCTAGAGAAGACTCCCCAGCTGTCCCAAGTTGCACTATAAGTGCTCTGTCATTTAAGCCTTAACACCCAGCTGATCTAATGGTGACTAAATTTCCTATGGGTCATTGGAATGATAAATGTTCTTCAACAAATGTCCATTTGAGTGTTTCAGAGTTTTGAGCAGAATGCTCTTTTCAACAACTACTCTCCATTTGAAATATAGCTCTGGATTGTTGCTGGTCTTCATGGAGACTGAAGTCAGTCACCATAGGACAAATGACCAGGAACTTGAACTACCTATCTCACATTGAGTGTCTTCTATTCTACTAAGCCGTATTTGGAGATGGGAGGCAGCAGTCCATTGTCTGATGGAATGGTATATATGAGATTGGGCTTGAGCAACATCTAATGCACAAGAAGTCTGCATAAGCAGGTGGTTGATACTCACAGTGCACTTAAACCTGATGCATCGATTTTCTCTTCCAACCCACATTTTTGGTTACATCAGAAATTTCCCTATGACAGGTTGACTAAAGGATAAAAATTGGCAGTCTGCTGTACTGATGCCCTCTTAGAAGATTTTTCCCTTTGCTGTTATTCCTTCTGGCAGAGTTGTTCTGGCATGGTGATTGAATCTTAAATAAGATAAAATCCCTTTTCTAATTTGAGTCATAAAGTGCATATGTAAACTGACTAGTAATTAATTTCTGCTTTAAAGATCATATTTTGATTTTGCTAGTTTCTATAATTAAAGATGGAGCAGCTAAGGTCATGGTACTTGATTTTGACAAATTCACAAACCACTCACGAGGCTGATGGAGTCAGAGACACATGGGAGAATATCAAGCCTGGAATAAAAGTCTAAAATCAAAATGTGAAATAAAAATTGTTAGTAGAAAATAGAGAAGAATACACAAGTCAAGGTAAATGCCACAGATGTTCTAAGTACATAAGGTCAGTGTGACAGCTTTGCAGTTGCCTTGAGAGTATAATAAATGATGAGTATAAATAAATGATGACATGTAAAGTAGAGAGGACTGGGGGAGGGGGAGGGGGAAGTATAGAAAGAACTTACCAGAGAGATTTTTTTTTCAAAAGAGACAAAGCAAACCATTATTCAAAATTGGGGGTGAGGTAGGATATTATTGACTGTTTTAACTAAAAAAAAAATACAAAAGTATTCAAACCTTCTCCAAAGAACTAAACTTAAACATTTTCTTTAAAAAACAAGTTTGTATCCGGAATTCTAATATTTAAAATATATAAAAACAAAGACACTGGTTGAACGTGAGAGTGGAAGTCAAGAGCTCTCTTGTCTTAACCTTCTCCCTGCCCTTAAGCTGCCACTGGTTTGAAAACCATTAACCTTTACTTTATCCAAGCTTTTGGTGAGAGCAAGATCACAGCTGTACTAAAAAAAAAAAAAAATACACACACACACACACACACACATAGACTTAAAATGAAAGAACCTGTTTTTCCCTCAAAATATATTTGAAACTATGAAAATGGTAGTTATAAATTTATCTCCTATAGCTTTGGCAACTTTTGTAGTTATGTCTCTTGACTCAATTTTTTGCAGTCTCAAAAATGTCTTAGTGTGATTCTAGAAACATAGGAATATGAATGTGTGAAAAGGGGATAAACCAATTATGTCTGGGCCCCACGGAGACTTAAGAGTCTTATGCTATACCTACTTGGAAGGAGGAATCAACATTTCTATAAAGCCTATAATAGTTTTAGGACTTTGTGAAATTAAATTGGCTTTGGGGGTTAGTAAAAATTTTGTAGGAAAAAAAGAGAAGAGGGTTGCATTTACACACCATACAAAAATGCTTAACACAATTCCCCATTATGTATCTCAGTTTTACCTCCAAATTTCTAATTCATCTTTCCCCACTTTCAGAACACAACTTCTCCAGCTCTCTTGGCTTTAGTTTTTTCCACCGCTCCACCCCTCAAGCCTTGCTACAATTCTTTTCTTTTTACTCTAGGTACAAAGCAATTTAACAGTCATGTCCAGTGTCACCATTTGCTCAAAAGAATATGACCTTCCTATAATTATTCCTCTGAAAAGTCAATAAATAGTTGTTTTTCTGTCATATTCTATCATATTTTTAATTTACTTAGCTTCACATAACTAGTAGAGCAAATCTCCACTGAAAACCAGTTATATATTTTTTTCTATCTTCTTTATTAATTATATAGATTATAGCCCTACCCCTACTTATGGTGTCTGCATGTTATTTTATAGCAAACTTTCTACTATTGTATACATTAGTCAGGAAAGGCTAGTTTATGTTGTAGTAACAAAGAAATCCAAAATCTCAGCAACAGAAAAAACATCTAAATATATGTCATGCTCACGCCATCGATGTATTGTGGGTTGGCTGGGGTTTTGCATCTTTCACCACCCTCCAGAACTCAGTGTGATGCAGCTGCCACCATCTCAAATGCTGAAAGTCACATTGGCATGAGAGAGAGCTCTGGGAGGTCTGGCAGCAACAACTGAATATTTCGGCTCAGAAGTGATATATAATCTTCTCATACCTCATCATCCATACACGAAGGGGCCAAAAAGCACATTCTTCCATGTGCCCTAAAGGTGGGTAGCCAAAAAACTTGTAAATATCACTAACGATTACCACATTGTGTTAGTATCTTCTCAGCACACCTCTCATTTTTTTCTCACAAAATGAAAAAATATAGTTTTAACATTTTGGCACTATTTGTCCCTTGTCCACTTCCTTTATTTCTTTCAAGAATGCATTGCAAAACCACTTTCTACTCTGCCATCATTACCTCCTAATTGATAAAATTAATATCCAGTTTTCTTTTTCTAAGGATTATCAAAATAATATCTATGCAATAGGAGACTGAAGTCAATATGTGAAATTTTGTTAAATTCACTCTAAAATGTGGTTTAAAAGCTTTCCTGCATAAGAACTGTCAGAAAAGAATCAACAGATTCTCAGCTTGTTCCAGTCAATTATTCCAAGGAACAAGGGTTAGCCACATATATAGGTTTGTGGTGGACAGAAACTAAAATTAATTTTTGACACTTTCATCATTTAGTCTATATGTGAGGGGCAGTAATTCATAACTGAGTTATAGTTGATTTAAATTTCTTTTCCTCCTTTATCTTTAGATTGGAGGTGATTGGTAACTGGTGTCATAAATTATTTTACCAGAGCTGGCAATACTGATTTGCACATAGAACGTGGTTCCTATTTATCAGTTCAATATGATAAGACACCAATTCATTGTGTTTTAGGATTATTGAATTTGGCCAGCAGAAGTAAGGATTATTTTTTGCACACATATCTTTTCACATAATGTGTCCTATTATAACAGAGTCAATAAAATTAGTGAGTAGAATTTTGATTATCACTACTTGTCAATTGTCAACATAGCCCCTGGTTCTGTTTAGTTTATCATACACAATCCATAGATGTTGCCTACAAGTACACTTGCAAGAACTGTAGGACCTGCTATTCTTGGACTCTACTCATTTACTCATAAACTTATTTTCCTTTCATTTGCTCAATAATTCAAAAATATTTCTTGAGTGCCTAAGGCCAAGTACTATACTGGGTCCTGAAAATACACCAGAGAACCATGCCCTTACTTTCATGGATATTGCTTTCTTTCAAGGACAATGTGACTGAGAAAATAATTAAATATATATATATATATATATATATATATATATATATATATATATATATATATATATATATATATATACTAGAAGTGATAAATATGCAGGAAAATAGAGCACGGTATGGTATAAGTGGTGTGGCTGTGGGAGTGGGGAACAATTTATTAGAGGATCTCTGCTATAGTCAAAGCAGGTGTCTGTGATGAGTGACATCTGAAGGCTACTTAATTGAAGCACAGTGTCCACGTGCGCACATGGAGGAAGGGCATTTCAGGTATTGTGAGATTTAGGTTAAAGCTACTCTCTCAGACCCAATATCTGATGTAGTGATTCAGTGGGTGGGCTTTCATTAACTAGGTCACCTAATCACCAACACAATTCTATTTATTTGACTATTAAATGTCTACAAGTTTCTCTGTGGCCAGGATCAGTGCACTGGCCAGGATAACACATTTGTTCTTGCTGGGCTTACTTGACATTTCAAGAGCCACCTTTCTAGAACACCAGTAGTCAATTGCCATCTTTTTCTATGCTCTGATGTTACCGTGCTCCACTTGCCTTATTGGTTTTCCTCATCCTGAGGCTGGCCCTGCCCTTCATGAATCTGACCAAATTACGTTAAACACTGATCTCCTGACTTTGTCCTAAGGTTGGCCTCAGCAATAAAACATAGCAGGCATCTCAAGCTTTCTTGTGTCTATATTTCTTTAGATAATACCTTGTACTTGCCTAGAATGTTTATTTCTAGCTAGGCAGAGATCCTCTAATACGAGGAACTAGGAACTATGTGTATGCAAAAACATTGGTCCTTATGATTAAAGAAGTGCCATGAAAATATTCATATAGTTCTACATTTCTTCTTGAGTAAAATGAGACTGACATTTATATAGTACAATGATATTTGTAAATTTTACTATTTATGAATGATGCATTATTTTAAACCCTATGAAGAAATGGAGTTTTTTTCATAGCTTTCTCTGCTGCAATCTCTTTAACACCATTTTTTTTTGATGACCATCCAAAAGTTTTGATCCTCATCTCTCCTGTAGACTAATGTTGATAGCTTCCTAAATAATCTTATTGTTTCTAGTGTCTAATCATAAAACACAGACTAGTTCATATTTAGCATGGCACCAGAATGATAGCTTTCACCGAGTACCAAACCACCCCCCAAAACATGAAGTGATTTAAATTACAACCACCTATTTAATTAAAAGATTCTTGGGTCAGCTGAGTGGCTCCTCTGGTCCAAAATAGCCTTCCTGGTCTCTGCTGGTCTCTCATGTGTTTGAAGTCAGCTGGCAGATCAGCTTGTGGATGAATGACTTAGGATGGCCTCATAGGTTGTGAGGTAGTCCCCCCAGGACTATCAAGGACAATTGAGCCTCATGTCTCATCACGCAGCAAATGGTTGTAGGGTTCTAAGATGAGCAAGTAGGCAAGACCCAGTGTGTGTATGTCAGGTTTCCTAATGGCCGTAGGTCAAAACTAGTCATCAATTCAAGGGATAAACAGACATCATATCTTTCTGGGAGGAGCTGCAAAGTCACACTAAAAAGGGGGTATGTATGAATGTGTATAGCAGCTTTATCATAATTGCCAAAACCTGGAAACAAATAAGTTGTCCTTCAATAGGTGAATAGATAAACTGTGGTACATCCAAATAATGAAGCGTTATTTAGTGATTAAAAGAAATGAACTATCAAACCATAAAAGTACATGGAAGAAACTTAAATGCATATAGCTAAATAAAAGCAGCCAGTCTGAAAAGGCAATATCCTGTAATATTTAACATATGACATCCCTAAAAAGGCAAAACTATAGAGACAGTAAAAAGTCAACAGATACCGGGGGTTTGTGGAGAAGGAGGAATGTATGAGTTGCACACAGATGATTTTTAGGACACCAAGCCATTCTCATGATACTGAAATGGTGAACATGTGACATTATGCATTTGTCAAAACCCATAGAATGTATAACACAGAGTGAACCCTAATATGAACTATGGACTTCAGATAATAATAATATTAGTTCATCAACTGTAACACATGTACCACCTTAAATGCAAAATGTTAATATGACAAACCGTGTGTGTGTGTGTGTGTGTGTGTGAGAGAGAGAGAGAGAGAGAGAGAGAGAGACAGGAGACAGACAGAGACAGAGACAGACAGAGACAGAGACAGAGACAGACCGATAGAGAGATAGTGGCAGGGACAGAGACAGATTCGGGGGAAGAAAGTATATAGGAAATCTGTTTTTTTTCTGCATTTTTTCTATAAACCTAAAATGCTCTAAAATAGTTTATTTTAAAATAGATGGAGAATGTGTATAAAGGGACAAAAAGAATTTGTAACTGCTTTTGCAACCTACCACAGCATCTAAGACCATTTAAAATCTACCAAACTTTCCTTTCCAGATTCATCTCCTAATTCATCTTCCATGCCACTTGGTCTAATGACCTGGAAATCCTCAACCCATTTCCTAAATACAACTGCATTTCTACACCCTGCTACATTTTCTAATGTTCTTCCCTTAGCTGGGGTGGGGGGCCCTGAACTCCCCTTATCTGCACGTTAAGTTCCTTCCTTCTCTTAACCAGACTCTTATGTTATGAATCCTTTAGTTAAAAACAATCCCTTCTTCCTCTCATTCCAATACCACCATACAAGTACCTTATTTAAAAAAAAAAAATTCAATTACAGTTGACATACATTATATTAGTGTCAGGGGTACTACATAGTGGTTAGACATATAACTTACAGTAATCTCTACAATTGGTCTAGTACCCATCTGTCACCATTGTTATCATTTGTGTAATTTATTATACAGTTATTACAATATTATTGACTACATTCCCTATGCTGTATGTTATATCCTCATATCAATTAGTACTTCTTAATCTCTTTCACCTTTTTCACCCATCCTCTCAACCTCCCTCCCCTCTGGCAAGTAGCAATACTTACATTAGACAAAATAGACTTTAAAACATAAACTGTAATAAGAGATAAAGACAGGCATTTTATGATAAAGGGATTAATCCAACCAAAGGATATAACTGTTGTAAACATATACACACCCAAAGTAGGAGCATCTAAATATATAAAGCAAATACTGATGGACACAGAGAGGTTGACAGTAATACAGTAATAATAGAGAACTCTTAACACACCACTGATGACAATGGATAGATCATCCAAATAATCAACAAGGAAACTGTGGCCTTAAATAACACAAATAGACTTAATTGATATTTTTAGGCCATTTCACCCAAAAGCAACAGAATATACATTCTTTTCAAGTGTAAGTACTTTATTATTGATCCTGGTTAACCTTTTGTTATGCTCAGTTTTCACATCTGTTTCTATCTGTTCTCCTTGAGGGCCAGTTTCTTGTCTTAATTTTCTTTGCTAAGCACAGTACAAGGCCCACAATAGGAACCGAGTAAATGCTGACTGGAAATAGTAATTAAATGCAGAAGAGATGTGATAATTTAGTCATGAAAGTCCTGTTTTCTTGCCTTTTTTTCTAAGTGGTTTAGATTTTCTGGTCTTTTTTTCACTGCTAATTACACAAATGCCATTTCATTTGTAATATATAAAGTACAGTATGGGAAGGAATTTATTAAATTACACAAATGATAACAATAGAAAATTCTTTTATGTAAAGTATATAGTAGAAAAGGGAATCAGATTTCTTGTATATAAAGAGTATCACATTTAACTTATGGATTATACTGAAGGAGAATATATATAAATTATTAGCTATTAGAGACAGATTTCTACTGTAATTGATAACACTAATATTATAAACATTGAGTTAGATGTAGTTTATAAGAATTAAATTGGTTGTCAATATAGTATCATTTGGGGTATATTTTCTTTATTATCATAACATTCGGAAACAGTGGGGATTTGCGTTTCTAATTTTAATTGATAAGCAGATTGCTATTTGTCAAGTATTGAGCTCTAATGGACTAAGATCTGCTTACTTTTTCAACATCACTTCTATACAACTGAAAGAAAATGATTAGTCTTTCAAGCACAGCGGCAGTGTTTCAAAGGCAAGTTGAAGGCAAAAATAAAAAATAGATTTTGTGATAAGTCTCAAAGGGGTACTGACTCCCTTCAGGAAAGTTTCCATCTCTGAGCAGAAAGCAGATGCTCGAATTAGAGTAGAAGTGACAGATATGTGTAAGTTTAGTACACAATCTATATACTGGACGTTTAAATTGGTTAACAATTGATATAACCAAGTGTGAATCTAATGTTGCATTAGTTGAGAAAAACACAAGTAGCCTAAAGAGAATGATACCTGCTCAGTATAAAACAACTGGCAGGGAAAGAAAGCCAGGACCCTAACTACACAGGGCCTAATACTACCACTGTGATGGATAAGCTGGGCTGTGACAGGAACTGAGGAGGAAGAATCTCTATTAAGGGGAATCTCTATTCTCTCCCAAACTAAGAAACAGCTTCCCATAATCTCATGGGTTATGATGACGTACACTTGTCAGTGCAAATGCTTGTAGGAATATGTTTAGTACTATTTATTTAGAAACTGACCCTCAGAAATATATGTACTTTAAAGTATATACACAGGACTAAGATAACACCAGAAGAAATAATCTGTACTACTAAGAATCTTAGGTTGATGAATATAATCCAGGAAAAAATGAGCAAGACTGTGATACCGTGATATGTAAATGTCCCACTGAAAGTGTATACGTATTGATACATGCATAATAAATGTCCTGCATGACAAGCAAGACATGCCATAGATTCACTGAGAGCCCAAATTTTGGTTAAAAAGATACCCTCCTGTTTAATTTTTAATCATTGAGGTTAGAGCTTATCTGATCCATTCCATTGCTATCAACACTAGCCCAAGCAATCATCTGTACCCCTCCCACCTCCAACACACACAAATACACACATGTGAATGCCTCAAGGGAAGGAAAGAAAGTTCTCCATGTCTTGAATCATAATAAAAATATTTACCTCACTTGGTTGTTTTGATTATTAAATGAGCCAGTCTTTATAAAATGCCTAGCACACGAAAATGTATTAGAAATTGCTGCTGCTGCTGCTGCTGCTGCTGCTGCTGCTGCTGCTGCTACTGTCTCCAAGCCAGTATATAATCTAGATATTAACAATTATGCATAATGAGTCAGTTATGTTATAATGCAAAGAGCTGATCTTGAAATCACATCAGCCGAGCTTTGAAACCACTGATAACCGAGAGAGTTTGGCTAATTTCTCTGAGTCTCCAATTCTTTCTCTGTAAAATGGGGCAGTAACATTTTCCTTCAGGATTGTTGTGAGGAATTAATGGAAGCAGGAAGAAACTGATAAATGTTAGTGTTTTTTGCCATTTCCTCATAAACCTTCCATGTGAGAGTCTGTCCTCTAGACAAGAGGATGCCACTTGAATGAGTGGATTGTAGCTCCCGACATTCCTTCCTACTCTGATTGATGGAAACCTGTTATCTCTTTCTGAGCAGCAGCTGCTGTTGATTGCCGCACAAGGGTTGCCTGGAATGTGCTGCTAAGAGATAGCAATGCTTTACTGCCCATGGTCAGCTGACCATTTCTCTGGAGGAGTGAGAAATCCAAATAAAGTGTGTGAATTGGTTCTGTCGACTGATTCAGAATATGGTCCTGGATGGATACAAGATTGATGATATCCTTAACTACCCCATTTCCAGCAACCCTGCATACTTACATAGGACTGAAATGCCCATTCATTATAATGGCATCACTAAGTTATGCCAGTTTTCATCCCTAAAGCCAATCATATTCCTAAATTTGTTTTGCAAGTTTTCTTCCAGAATGTTTCCAGCCAGTCTGGATTTAAGCTATTGTATAGCTTTTTCATCTCTTTCCACAAACCTTCCCTGCTCTATTTCCCATTCATATTTTGGCCATAAGATTTGAAGTAGATACTAATATGAGTTCTGTTCTATACCTCCCTCAAAGAGGCAGAGTGATCTTGGAAGCAAGGGCATGGGTTTTACAGTATGAAATACTTCTTATCTATCTCTATAGAAACTACATCAGTTAGGCCTCAATTCTGTCAACTGTGAAGTGGAGATAATAAATTCTTATAAAAATTGCTGATGTTTATGTGAATGCATGAATGAAAAATGCCTAGCACAAAGCTGATGCTTAATTTTTTTATTTTTATTTTTTTGACACACAGACTTATTCAGTCTATCTTCTTCATCCACCTTCTGTTACAACTCTTATTTTGAACCTGGTACCCATTTCAACTAGGCCTGCCACAGCTTCAAAGAAGCAAACAATGAGGAAGTGGCTGTAGAAATACCTCCAGCTGTTTCATTTCAAAGCTTTAGTTTTTGGTGATCAGCATGGGAAGAAGAGACTTCTGGAGGAGAGGTGACACTATGGCCCTACCTTCTGAGACCACAAGTGTCCTTATCAGTAAGAACATTTTCAGGGCACCCACTAGGCTCAAAGCACCTGATTTGGTTCAGTGGGGAATGACAAAGGAAGAAGACAGACCTCCTCCCTGGCTGTTCTGTCTGCCAACTGCTTAGAAGCTTGAGAGAAGCCCTAAAATCAAGGTTAGGTGGAAAGATGTCATACCACATGCATTCTACTGAAAAGGAGTTAATTTTAAGCTGACAAGCATTCTATCTGTAAGTCTAGAAAATATACATTCCTGGAGTGAGAGAATTAGTAGTTAACTAGATCCAGGGCACCCAGGGGACTTTGTAAATCACAGAGCTGCTGAACAACCTAAATACTCTGCTGAGAAAAGTGAGAGTATCCAGTCACAAAGGAGCACAGAAGCCTTTTGTAAACTGAGTGAAGGTAGATACTGTATAATTGCTTCACAAAGAGGACAAATACTAAGACAGCAGATACAATAAAGCCACAGCTAAGCCAAAGTCCTCCTATTGTCTTTATTTACTCAGTTACTTTAAAATTTTCTGATTTGTCATTTGTGCATATTGCCTGATCAAAAGGAAACTCTCATTTCACCCAGAAAGGGTCTGGGGATGGCAGAGGAGCATGCAGAGGCCAAGCACAGGCTTGTTTAGCTCTGCTGTGGATTCATCCCTCTGCCTGGCTGGAGCTGTGCTCTAAAGAGCAGGTTGTTTCACTCCCAGATAATGTGGAGCATGATTTCCCCTGCTGTCTCAATTATTTCGGAAATGCAAACTTGCAAGGGCTGATTCAGGTGCTTGTGTTTAGATAAAAACCCAAGCCCTCCCTCCTACATAGGCTTGGGCTTTGTTCTCATGGTTTGCTTCTGCGGGTTTCACTCTCCCAGGATAACTAAGTTCTCTTAGAAACTAAACTGGAGGGGGAAGATTAATTCAGGAGGTTTGCGTGTCAGTCATTTTATACAACCTTTGAAGGTGGATGTGTGACAGTCATTTCTAATTACTTGTAATGACACTTTCATTACTATGGCTCTTTTCTAAGGATTTTCTGATTTCAGTGTGCTGTAGAAGGCTACTACTATTCATCACAGCTTATTTATTTAAAAATTGGAGTGATGTGATATGTGAATAAGCAATACAAAACTTTCTTTTAAAATTACATTTTATACGTGTTTCCATTATTATATTTTTATATTATCAACAGCACATATTTTCCTGTTTCAATTAAATTTTTTTTAAAGGTGAATTTCAAAGTTGTAACTTAAAACATTAAAAACAACCAACAGAGTCAATACTGCTTACAAGCAACTTTAGCATAGAAAAAATAATTCTAGATTTGAGGCAAAAACAGTAGGTTTAGCTTAGGTGTACCACTTTAGGAAGTATTATTGAACCTTTCCAGCCTCGTGTCTTTAGGTATAAATCAAGAATAAAACTTGACTGATTTGTGGTTATAAGAACTAAATGTGATCAAGAGCACAAAAGTTACTAATTGAGTTTATGATAATTAGTGTTTTCCTAGAAAAGTAGCAATATAGAGACTAATGTCCACAGAACTGAAGGAGAGCTTTGAACAGAGGTTCACATTTGAGGACTATGGATAAGGATATAAATATAGGATTCTTCAAGAAGTCCATGAATCCCCCTGAAACAATGCACAAAACTTCTGGGCATCTACACATGTTAGGACTCTGAGTTGCAGATGACAAAAACTGAAGTCATACCAGCTTATCCAAAAAAGAGCTCAAATAAATAAAGTTCAGGTAGAAGCCTGAGTACTTTGGGAACAGGTGGAACCAGGGCTTGTCATAGAGCCAAGATGCTCATTCCAGCTAGTGGCTGTTTCTTTCTCCAGTGGACATCATCCACTTTTACACAGCAGATCAGCTTCTTCGAAACCCATTGGGGTGGGTTGGGGTCAGGGATTCAGACAATTCTATCACTCATACTAGTGAGGAACTGAAACTGCTTTTCATTCTTTCCAAATGAAGTCCCAGGAAAGAACACTGATCATCTTGTCTTGATCAGAACCAATCACTTTGTCCAGAAGGAAGTATTGAAGAAGCTGGTGGGGACCACTTGTATGACATAGAATAGGAAAGGAAAAGAAACATTTCCCAGGAAAAAAAAGAGGCTTAAGCATGGCTCAGAGGAGACAAAAAATCTACATATATAGACTATTTTGTGAGAATTCTTTCAGATTTTCAAATGTTTTCATTTAACATAGAAGAACCACTTATCTGTAGATTTGCGAATTTAAAAGATGTTCCCTCTTGTGGAAATATCCTGTGACATGTATTTCTTAAAGAAAACCAATGTTTCTGTGAACATGTAAAAAGTTTTCATTTAACTTTAGTCCTATGATAAAAAAAATGCAAAATATTTATTAATAGCCTTCAAAGAAATTAATATTTCAACTAATATGCACAGAAGACTGATTTAATAATTCACAATTGACATCTTAAGGCTCTATAAAAATGGCTAATATATGTAAATAAATGTCAATTTAATTCAACAAATATTTTAATACTTATTATGTATAAGATTTGAGCTAGACAATGTCAAAAGATAGTTGACAACTTGGGGAAAACATCCTTAGTGTTTGTGATAATTTTATGTGTTAATTTGGCAACTGGTGACCAGTTTGTCAAAATGCAGTCTTGTTGCTGTTTCGGTATTTTTAGGTGTAATTAACATTAAATCAGCAGACTGAGTAAGGCAAATTACATAGAGTGGCTCATCCAACCATTTGAAGACTTTTAGAGCAAAGACAGGTTTCTCAAAGAAGCAATTCTGCCTCAAGACTGCAGCACAGAAACCCTGCCTTTTTCCAGACTGCAGATTTTGACTAAAGACCGCAGCACCAACTCTTCCCTGATTTGCCAGCCTGTTCTACAGATTTCAGACTTGTGAGCCTCCACAATCACAGGAGCCAGTTCCTCACAGCAAGTTTCTCTCTCTATTGGTTTTGCTTCTCTGGAGAATCTTGACTAATACAATATCCCTATAATATAAAGTATCCAAAATTTAGAAAAAACCAACAACCCAAGAATAAAATGAGTGGAAGTGGAGCAGACATTCAGCAAGTTCACCTACCATGTCGTGGACTTCACCAGACGCTGGACCTGTCCTAGGAGCTGCTGATGCAGCTGTACACACCAGCTGCACACACCAGCTGCAGAGGCTGACCCTGCCTGTGGGGCAGCCCTCCCTGATGAAGCGCCTGCGCAGGACCAAGAAGGTGGCGCCACCCGTGGAGAAACCGGAGGTTAGAGACACACCTATGGGGCATCATCATCTTGCCAGAGATGATGGGCAGTGTGGTAGGTGTTTACAACAGCAAAACCTTCAACCAGGTGGAAATCAAGTGTGAGATGATCCGTTGCTACCTGGGCGAGTTCCCCATCACCTATAATCCCATGAAGCACGGGCAGTCTGGCATTTGCATGGGGCCACCCACTTCTCCCGCCTCATCACCCTCAAGTAGACTCCTCCTCCAGTAAAGGCAAAGACTCCCTCCAGCCCAAGTGACTGTTCTGTGATTATTTATATGAAAAAAAAAAAAAAATATATATATATATATATATATATATATATATATAAAATGTTGCTCAAAATAAGAAAATTTTCATTAAAACTAAATTAAGGTACATTTCTTACATATAATGATGAAAAACAAAATGCTTGGACACACTCTTCAGCTGTGGGAAAACAGGATTCTCATGTGTTATTGCCGGAAATTAAAAAAAATATGACACAACTCTGTGATCTGGTGCTTGGTAATATCCAGGAAAACAGCATACACATTTACAATTTGACTCAGCAATCCCAGTTCTAGAAATATATTCAAAATATATGCTAGTACTATAAAGTATGCACAAGACTATTCTTTTAAGTTTTATTAGTAATATCAAACAATTGTAAATACTGAAATATTCATTAATAGGGGACAAATTGGTCAATCATGATGCAAACACTTAGTAGAGAACAATGCAGGTGTAAAAAGGGATTAGTCTGATCTCTCCTTATATGGAGTGATTGGCAGGGTACATTGTCAAATGAAAAAAGGGAAAGAGCAGAATACTATTTAGAGTATGCAACATTTTGTTTAAAACTGGAGGAAATATGGAAAGATGAACATTTATATGTATGTATCTGTGTATAAAATATATACACATTTATTTATAATATTTTCAAAATGAAGCAATGAGAAGGTAACTAAAAAATTCAATAATAATGATTATCAGGAAAGAAGCATTTAGTGTAGAGGAAGAGATAGAAATGCAGTATGAATCTGTGTTACAAACTTGACATTAGAACCATATAAATGTTCAATAAAATTGAGAAAAACATATTAAATAGAAATAAAAATTTTAAATTAAAAACTAATATGAAGGAACTCAACTGTTATTGTATAATGACACAGAGACAAAGTTATTTCAGGTTAAAAACTTCAAGTAATCACTTTGTAATAGATATTTAAAATAAATATATTTAAAATAAAAATATAATTATATTAATATAGTTAAGTAAAAAGATTTTCAGCATGCACAGAGAAAAGAGATACCTATATAAAGTAAAAGCAAATTAAATAAAAACCTGCAATCTTAAATTAGAATTGCAAAATTATTTTTTCTCTTAAAAAACACACATTTATTTCCAGACTCTGTCTACATAAAAGGTCAAGAATCAATGAAAATTTGTGTGGTTTGTAAACATGATTTTCCACTAAATATTCTGGGACTCTTGGTAAAATAGTTGATTCAAGCCAAATCTGTGATGAAAAATGGGAAAGTGAATTTGGGACATCTTATTGTAACAGAAGGAATTTATTTAGACCAATGGCCTCATATCAAAAGAAAACAGAAACTAAATGGAAAGGGCTTCCTAACATTGGCCTAAAATAAAATAATGTGAGCATCAAAAAGAATAATGACTACCATAGACTGAAATACACAAAATATATAAAAATTCTTTAGTTCATCAAGATTTTTAAGAAAAAATACTCCTTGGTCACCATGTGTAGTTCACTAAATCCAACGTCATTCTCTAAAATTTGATCAAGAAAGAATCAGACATCTATTCTTCCTTTCCTGTGTAAATTTTATTTTAGAGTAACCAAATAATTATGTATTATAAAAAAATCTCCTCTAATACATGCAGGCAGAATGATGGAATTAGAAATTCATCATTTTGCAACTCCTAAATTATCAATGGAACTGGGAAAAGGTCAATAGATATTCAATCATTTGTTAAAAATTGATAGGAAACTTCATGACAAGCACCTTGAACCCAGATGAAATTATAACTAAAAGTGGGACTACTGACTAATAAGTGTTGACAAGGATATGGAAAAATCGTTACCCTCATGCACTGCTGGTGGGAAGTTAAAACGGTATTGTGGAAGATAATATGGAAGTCACTCAAAGAATTAAAAATAGAATTACCGTATAATCCAGCAATTCCAATTCTGGCTTTATACCCCAAAGAACTGAAATCAGGGTCTTGAAGAGATATTTGTATATCCATGTTCATAGCAGCATTATTCACAATAGCTAAACTCAAGTGTCGATTGAAGGATGAATGAATAAGCAAATGTGGTATAGATATATAATGGAATAATATTTGCCTTAAAAAGGAAGGATATTTCTGCAAAATGCTACAACATAGATGAATCTTGAGGACATTATGCTAAGTGAAATAAGCCAGTCACATTAACACAAATAGTGAATCATTTCTCTTATATTAGGTACCTGGAATAGTCAAAATCATAAGTACAGAAAGTAGAATAGTGGTTGCCAGTGGTTGACGGGAGGAGAGAAAGGAGAGTTACTGTCTAATTAGTCAAGAGTTTTAGTTTTACAAGATAAAAAGAGTGGTGAGGATGGGTAGTTGTGATGGTTGCATAAAAATGTGAATGCAATTAATGCCATTGAACTGTACACTCCAAAATGTTAAATATGGAAAATTTTATGTTACGTACATTTACCATAATTAGAAAAGAAGTAGGATTATCAAACAGACACATACCTGATTTACAGAATAGGACCTAGATATTATGACCTGGAAGAGATGGCTGCCTAAATGATTGCACCTAAATCCACTCAAGCATCCAAACTTAACTGCTAGTTGACAGGGAGTACAGTTGTGACAAATGAGTCAAATTTGGAATGATGAGCAGGATTTTAAAGTTTACTAGGAAGAAGGAAGGATGAGAGGAAAGCATTAGAAGCAGAAACAAAACTGCTGGAGCAAAGGAGGAGAAGTTAGTTTCCGTAGAAAATAATGGGCATTGTGTTGCATTCTGGAGGATCTTGACTATCTCGCTGAGAAGTGTGTAGATGCAAACAAATAAAAATAATGGCAATTACTTATGAATGCTTGCTAAGGACAAAGAACTAGGTTTCTTGTACTCATTTTCTTCTCTTTTATGGGAGATATTATTTTCATTATTTTTACAGTAAAGAACCTGGTGCTTAGAAAGGTTAAATGGCTTCCACAAGGACTCCCATACAGGCAAACAGAGGAAGTTTCAAAGGTTCAATGTCATTGCTTTCTTGATAGAATAGCAAATTTGTTGGAGAGAGTATTGCTTATAACTCTCTAGCTAATGGAAATCACTCTTTGTGTATGTGTCATAAACTACATTTTATTGATTCAAAATGCCAACAATTGCAAGACTTACAATTATTTTATGAACTAAAAAAGAAATTCTGTAAATTAAACTATGACATGATGTTTTGCCATTTAGAATTTTTATTTGCTACTTATTGAAGGAATCCCTATAGTATTATTTAGACATTCATTTTGAATTATATATCACTATAATCATAAATAAAAATCAATAATTAGCAAACTATGTTGGCTAAGAATTTCTAAAATTTCTTGCCATTTAGAGTATGACTTTCCACACTACTTTTCAAATCAGTCATCAAAGTCTATGTCTTTACACACCTTTTTCTTTGTTCTATTAAGAACCAAAATATAGCTAAAATTTATTGGTGCTGGGCTCTTAAGTCAATCTTGCAATGATATAAAATATGTCTACCTTCGAGTTTCATTTGAAACTTAGCTCATTTGATCCATACCCTTGCTCCTTTTCCTGCAATTGTTTGTATCCTACAGGTTAAAAGAGCGTTTCTGATTTTCGTCCAGTGCACTGAAATTTAATTTTGCAAGTTTCAATGTTGGAGCTTTTCATATTTTCTTATAAAATGACAACTATGTAATGATTGCTGCCAGGCAAAGTAAGGTGTCACTGAGCATAACTTGTATCTTGATTACAAAGATGTTAAAATGTGAAAAAGAAAAATACAGGCTTTAGTCTTACTAAATGTAGTAGTTAAAACAGAAGATTCGCTTAAACATCATAAGCATATGGAGACAGAATCTAATCAGCTAGTAGACTACCTGGGTTTAATCCTCTCATCAATCAATAACTTACTGTATGTCCAGTGGTCATCTCTTTCCCACACTCCCTACCTTCTCCCATCTTCCCTGCCTTCTTTCCTGTACAAATGTATTGTGTCTTTCATGAACTAGACATTAGTAAAGATACTTTGAAGTCATTAGAAAATAAGATCACACTCTTATGAAGCTTGATTTTAGTCTTAAAGACAGAAAAGCACTTGATAATTGTAGAGAAAAAGAAACACATTTTAGGTAAGTAGAGTATCACAAGTAACTCAGCAAAGTTGAAATAAAAAAATGTATTTTTCTCTACTATTGATTTAGACTTTGAAAATCACTTTTCTGTTCTTTGAGTTCTTTATTTGCATATTACATAGATAAATTGTGTGTGTGCATGTTTGTGTGTGTGTTTTATACTTTAAAATAAAAATGCAGATGGAGATATCTTCTCTAGAATATCATGTATTCTTCAAGGTGAAGAAGAAAAACAAAATGATAATCAGTGAAATGCAGAAAAAGGCAAGAAATAGTATGGCAAATGAAATATAAATGAGATTTATAAAAGTATCTTGGTTATATTTCTCTAAGATATTATTGGTAGCCTAGATGACCCTTTCATTTAGCACATGAGCTTTTAGTTAACCAAGTTGTCTCTGGAGTTATTTTGCTGTAATTTATGTGTGTTACACATTTTGTTTTTCCTCCCTTAAATCCACAGAGCATTTATATCCTCCAAAACTGAACACAGTCATTTTGAATTTGAAATATTTCCCTGGACTCTTCTTATAGGACCAAATCTATTATTTTGTATAGGGAATATTTTTTTCTTTGCTTGATATCATGGGTTAAAGAATATACCATTTTCAACAATTTAAATTTAAATAAATCAGTGTGCTAACTTTGATTTGCCTCTGTTCCTTCATGGCCACATATTGTAGTTTGCATTAATCAAATTAATAATAAAAGGATTAAAATTGTTAGCTTCTAAGGGAGGGACATATCAGTGGCATTAAATGTTGCATTTGAAATTATTGTCCTTGCATGCTAATTATTAACTGCCTGAAATGCAGAGGAAGTTCAAGAAAATGACACTCCAACCATGTGTTATTTTAATTATGGAAAAGATTCTTTAAAGAATGAATTGCATTGCAGTGTGCTTTCTAATCAGACCACGCATTAATTTAGATTGATGACCAAATCCTTTAAATCCATAATCACTGGCAGTAATTACAAGGATTCTATAAGGCTGTCCACAATGTTTTTTATCAAGATTCAACAGAAGATGGATTTGTTAACAGAGTTAAATTTGTAATTTTGTACAATAGGAAGCTTATCTCATTAGCTGTAATGGTGATAAGATAATTTGTGTCATCCTGTATTTGATGTGTATGTAAGACTTGCAATAGAGGAGAAAAGTAGAAGGACTGGTGAGAAAGAAATTACCAGCATCATAGTTCTTATCTACAATTTCTTAATTTCTTTCAGCAGCCTAACCTATGCCACTTCTGTACTCTGTTGACCATTTCTCCTTTTGTAAGCCTAGGTATACAAGCAATAATAAGGCAAAATTGGCATTTGTTTTCGTTGTTGTATTGTTCACTCAATGACATTCAGTCTAAAGAACCAGACACCCAAATAGAAAAGAGCCTTATTTTTAAGTTTCCTGTTGCTGCATAGAAACTTGGGCAAGACTCATGAAGTTTTTGGTTCGCTGAGAGAGAATGGATAGTTCTATTGTCACTTGAAATCACAAAACATAGTCTCAGTTCAGTAGGAGTGTCAAGTCCAAGATGGTAATCAATAATTCAATCTTCATTGTGAAGTAAGGCTTCTCTTTTCCCATTTTGTTCTATGGCATAGGCACAGGAATGATGTGTGATTGCTTTTTTTCTTCATTCCCTCCCATCCTCACTTTGTATCTGCAGCTTCAACTCTCTGGATGTGGAGAATATTCAGGGAAGAGGAGAAAGCTAGGGAGGTTGGAAGTTTTTTATTTGCTGATTAATATCAGCTGCTTCAAGGTCCCTGGCTCCAGAGAATATTTAAAGCTGTCTCTTTTAATAATTTTGTTATCAGTTTTTCTCCAACATAGCATGCCAGGTAACATGGCTACAATTGACCAAGATCCAAGGAAGCAAATGACTAAACTGATTAAATTGGAAGAGGTGATATCACACCAAATAATACTTCATCAATTTTAGCTGTACAGGGTCACCTATGTTCATATTGCTGCTAACTGAAGTAGACAAGGACAAAGTAAGATAAACACACATACATTGAGTGCTCACTATATAGAAGGCACTGGGATCCCTCAACCTATGTCAAAACTTGATGTTGTCATCTGGCCTGCTAAGAGCAGCACAGGTCTGACTTTAGCCATAAAGGGGAACCATTTCATATATGTAGAGACCATTTTTATGAGTAAACACAAATAGGTCAGCATTTGCCCAAGAACTAATCTATTAGACCACATACTACCAGCATATCAGCAGTTCTCAGAGACTTTACTTTCCTAAAGTGGGAAAAGATACTGCTTGTAGTTTTCATATTTAAATAACATACCTATTTTGTTGTTGTTGTTGTTTACTGCCCTTATCTCTGTAACCATTCTGCAGTGATCTCTAATATGTACTCAATAGTGCATTTTATTCTGTAAAGGACAGAATCTGATGTAATTAGTATTACTGCCATTTTACATTTTATATATGAGATGACTGAGGCTCAGGGGTTTCAGTGTTATGCTCAAGGCCTCATTGTTAATGAATTGCAGATCCTCATTCATTTATAAGTCCAACCAAAGTCTGTTTGTTTCTAAAGACTATAATTTTTCCACTAAATCAGTAAGTATATGTGTCTCTCAAGAATGCCCTGTGCCACTGGGAGACATAAAAAATAAAGTACCCCCCTCTGCCTTCACACCATTGTCACCATTACTTCATACAGGATGTAGTGGATGTGAGAATCCACCTAGTTTGCAGGAAAATTTGGCAAGCGTGTATGTGTGTAGGTATGTTTAATAACTCCTTCCCAATTGTTTTTTCTTTAAATAGTGCTATATATATTCCCCTCTCCTTACACTGAAACTTCTACTGAGCAGTCTTATAGATCTAGAGAACCTATGCCTGAATATGAAAATATAAGGAAAGGTTAATAAAAGCAGTTAGAAAAATTTTGATTTCTTTTAGGATGTTGCTTGTGATATTTTAGATTCATGTTCTGGTTTAGTGCCTGGGCACCAGAGTGCTTGCTGATTTACATGATGGTCCTAATGACCAATGACATGAATAAATGAAAACCCAATTAGGCCTGTTGAGCTGAGAATATTTTTAAAGGATTCTGACATTTGGTGAGGAATGTGGTGTCAGCAGAATATCTAGCCTGTATATAATTTCTGATTTGAGGAAAGGTATTGGCATGTAATTATGTAGGCATACAAAGAGAGCAATTATATGAACCTGTCTTGAATGCTGAACTTTCAGAACAATGAGAAAGGACAAATGTGAATCAAAG
Organism: Macroglossus sobrinus; assembly: GCA_004027375.1. Lineage (NCBI taxonomy): Eukaryota > Metazoa > Chordata > Mammalia > Chiroptera > Pteropodidae > Macroglossus > Macroglossus sobrinus. The sequence goes on from PVKZ01000349.1 coordinate 707,773, forward strand.
CCAGGCAGAACACCATGCGCCCAGTCTGTCAGAGACTTGCATATGATTACATATTTAAGAAGTATCTCTAAGCAGCTACCTACCTGAGATTACCACCAATAACTTGTACATGTTGATGCCAAAGTATATTTAACAGCCCAGAGAAGGATTGGGGGCTCTGGGTAGTGCATGTTGATCCCAGACAGGTCAGAGAAGATGGGAACATTTCAAAAGCACAAAAGTCTAATTATTACATTTTTTCAGTGGAAGCAATATTCTTGATACTGTTATGATAAGCTAATAAGCTAACCAGGAACTCAATTGCTTCTGAAGAGGTACACCAGTTAGCAATTGTTGCATAACAACAATCTCAAACCTTGCTGGCTTAAACAACACTTGTTTATTATGGTAGCCTATATATCTGTGGATTATCTGGTTGGCAGCTGATGTAGATTGGGCTCAGGTGATCTTGGCAAGGCTTACCTGTGTGACCATGGGTTGACTAGGAGACTGGGTTTGTCTGAGGCACCTTATCTGGTGCAGATCTGCTCCATGTGTCTTCAACCTCCGCCTGGCTTTCCTTGGCTTGTCCTTCCCATGATAGAATTACAAAAGGACGAGAAGAAACATGGTAGGCCACTTGAGACCTAGAGTCCAAATAGTCACTTCCACATGATTTTATTGGCTAAAGCAAATCATATGGATGAATCTAGTGTCAAGGAGTGAGAAAATATGCTCTGACCCTTTTTTTGAGAAGAACTGCAAAGGGTATGGAGACAGGTGAAGGTAAATAATTAGGGCACCTGATGCAACAAATTGACCATGAGAGAAATGAAGATACTTTTTGCAAAAGCATTTAATTGTAGAAAATATCTTCTGAAACATACACAGAGGGGCATGAAAGGAAAGGACCTGTATTGTGGCATAGCTGTGGCAGCTTCTTCTAAAAAGAAAACATGAGTCAAATTAAAAATCAAAGACCATGCAAACTGTTGCAGATATGCTTCATCACACAAAGTCATCTTTTAGCAAAAGTGCAGTTAAGTGCAATTATAAATATGTGTGCTTTAAATCTGTGAATTTGAGCTGGTATGCAGAATTGAATCATAACTGAACAGCTCCCTGTGCTCATCCAACTTTCTAAACCTCTACTGCTCCATTCTGGTCCTTCATTTCTAAATTACACTGCAAACAATTTTGGTAAAAAAAAACATTTGACTTTGCTCCCAACCAGATGATTTCCTCATCAGACCAAATGGTTGGAAAAAATGATTTTTGAAGAGAAATTGAGAAACAGATTTCCCATCCCCATCTTAAATATGCATACATATTTTACTTCCAATAGGAAGAGTGAGGAATAATAAAGCTGAACTAACAAAAGCTACCTCACTGCCAGTGTCTCAGTGCTGCACCAAGCATCACCAGACTATAATGCTGAGAGGATCACTGTAAATTTAACTCCATCTATGTTGCAGGAATCTCATAAAGGTAACAGTGTTAATATTTATAAATTTGTGCAACCTTTTGATTGAACATTGATTCCATACATTATCATTATCATGAGGACAACAAAAAATATAATGAGTCCTGTGGTGATAACTATGAAATGCATATTTGATATTTTAATAATTTTATTTTATTACATTCAAGACAAATTAAACTCAAAAGAATAAAAGAATAGCAAAGTCACTACAGGCAACTTTTTAGTCATAGTTCTGTGAAACAGATTATCAGTTAGAAATGTGGGGAAAGGTTTGTCTGCTGTTTTTGTGGTATCGGCAATATCACCCAAAATCTATCTTTCATAACAGCTTGTATGTAACTATTATGTATGTAAAACAAAGCTCTCTAAATTAAAAAAGTCAAAGAAAATTGCTCCTATAAATAAACCTAAAAATGTTTTTTTTAAAAAAATAATGTTACCTCTTGTAATCAGACTTGACAATAAGGTAATGTTTCTTCATCTCACAATACAAAGACTATTTTAAAGCTTTGGTGGACAGTTATAATCAAGCTAATGAAAAAGACTTTAATTGTTATTGCCAACAATGTAGAAGCCCAAGATTTCTGGGTAAATTAGGTTTTTAGTAACAATTTAGCATTGAAGGAACTACTCCAATGCTTAGACATAAAACTTTTAACAGAAATATTCCACTTCCTAAATAAGATTTTCCAGGGAGAGGGCTGTAAATAAATTTCAAAACAGTAACTATATCATTTCACTCAATCTTGTTTCTTAATGATGAGAATTCAAAGAATTGAATAGGGCTGCCCAGATGTCAACTATTATTTCTGTGAAAGTGAACATCTCAGATGGTATGTGAATCAAGCTATTGATTTAAACTATTAATGGAAGCTCAAATTATCATAGCTTATCTGAGAAAATACAATCAGAAAAAAATATTTATGAAAAAAGTTGATATTTAATTTTGATTATTTTACAAATAGTTTAAACTAAGTTGCTGTCAGAGTCCAAGGGCATATTTTATTAAATGCTGTAACTTACAGAGACATAGCCTCTGTCTTTGATAATACTAGTTTTCTCAAAAAAATCTAATAATTTATTTTGAGCCTCTATAATGTTGAGGCTCTCATTTTTTTTTTCCTGGTAGTACAGAGTTTATACGATAAGGTTTACTCATACAAAACTCTTATTAACTAGTGAGTCTAGTATGTGTTATTGCATCTGTTTGTTACACTTATGAATGCCTCACATCAAAGTTCCATGAATATTTTCACCCTAGAGCTGCTTCCTATTTAACAAATATTTTGTAGTTCTTCGAGAAATTTTTTCTGATAAGGAAAATGAAGATAGTCCACAATGTATATGTGTGTGCATGTGCTTTCACGTACGTGCATATGCACATGTACACACACACTTATAATTTAACATATTTTCTTTCATTCATTCAGCTACTTGGTCATCACAAGGTAAAACTTTTTCCGGAGCTAGGTAGTAAAAAGGGACAAAACAGCTAACAAGAATGAAATTAGTTTTTGGAGTTTTTCAATGAATATTTGTACATTTGAAAAGCATTTGTAAGGAAAAATGAGAAAGGGACAGATTTGGGGAAAAAAAAGAAATTGGATTAGGATAAAAATAATGAATAGGTGAAGAAAGCATGCTAGAAAGAAATGAGCTCCAATTTTCTGACTTCATGTTTCCCCAATATAGTGCATTTTTAAAACGGTTTTTATTAAGAAGCTTAGATGAGAAGTTAAATATATATAACTGAAGTATTTTTTATTGTTAAAGTATGATACTTCCAAAGCCAAATCTACTATACTGAATTTTTAAATAGCAGTCATTCCATTTGATTTCCCAGACATATAAAAAATACTAAAACTAATATAATAATTTGTTTTTAAAGCAGGTTCACATATCTCTTTGTATATAAATTACATTGGTTACTAAGGGGATCAAATAAATTATTCAGTGCAAATCTTTTTAGTAGCCTCCCCAAGCACAGACAAATGTATATTCTTGTAATGGGGATGGTAAACAATACAGTGAACAGAACTCGGACTTAGCACCTTGAGCATATAGGTCCTACCTTAACCACCTCCTGTGCCTGTAATTGTAGACAAAGTTATTTACATTTCCTTCTTCTGTAAAATGTAGACAGTGCCTCCTGTAGCAGGATGTGGAGTGATTTCAAAGAAAACGATGTAAATAACACATCAATATAGTGCCTATCTCATAATAGGCACTTAGTATATGATAGCAATTTATGTTTGTTTAAAATCACATGTATATGTCATATCACATTTTTCAACATACATGTTTGAAATACATAATATACAATCACATATTTAATGTCTAATAAAACATCTAATAGTTCAAGTACAATTGAAAAATCATATAATGCTGGCCTATTATATGATTTGAACATCTTAGAAAAATCCTTTATAGATGATATAACCAGTTTATCTGTCAACTAGTATTTCACAATTTTACATGTTATGAAAATAAGGATTTCTTTATTAAAGAAGATTGCAACTATGATAGTCTGGGAGAAGCATGGCCTTTAGAATCAGATCTAGTTTGAAACTCAGCTTACAAACTTAGAATTTACGTGCACTTGGGGATTATGGAAGCTCTCTGGTTAGTTTTCAGCTATTTGATGGGGGGATATTTAATACTATTTATAACTTTTAAGGATTAAATCAGAGAATTTATGGATAATCTTAACACACAGTATTGGTGTGACAAATGTTAACTTTTTTCCTTATGTACACAGCTGGTTTTACCTTATTTTGAAGGGAAATAATTTCTATAAAAGTTTATGGCTAGGTAATTCCAAATGGTAAACTGAATGGTGTGTTGTTAGTGGTAGAAGTGAAGAATTAGGAGTGTCCTCTTACTTAAGTTCCTAGGACACCTACAATAATTATGATGCTATCACTGAAGACAGAGACACACATATTATAGAACCATTCAAAGGTTAAATTAGGACTAGCTAAGGTGGTCCACCTGACATAACAGGAAGGCATGGAGAATTTTATTCTGCTGCATTTTCTCTCCAGAGAGATGGAGAGTCACAATGAGTTTTCCACTCTTTTAATAAAGACAACTACTTTCTATACATAAGCATCCTAGTTTAGACAAGAGGCAGACAGCCATGAGAGATATGTGAAGACATATTTCAGTTTTATTATCTTTTAGGTATAGACGGATATGTTAATCAGTTTCCATGTACAATTCCTGTAACACAGATTGAAAGTGAAACTTGAACCGGCAAAACCTGTCTTCTGTTGACAAAGAGTTAAACTGGAGAGATGCAACCTCAGAAGTTGAGGATTGTGCATGATCTTCCTTCCCAGCCTTGCTGTTACACAAATATGTGTTCCATTTCTTTTTTAACCAGACATTAATTCAATAGTAATAATGCCATTCCCCCGTTTCCCAGCAAACTATCTGCTTTCAGTCCAGAGTTCTGAGTTTTGAATGTTCTGCTCTCTAGGTTCTGATAGCTGTTTTTGGATTTAGTTAACCATAGCAAGTGGAAGCCAAGAAATAATTGTAGTATAACACTCTCTATTGTCACAGTGCTTCTTTCTGCAAATATATCTGAGGAGTTAGACTTTGAACCTTTGATCTCCCACACCAAAAGCAAAAAAGAAAAAGTATTTATATGAAAGTGTTTTCATTTTAGTGTTCATGATTTATTGTGGAAAGCAGGTGTTTAAAATTTATAGAATTTCTTCAACAAAATTCTAAAGAGAAAAAAAAAAGAAATCACCGTATTTACAGAGATAACAGAATGGCTTAGCCATGCAAAACAAAAAACTTTGGTTTTTCCCCTTTCACTTTGGTTTAAATATTGACCAAGATTCAATTTTTTTTTCTGCCAAATAAAACTTCAATAAATCAAAGTTTGAGGCAAAATAACATACCTTCTTTTTCCCCATAATATTTTACAAAGCATTGAGTCTAATAGAATATTTTATGTATTTAATTCATATCAATAAACTACAGAAAGCTTTTATTAAACAGAGTCACTAATGCCCAGACGGTAAATGGTTTACAAATGTACAATAACATGTGTTTCTAAATAATGCAGAAGTGGCAAAATATTATTCCTAATCTCTATCTGACTTTAATCTTCAATTTATTTTTCATTGGCTTCATAATTTTTTATTCCATCAATCTAAAAAAACAAACACCAGTTTTCCTTTTCATCCCAAAGAATACGTTTCTATACCTGGAAATCTGATGTTCATTTTTTTAAAAAATAAAGTTATATAAATCCTGGGATAAGAATGACTGTGCAATGTTCTTCCAGAAACCAGGCTTCTGCTTGAAAGAGCAAATTTTAAAAGTCTAGTCACAAGTAGCTATTGGCTCATATCCAGTCTACTTCAAAAAGTTTTCATTTATCCTATCACCCTAAAAAGTTCCTCAAGCATAAAACATGTTTATAAAGTTACAAATTTGAATGTAACTAAAGATACATAGATATTTTATTATTACACTTTTATGTACTGCTTGATAAATTATGTACCAGTTAAAAACACTAAATTATCTCAAGGTGCATTCAATATCTGTAGCGTAGTTAACAAAAACACACAGGAAAAAAATATATATTCTATATTCTGTGGAAAATAATACGGCTTTGATAATGACCACTGTTAAAAATCTCCAATTCTGACTGATATCTTTTTAAAAAGGAAATAGGTATAATTTTAAGGCAGTGGATAATCCAAAGGATTTAACACCAATTTTTCATTTCAGCGATTAACGTGATCTATGAAAATGAAAATATTACCCAAGATTTTTTCAAACTGTCTCTCATACGTAGTTTTTCTTTTGTTTTTGAACAGAAAATGATTATTAGCATGTGTCTCTAAAGGTAAGTGCTACCCATATTCTATTACTTTTTTTTCAGTGTAGGCACATTGTCAGTTCGGGAGTACCATTTTTATGTATCTGTGTCCACATGTGAGTGTGATTTACTTCTGAGAGTCTTCTGGTGGTTAGCACACAAAATCAGTTCATCTGGTGCTGATTCTCTGTCTGATTCTCTGCCTCCCCATCTCATGATAAAAAGAAAAAAAAATCACAGTTTTGGAATAGGGCAATATGTGAATCTCCAACCTTCACAAACTGCCACCTTTGGGATTTGGGTGCTTGTGAGAAAGTTTAAGATATTACTAATACCAATCAGAATCAGAAACGTACCTGCTCAGATTATCCATATAAACAATTGAAATAAAAACATTACATTATACATCAGATTAACAGCAACTCCCAGAACAAAGCTTACAGTGTATAAAAATAGCTACGTAAAAAATTTACATAAAAGGCAAATCAAAAGGAAATCCTCAGTGCGAACATTTACAGAAAAAAATATCAAACCAAACACAACAAATGACCTATCATCATGGCTGCCAAAACTTGTTATTGTTTGTAATTTCATTTCATTGTTTGACTTGAGATAATTCTCTAAAATCCTGTGACAGCTTGGTAGAATGAACTGTTAATATTTGAACCACGAATTGCTGTCAATGTCTTTGTATATGTCTTAAATACAATCCACGTTCATGCTTCAATTGGCCTATATAGTTTTTTCTCTGAAATAATGAAGAAAACATAATTTAGTAAGTTACCATAGCAATCATTTTTCACCATCAACAGATGCTTTGCACTAAAAGTGACAGGAATTACATTATAAAAGCCTTTCAAAAAATTCCATTGTTTCTGAACCTATAATCTCAGGCATTGCCATGGCCCTCTACAAATAAGTTTTTGGAACTGTTGAGAGTCTTAATTTGTATGAAAATTGCTTAATTCATATGAGGATTACAAGATTTTTCAGGAAAATATTTCATTCTCTTTCTCTTCAGGTCAAAAATTCACTTATCCCTTCATATCACCCTTTCTTGTAGGCTTTGTCTTCAAGCTCAATTTTTCTTTAAGAATTTACTCTCTCCAATTTTGAAGAAAACAGAAGCTAAAACCTATGTTTATGAAAAGTTGAGAAATGAAAAAAAGAGAAACAGAAAAAAAAACACAACAGGTGGAAATGCTGCCTACTTGGCTTTTAATGGAAGGTAGGGGAAGAAATGCAGTTCTTCTTTCATTCAATCAGTTTGTGATCTTGGTTTTCAGATTTTAAAAATGTCTCATTTAAACTACCATATTTTTCTTCCCTGTGTGCATCTTTCAAATTACAGTTCTTTCCCATGCCCTATATCTTCTCCATGAGATTAACTCGGGTGACCTACTTAAATTGTGACTTGGGTTTATTTATAATGAACCAAAGTTTTACTGTGGTGGTTGGGGATTTTAACTTTAGGTGAGTAAGCTACAGTAACCATTATTCTCAAGGACACACAAAATAATTTGTCCAAATGGGTTCCCTGTTTGGCTGGCTCAACAGAATATAAATAAAAGTAAAAGCTCAAATTCCAAGAGGCAATACCATAGAAACATACTTCTTTTGAAGATTGTCTTTAAAAATCACACTCATATAGTTATTATACATAAATATATGCAACATCAACGTATACATTATTCATAAACATATATGTGCATATACAGTTACATATATACATACACACATATTTAATATACACAATATAAACAAAAGTGTGTGTGTGTGTGTGTGTGTGTGTGTGTGTGTGTGTGTGTATCCACACACACAAATATGTTAGGCTTTTCCTTAAAATGATTTGGGAGATGGCTGTCTAAATACTTTGACACTTTTAATTATCTTAAATACTTGGATTAAAATTTTTATATTTTAAGATTATTCTTATAATTAAAAAAATAAATTTGAAATATTAGAATGAACTCTCATCCAACCAAAATCTCAATTTATGAAATTAAGCTTCTTTGCACTCAGGAAAATTTTGGGTATTAGAGGATATAATGCTAATTGAATGTTAAATCTCACAATTGTTTTTAATTATTCAGATAATAAATCATTTTCTTAGAGGATAGGAAAACTTGGGATTCATTCTTCTGAGAACAACTTTCTGAGTTACCAAAGTTTGCTTTTGAAAAACTCTCTTCCTATTTTAAAAACCTCAGGGTTAAGGCTTTCCCCTTCATCTCCTAGGATGTTTCATACTTTCCTGATAATTATTTCTATAAACCTCATGTGGCCTGCTCACCTGGACAACAACTAGAACAATTTTTGTCTTAGGCTTCTGTTTTGTGATTGTTTTCTTCTAATTTTTTATTTTCTTCCAGATTACCAAGGTCCTTGTTTACGTGTTTTGATGCGGTCCTATAAAGGAATGAAATAAACATTATTACATTGACACGCACACACATTTGTTAAATTTAGGATTCAGGTTAATGTTTCTTTGAAAAGTGGCTATTTTACATGCAAACTGCTAGGATGAACAACTCCACACCTGTGAGACTTGATTGATAACAGAACCCATTTCAATTAAATTACCTTGAGAGTGAGGTTGCATTAAATAAATTCCAAGAGAAAAAGAAATCTATTATTTTGAACACAGACTATGCATATTTAGTTGTATCATGTTTTTGGCTGGGTTGTTTTTCTCTCTGCTTTCTGGAATGCAATTATTACCATTGAATAGTCAAAATTTTCATTGGGCAAATATTTTCTGCAAAAATTTTCTGAGTGAGTTTTATTAGGTCCTTTCCCTTTTTGGCATTCCTCATCATGCCAGTCCCTTGTATCATTGTTCATGGATTCTGTTTTATTGAATAAATTTAAAGCAAGGTTAAAAAGAAATCCAGTTTATGACAGAATTGGCAGCAGAACCTAAAGTAGTTCTAATGTGATGGTTTTCAAATCATAGTCTCATATCAGTAGTATCAGCAACCTCTGGGAACTCTACAGAAGTACAAATTCTGAAGTCCAGCAACAGAACTGTGGAAACAGAAACTCTGGGAATGGGGATTGCAACATATGCTATTCAAGACCTCCAAGTGGTTCTGCCTCATGCTGAAGTGTGAGAAACATTGCCTTAGTGGCTGCCATCACTACACATGACTGACTCGGTTCTATCCTCTAAGAGCAGAAATCAGGTTTTCTTAAAAACAGAGCTCCATTCTTTGCTTTTGTGACCACTCAGGAAAAATTATAACGTTTCAATTCTCTATTTCATTCATCTCCTTTGACCATATTTTCCTTCACTTTCAATATATTACTTAGTTATTTAATATTTTTGTTAACTGTGATATCCAAATCATGCATGGATCTATTTGTTCTAGTTTTTGTCTTGATTATTGGTTGCATTTTTTGACTCTTTGCTTATCTAGTCTTTTTTATTTTGCATGACACGATGCATACATGAACATTATTTTCCACCAGATAAGGTTTCTCCTTTCCTTTCATAAGGATATAGGATGAGAAACTGATGACTCCAATTCAGTCAGGGCTTGAGACAGGTTGGGGCCCAGTTGTAGTCTTCTGGTTTTCCCCTATTCCTAAAGTGTGGCCCTCTAAGGCTTCTGATTAAGATTCTGGCATCTTTTGCTTTCTTCAGCCCTTAAATATAGAGATCTAGCTCGCTCTTTTCTTTGGAGAACCTCCACCCAGATCTCCAGCCATTTGTTTTATGACACTTTGAGATATGGTCAATCTCTTTAGTTTTCTCAAGTATAAATTCTGTGAAAATAAGGACCATTTTTTATTTCTATTTTATCCACAGCACATACACACTGACTAGAAATAGTAAGCATACAGACAATTTCTTTTACTAAACTGAACTAACTGACTTTACTATAAATGTATTTTCTCTCCATTGTAATCATAACATTCTTAATAACATTTTCTTTTCTCTAGCATACTTTTTTGTATGAATATAGTATATAATACGGGTAACATACAAAATGTCAGTGACTATTTATGTTGATATTTATTTCCTTTTACTGTTTCTTATGAATTTGTGTCACAAATATGAAGTTTATGTACACCCACTTGCTTTCTTACATAAAATAGAGAGAATACCACATTTAATGGCAGAACCTGATGTCTCATTTTAATCTTTTCAGATAAAACTGCACGAAATTATATGTATAAGTATGACCTTGATTATTCTAAAAGCTCCTAACTATATATTCCAATATATATTAATACTTATAATTTCTATAAATTAATAAAATATTGTGGCTATCAAGGAAAGCCACATGATTCTCAAAGCCTCTTCATTCCTCTTCTTTTTGGTACTAGTAATGATTTTTTAAAACCTTGTGTTTTGTTAATCCTTACATTTATGACAATTATAAACTCTCAGAAAAATACAGAATAAACTATTTGACTGCACTTGAGGGTGATAGAAGAAACTAGAAACTAGAATTGGACCCTTATACTGGGTGAGCTCTATTTTTATATAACTTTTCCTCTGAGAACACTTCCTAGTTGCAGAAACATAGACTAACTGGAACAAAAGCTGGAAATAAAGGAGAAAAATCTCAAGAAGAAGAAAGCCACAGTAATTTGTGTGTAAAACACAGTAACTTCCTTGGATGATCCCTAAACTGCATGTAGGTGGGCAAAATTTCACATAGGCCAGCAGAAAGCAACAGGTGGAACGCCTAAAAACTTGATATAGATTTTAGCTACTATCCACACAGGGAAACAGTCTGAAGTTAAGGTCACCAAGACAGAAGTCCTTAACAAAAATATGTCTTCTATTAAAATCCCAGAAAAGCCAAGTAAAGACAATGTGTCGATACTCAGCATTCACACTAAGTTGTGCAACGTAACCTTCACAAGCTTAAGAAAATCAGCCAGTAATATAATTCCTTGCTAGGAAAAACAACCTATACCCTTTAGAAGATTATAATAGAGACTAAAATCTTTATAATATATCACCCCCCGAAAGATTAGTATATAATAAAAAAGCTATCATATATATGAAGAATAGAAAAATGTAACACAAATTCCAGAGAATGTCCTTGGATGACACAGTCTTTGGCAATAGCAGGCAAGAACCTTAAATCAGATATTACATCACATGTTCTAAGACTTAGAGAAATATGGTAACAGTGAGAGAATAGATGAAAATTTCAGCACCAAAAAAATGTAAAGATAAATAATTCTCCAACTTAAAACTACAATATTGGAGATGAACAATTCACTAAATTATCTTATCATAAGATTAGAGATGGCAGAAAAAAGCCCCAGTTAACTTAAGGACAAAAACATAAGTTATTCTAAAAATGATAAATATGATAGGAAAAAAAGCAGAAACTCAGTGAGCTGTGGGGTAATATTGAGCAGTCTGATGTATGTGTAATTAGAATCCAAGTAGGAGAAGCCAAATAGAATGGGCCAGAAAATATATTTGAAGAAACAATAAAAATATTCTCAGGTTTGTTGATCTTCATTCACTTGCAGATTCCAAATTCTCAGCAACTTCCAAGAAGGAATAATAAAAAGAAAAACACACTAAAGTACATCATAATAAAACTAACAAAATTCGTTCAGGAGAACAATGTCATGAATAACAGCTGATGTCTAATCAGGAAAAAATGCATACCAGAGATAATTAAACATCTTGAAAATGCTTAAAGAAAAACTTCTCAAATCAGAATTTATATTCAATAAAAAGACCTTTTAATTAAAGGCAAAATAAAGACATATTACATTTAATGAAAGAAAACTGAGAGGAATCATCACTAGCAAACCAGTGCTAAGATAAGTATTAAAGGAAATTCTTTGGTTGAAGGGCAATGATACCAGATGAAAATTCTGGTGTATAAGAAAGAATGAATACAGATTATGTTTATAAAGTAAAATATAAATACTATTTTAAAAAAAGTTTTACAAAGATAATCATTTAATGCTCTCTATATAGCATTATATATAAGACCCTTGAAATATTATTTAACTTCCTCTATCCTTTTTGCTATTGTTGCCTATCCACTACAACTGCATATATTATAAAACTCACACTACAAGTATATGGAGGAGGTTAAATGAAATTATGATGGTTCAAAGATTTTAGATTATTACAGAAATAGATGTTATAAATTAAGAGTTCCTATTGTAATACCTAGAGTAACCACAATAAAAGAATACAGAGAGGAATAGTTAAAAATCCAGCAGAGAAATTAAAACATAATACTAAATCTTATTTGAGTAACTCCAAAGCAAGACAAGAGGAACAGAAGACAACTAGAAAACAAATAGAGATGGTAGTCTCAAATGTAACAATATCGATAATTATGTCAAATGTAACTTGGCTAAATTCTCCAATTAAAAGTTAGATCATCAGACTATGCAAGAAAACTAAATGTTCTATAGTAGAGGTTAAATTTATTTTGAAAGGTCCAGATAGTAAATATTTTAGGCCTGCAGGCCTTATAGTTTTTGTTCCAACACTTCAACTCTGGCAGTGCAGTGTGAAACAACTCAGACAATATGTATGTAAATGGGCATGACTGTGGTCACATATACATTTATTTACAAAATGAGATTCATAGTTTGGTCCGCCTTACTGCATATGAGATGCATTTCAAGTATAACGAGATAGATAATTGAAAATGAAAGAATAGAAAAAAATGTACATGTAAACAGTAAACATATGGAAGCAATTTGGCTATATTAATATCAGGCAAAGTCAAATTCAACACAAGCAATATTACAGCGATAATGAGAGATATTTTATAATTATAACAGACTCAAGACCTAAAAATGTTATAACAATTTAAGTGTATGTGCCTAATAAAAGAATAAAGCAAAAACTGACAGAACTAGAGGAAGAAATAGGCAAATATACAATATTATTTAGAGAATTTAAGAAGCTATTCTCGGTAGTTGATAGGATAAATGGACAAAAATTCAGTATGCATGATTATGAAGATAAGATTTAAACAAACCATTATGTAACTTCATATACAGCTAAAAAATACTGTACCCATCACCACAATTTTTTAATTTAAATGCCCCTGTAGCATCTACCAGGAAATACCATGCCTACACACTAGGCTAAAAATAAAAACAAACAAAAAAAAACCCAAAAACCACCACCACCAACAACAAAACTCAATGCATTTCAAAAGATTAAAAGTGTACAGAATAGATTGTCTTAACAAAACAGAATTAAATAAGAAATGTTGGGATTTAATATAGTTTTGATTACATGACTCCAAATAAGAAACTAAAACAGGAATTTAAAAATATTTTGAACTAAATGAATGTGAAAATACAACATACTGAAGTTTGTGGAATGAAGTTAACAGTGTTGAGAGTGAAATTCATAATTTAAATACTTGTCTTATAAAAGAAGAAAGGCTAACATTGATCTAAATTCTTAATTTATTTTATGAATTTTAAAAAAAGAACAAGTTAAACTAAATAACTAAAAGGAAATAGTTAAATGATAGGAGCAAGGGCAGAGGGATTAAGAAATACAAATAGATAGTTACAAAATAGTGGAGATAAAAAGTGTAGCATAAGGAAAAGAGTCAATAATGTTGTAATAAATATGTAAGGGGGAAGAAGGGTACTAGATTTAGTGGGGTGATTGCTTTGCAAGTTATATGGATCTCTGATTACTACACTGTACAACTGAAACTAATATATTATTGTATGCCAACTACAATTGAAAAAACATTGAATTGTACAATGTAAATATGAGCAATTAATTATTTATTATATTTCAATAAAGCTGGGGGGAAATAATTAAAATTGAAAATAAGCAATACAAATAAAAAATCATGCAAAGAGTCAGTTTTCAAAATATTAAGAAAATTGGTAACTCCCTAAAAAGACTGAGCAAAATAAAGGAACAAGTATAAAATAAGAATATTAGAAAACAGAGAGTGTTATGACTATAGAACCCATAGGCAAGACAGGATAAGGGAATCCGATGGACAACGTGTTTTTTTGCAAAAATGTCAACAATTTAAGTGAAATGCGTATTTTCTTTGAAAAACTTACTAAAATTTATTCAAGAAGAAGTACTTTGTATCTATTAAAGAAATTAAAATCATAAAATTTTATTTTAAAGCAAGTTCCCATAAAGGAATTCTAGGCCCATGTGGTTTTATCGTTGAATTATATCAAACATTTAAGGAAGTAACAAACTTGGTAAGAGGACAGAACTCTTCTCACCCTATTTTACTAAGCCCACATCACCGTAGTACCAAAACTTGGCAAAGATATTACAAGAAAAGAAAATTAGAGACCAATATCCCTCACGAATTTAGACCAAAAAAACTCCTTAAAAATATGTTGCAAATTGTATGCATCAATATATAAAAATTATGGTACATCATAACAGAGTGGGATTTATTCCAGGAATGCAAGACTGGTTTACATTCAATAATCTATCAAAGTAAGTTAACTTTTTTTTTCAGAATAAAGAATATGAGAAAACAATACGATTATTTGTAGAAATAATGTAGATATAGAAGTAATGTAATACATAAAGGGCATTTAAGAAAATTCAACTATGATTTGTGACTAAAAACTCTTAGTAATCTAGAAATAATAAAAATTTCTTCAACCTGTTTAAGGACATTGTGTAGTAAAGAATTGGGTCTTGCCTCAAAAGAGATCTGGTCTTTGTGCTCAGTTCCTGGGAGATATTCTCTAAACAGAATTTTCCAAGTGATAGGAGTGGCTTTCTTATTTATGGTGGGCCTCCTGGAACACACTTTATAGTTTATGCTGAGGCGTTGTCTCAATTTAGGGCCATCAACACCCAAAAGTTTTAGCGTGGGAGCTGGCTAGCCCCACCTAAAAGAACAAGCCATATGGTTCTGGGTGGTTGTGGCCATGTGACATCGGCCTGACCTCTAGGGAAGAAAAAAGGTTGAAGACTGAGTTTGACAACATGAACAATTAACCAATTATGCCTATATAATTGAGGCCCAATAAAATCTCTTATAAACCTCAAGTAAGCTTCTCAGATTGTCAATACTCCATGTTTTTGCCACATATCAATACCATTAGAGAAACACATGCCTGAAAACAATGGAAACTTCGCATTTGAAACCTTGCCAGATGTTGCCCTATCCTCCCTTCTCTTGGCTAATTTTAATGTATCCTTTAATTAAAATGAACATAACCATGAATTTAATAGGTTTCAGTGAGTTCTATATTTCTAGGAAATTATCAAAACTGAGGATGATTTTAGGAAACAATCCAAACCAGAGTTTGTGTCAGAAGTGAGGGTGCTTTTATGTAAATTCTTCCCTTCACCTTGGTATTTGAACTCTAAGTCTTTGCTGTTGGGATCAGAAATCTTGGGCAGACTTGGAAGTCTGGGGGACTGTGCCCTTACATGTAGACTAGAAACATGTAAAGAGTTCTGCTTTCATATTTCTATTCAACAGTGTATTGTGGGTCTCCATGAGTGCAATAAAGCAAGAAAAAGAAATAAAAGGCATACAGAAAAGAAGGGAAAAAGTAAAATGATCTCTACTTGAAGATGAAATGATTATTTACATAGAAATCTTAAGGAATCACAAAACAAGTAATAGAACTAATAAATAAATTTCAGAAGATGGTTGTATACATTTCAACAAACATTAATAATATTTTCATATACCACTAAATACAAATGAAAAGAAAATTAAAAAATAATTGTAGATATATAATAACTGTAATACATAAAACAAGAATAAACTTTATAATACATGTCAAATGCCTACATTAAAAGTTATAAAATATTACTAAGAAAAAATTTAAGTAAATGAAGAAATAAATATATGATAATCATGAATTGGAAGACTAAATACTTATAAGATTTCAAACTACTTAATTTATCTATAAATTTGAAGCAACCATAAACCCCACAGTTTAAATGTTTTCTTTGATAGAAATTAACAAGTTGCTAAAATTTATATAAGAAATTACAAAGAAACAAGATTGCTGACACAAGCAAAATATCAAAGTTGAAGGACTCACATTACCATTATTATTGAGACAATGTGCTAAGGCCAAAAGATAATCTTTTGAGCAAATGGTGCTAAGGCAAGAAACAAACAAGTAAACCACCTATGTCTTGAACCGAACACAAAATCTTACATATATCACATTTTTAAATGTAAAAGTTAAAACTATAAAGTTTCTAGAAAAAGACATAGGAAAATATACTTTCCATTTTGGTACAAGCAAAGATTTTATAGAGTGGATATAAAAAGCACTAAACATTATAGGAAAAAATTAAAAGTTGCTCTTCATCAAAATTAAAAACTTCTGCATATCCAAAGCTCGCATTAAGAAAATAGAAAAACCAAGTCACAGACTAGGACAAAATATACACAATACATCTATGATAATGGACTTCTTTTATACAAATTATGCAAGGAACTGTTACAAATCAATCACAATAGGACAAATACCAATAAAATCATAGGCAAAAGATTTGAAAAGTCACTGCACAAAAGAAGATAACCAATAAATACATGGACTTAAAATAATTAGTTTTCAGAAAAATGTAAGCTAAAACCAAAATTAGATATCATTTCATACATCTTAGAATGACAAAAATTAAACAGAATAACACCACCAAATTTAGGCAAGAATGTAGAAAAAGTGAAACTCTCATATACTGCTGGTGGAAAATGCAAATAGATACATACTTTGGAAAGTTGTCTGGCAATTTCTCATGAACAAATATCTACCCTATGACCAAGCAACTTCATTTCTAGGTATTTACCCAAGAGAGTGAAAATGTATGCTCACCAAAACGTTTGCAAAGGAATAGTAATTTTAGATATATTACTTATAATGGCCCAAACTGGAAACTAAAATGTCTATAAACAAGAGAATAGATTAAAATAATGTGATATAGTCTAACAATAGAAATCTACTCAGCAATTAAAAAAAAAATAAAATCATGAAGAAACATATCTCAGAAACATTATGTTAAATAAAAAAAGCCAGACATAAAAGTGTACATTTTGCATTATTCCACATAGATGAGGTTCAGGATTAGGCAAATTTGGTGATAACAATCAGCACATTGGCTGCCTTTGAGAACAGGGTTGGTGGCTTAGACAAGAAGTCCAAGGTAACTTTCTGGGGTGATAGGATGCTCTATATTGTGAAGTAATGGTTACAAAGGTATATACATTTATCAAAATGGATGTAATTGCACATTTAATGCAAGCACATATTACTTGAATACCATAAAAAACATTATATAGAGAAAAGCTACAGCATGGTCCTCAAGGCCAGAGATAGAAAGAACCAGGCAAAAGGTGTAATGAGAAACAGAATGCCATTTCTCATTTTATTTTCTTTCCGGTTGGATTTATTTGTCTAGGGATGGAGAGTAATTTCTGTGATTTCATCAAGTTGTATCAAGAGGAAGGGAGTGACGAGAATTCTCTCTAGGGAAGTTATGGTACTTGGGGCAAATCACATATCTTTCAGTATATCTGTGCAGATGAAAACGACCTCTGCTCACAATTTGGAATTACAAAACAGGGGTTGTTGATAACAACATGAAATATTTGTAGAATATATTTGTGGAATAAAAGCTGGGTAACGTCAAGCCAATTATATATTTTAAAGTTTACAAAACAATAAGTAATGGTAAATGAAAAGTGAAACTCTCCCTTCTTTTCTTAATCTCATTCTCCAAAATAATAACCACTAACACTTATTATGACTTGATGTACCATATACTGTTCTAAGTGCTGCATAGATATTAATTATTGTAGACTTAGGATATCTCTATTTTACATTGAGACAAATAAACTTTCTTGTGGTCACACAGCTAATAAGTAGCAAAGCCAGAACTGAAACTCCAGCAGCCTTGCTCCAGCATCCATGCACCAAGTTACACAGTTATACAAATATGCTAAGTGTTAACCACTGTAAAATGTACTAAATAGAAATAAAAATAGTGTTGCTGGTGGAGGCAGGTGTATTCAGTGAGTATATGTATATATGATTTAAATGGATTTTATTATAAATTTCTCCATTTTTGTTATTGAGAGTCCACTCTCCTTAGCAGAGAAACGAAAACTTTAAAAATTATTTTGATTACTTTTGTCTTGATATGGTAAAAATAAATGTAAATTTATGGATGTGTCCTTTTTAATTTTGGAAAAATTCAGAGATCTGAATGAATTACAGAGGATAGAAATCCATCTACGACTAGAAGAGAACAAAAATTTATTTAAATCCTTCTCTTTGGCAAAATATTTTTCAGTCAATTAATTTGAGGGACAAGATTAGGCAATTATAAAGAACAAGTGCTTGGGTAAAAATAAAAATTATTATGGTTATTTGTCTTAAAATTTCTTTATCAGTCAACTTTTTTGTAACTTTAAATAGGAGAGAAAATTTAAATAGAATTTAAATAGAAAATTTAATAGAATCACAATAAATTCATCTTGGGAATAGCCCTAGTGGTGACCTTTTAGTCTAATCTATGAGGCAGAGGAGAGAGCAGTGGGCCTGGGTTCTCATCTTCATGTGTCAAGTCTGAGCTGAATGTCCTTAGACAAGGAATGTCACTTTTCTTAAGCACACTTTCTTATCTATGAACTGGGGGAACAACAGAATCTACTCACAGGGCTGGTGTGAAGACAAATGTGACAGTATAAGTGAAAGCCCTTAGCAGGTGACAGGAACTAACCAAATTGAAGGTGAGTCAAAGGAGCTGTTCTTCAAGGCCATATAGTTATGCAGTAGTGGAAGGGAATTAAAGCTGGTCTCAACTCCTGTCTGTGTTATTTTGATAAATGCAGTGCCTATTAAGGATTCAATACTTTTAAATAACTTTTTAGAAGATTCTTTTTGTATGTGAGATTTCCTCCAATATTATAAAGTTGTTTTGAGATTTTTAAATAAGGTAGGGGACTAACCTGGTGGTATCTCTTAAATGTGCCTTTATTTTAACACTTCAAAGTTGCTAAGAGACTAGTTCATAAATGTTCTTACCACAAAATGAAATTATATATATATAAATTGAAAACTCAGAGGCAATATGAGAAGTCATTAATAGTTTCTGGTTTGAAGAGCATTTTCTTTTATTTTTAATTTATAACATACCTGGGACACACAGTAGAAGGGCACCAGTACCATGGATTTTTAAGACTGGGACCCTGGCAATGTGAAATTGCCACCTCCAACTAACTGGCCACTGACACCTGTATAGCTAATTAGAGTCACATCCGAGAGAATAGTTATTTTTCTCTGTCCCCTGGTCACAACTGTCAGCAGAGTGAGTTTCCTCTTGGGCCAAGCTTAATAAAGTGTTAGAGCAGGAGAGGAGGGCTTTAATCCTTGCATCTCAGAAGAACAGATACCAGTAAGTTCTAGGTTTAAAGAAGGACATGAAGTAGAATAAATTGTTAGGCTTATTATGACTTTCACATTTATATCCTTAGACTTTCTAAGATTCTCCAAAGAATATATCCACTTAAATAGGGAATCCTTCTTTCCTCGATAAGAAATAGAAAATAGCCTTTTCTTCTAGGCCAAGAGTAATTATGGGGACCATCCTTTTAAAAGGTTGAAAGATCAAAATAAACATAGCAATACTGAATACACATGAAAACATTATGCCACCTGCATGCATTCAGCATTATGGTTTGAAGTGTATCCTTATAATAATGTTGGGACAGAACACCATGGCAGGTGTTCAGGGAATATGACTTCCCTTCACCTTTGAAAAGATAATGGAGACAAAAATTTGAAATTTGAAAAGTTTAAAAAAATTGAAATGTATATATACAACTAGAAGAGATTTAAAAAATTGAAAACACTATATTTCAATACATGCCTTTTCCTCTGGAAATGTTTTGGGTCTTTATAGTCACAGAGGGCAGAGCCATGGATGGTTCTGCCCTTTGATTGGTCAATGATCTTGTGGTTGACTAAATGGGGACTCCAGCATTTCCACATTATCTTATTTCCCTTCTCATCTACTCTATTATTTATGGTTTGATAGAATAATAGAGAATTTTATTTTCTTCCTTCTTCTGGCTTCCTGCCAGGTCATGGGTAGAAAAAGAAGAAAAAGCCAAAGCTTGGATAAGCCAGACTTCTGAGGGGAGAGACCACATCAGTCCTTCCATCTCTAGCACTATATTTAATGCCAGCAAGACATCAAAAGCAGAGATGAAATTGCAACTTCAAAGAAGTCCTGATGAGGCATCAAATGTTTCTGAAAATATATGAGATATGGAATACTTACTACTTATGTTATCTTGAGTAGGTTAATCCCACTGAGCCTTACATGCTATGAAATAGGATTAATTGCATTTATGCATTGTTGAGAATTTCAGCAAAAAAAACTAACTAACTAACTAACTAACTAACTAAATAAATAAATAAATAAATAAATAGTAGGTGCTTATGTAGCATTAAATGAGGAAAGTCATTAAAAATATGCTATAAATGGTTCTTCAGAACTATCTTTTCAATTTATTCAGTGGGAGTATATTTTCTCTCATTGGAACATATATTTGAGTTTAGAATGAATATTGATTGGAAATAGAAGTCAGTTAAAATCAACTTTCTTGCAAGATGTTGTTTCATATACCAAGAGATACTAATGAGAATGGTTTTAGAAAGACTAATATAACATTGTTTCTTGAGATTTCAGTATTATACGCAAGTCCTCTTCAGTCCTTCCATCAAGTTAGAACTGTTTCTGCTTTTTTTTCTGAGATAGTAGTGCAATAATATAGCATTATATAAAGGCAGAACTAACAAAGAATATTTGTGATTTTTAGATTTATAGATTGCCTGTATATTACATAATAATTCTCTTAAAAATAGTCATGAGTTCTACAATTGCACAAGATAAATGTCTTGGTAAGTTTCCAATATTCAACAATGTGTATTTTGAGATTACAACTTTCTAGTTAATGCTTACTTGCAGCTGAGTGGTGTCAGGGGTCTCTTAAATACAACCAACCTGAAAATATAGTTTTAATAAAATTCTGAGTAAGCTTGTGGCTACATCATTCTATCTTTACATTTTTCCTCATCTTTGGTTCTTTAATTTTTCCATAGTTCTTGTACTGTAAGATATGCAGGAAAGGATTTGGAATTCAAATAGTAACATTTAACTTCCTGGAGAGCTAAAAACAATGTTTGGAGGTCAGCATGAAGAGAAATAAGTAAACAACAAAAAATAATTATTAAACCTGTTACACAACTAGACATGGAGTGGGCTTAGTTAATTCATGCCTTTTGCCTGGAGCTGTCAATTAATACCTTATGTACATGGAAAATGATCAGAGTCATCCATTGTCATTATTGAAAAATCTCCAATTAAAAAAAATCTTCCATTGAGAAGTAATATCAATTAAAGCAATAGAAAAATCATGTTTTTCCTCTACTATGAATATGCCATCTCACAATGCTAAGCACTTCTTGCTGCGGTTCTCTATATTTAAAATAGATCTATAAATATATAACTCACATTAATGGAACGGGAAGTGCATGTTAGCTGAGTAGCCACTAGATATGTTAACAAATGTACTTTTAAATTCTTCTTGGGCATAAAAGATTTGTTCCTCTTTTCTCTCTCCAATGACTTTTTAAACTGCCAGTGCAAAGAAATTATCCTAAATGTTGCTCAAATTCAGAGCTTTGCTAGCTGTATCACTGAGGCTTTAGGTCAAATATTTGACTCATAATTTAATTGTTGCTCAAAGTTATTTGTAACAACTAAGATTATTGATGGTATTATTTTGTAGGATGCAAAACACCAGGCTATATTTCTTTAGGGATCTGGAGAAAAGTCTGGATCATATCTTTAATAAAAATCTCTTATATGCATGTAAAATGGTGATAAATCAGCTACAAGTAGAAATGAAACCATCATAATAATTTGTAAAGCTGAAGGAATTACTTAGAAGAGAAGAAAGAGAATATGGCCTTGGTAATTCTGAACTTGAAGGCTCTTCTTATGAATTTGTACTTATTCTGGACAAAGGAATTAACACATGCTGCAAATATGCTGTCTTATCTGAGAGGGCACTAGCAAAGAATAACTTGCTAAGAATAATCAGGAATGCAAAGCACTTAGCAAATCTGAAGAGTGCCATAAATTCTTATAAAAACACTGATGCTTAGGATTAGATTACAACTTGTTATTCTGATTATTAATAGTATTAACACTAGAAAAGTTGGTACATTTTTCAATTAAATGACAATTATTTACAGTCAGATGGTAAAAAGTGCACTTACTTGAATGAGATACTTTAAAGGATTCAAGAAGTCTTAATCATTAACTTATAGACAATATGTTTATTTAACCATGATTTTATATTCAGGTTATCATATGGTAATAACAAATGAAGTAACAACTCCCCCCACACACATAAATTTACTCTATTCATAGATGGACAAATGGTATCTGATGAGATACTGGCAATTAGAATAGAATGATTAAGGACATTGGGAATGCTCCAAGAATTTAACATTCATTTGATCATAATGTAGAGGGCTGCTGTTTATTTTTCAGTTCAAGTTCAGGAGACAGGAAAATTCTATTTTCATTCTTTTAGAAAATGAAATTGCTTTGGAGTGCATTAGAAATCCTAAGCAAATAAAATGGAATGCCATGGAACCCAAGCTGTTAGGTTTGTGAGTACTTTATTGTGGATTATAAAGGAAGGAGAAGATTTTGACCATTAGGATACTTATACACATAGAGGAGAATTTCTATAAGATAGGTATTGCCTCTGGGCAACTCTGCATTTCTTTCCGCTTTCAAAGGACAGGCAGTTTTCTAAATTTTCCATAGAAACCATGGACAGAAACCTACATGAAATTGTTGTAGGCAAAATGTTCATTGAGAAAAAGAACACATTTGTTACCAAGTGATAGTGGTGACTGCGCAAGATTTGGGAGTGAAGTGCCAAGATCATAAGTGACTGTGACCTGTGTCCTGATGTGAGAGTGAACATACACATCAACCACTACACACAATAGAAAAATGTTTCTGTCTTATATGACAATAAATAAATAAATAAATAAATAAATAGATAAATAAATAAATAAATAAATAAAACAGCAAGGCCTAGTGATTAAACACAAAGATTCTAGACATCGAAATCAAATACCATCCTGTCCCCTACATATTGTGCAAGTCATTTAACCATTTTCTGCCTTAGTTTTTTTTTTAATATAAAATATGAATAATAATAGTATCTACTTCAAAGATGGTTTATGAGAACAAAACAGTTCAATACATGCTCATATAATGTGACTTAAAATTCTGAGCTACTGCCTCACTTTGATGACAGCTCCATTTGAATATTGCTCCACTGAAATTGCTAATATCTTTACATAGAACCTAAGTCTGCCTTTTCGTTTGATTTTCTTTTAAGTTAACTTACTTGAGTTGTTAAAGGGTGTTATATTAGACAATAATAAAATATAAAATTTAGTCCAAGGTTGCCACTAGCCATAGACATTCCTTGTAAAAATCAACATTCTCATTTATAAGACAAGGGGATTTAAATCCCATGTTTGAAAACAGGGGAATAGCAGTTTCACCAATGAAATTTTTTAAAACACAAATGCTAAAACCTCATTTCTGCTCAGTTGCATCTGAATATAAGATCAGGGCTGGGACGATGAGTAAGAACGAGGCACGTGTGTATGTCGAGACTCTTCATTGGTTAGCTGGATTTTCATTACAAACCATTGTTAGATGATTCGTAAGATTGATACTATCTGTATGATTTTATGACTCTAATATTTTAAGTATAAACACCATCTAAATAATATTTAAGGTAGTCATGATACTCTGTCTAATCAATTTTTTAAAAAGTCAAGACAAAATAATGTTGATTTTTTTTCTCTGAATTAGGTCCTTCTATGGAGTAAAGTGAACTACATGGAATAGAGGAAGAGTGAACAACAAGATAATTCTAACTCACTGGCAGTTTCACTGTTGGCTAGATCTGTCACTGCAAAGATACCTGGCCATACCTGCTAGATGCACTAGCCACTTTTAATTACTTTCTGTCAACCTCAGCCAAATGGTTTAGAATAGTTGACCTTTAGGTGGCATATACTTAAAAAAAATCCACCTAAGCACTGAAAAATTCAAATTTGAATTCAGACTATTGACTGAGAAAAATAAGGGGACATATGTGAAATAGCACCCCAAGCCATGTCTCTGATGTTGGTTGGTGATGTTGTCACTATGAGCCAAAAACAAAACATGATCAGCCTGATGTAGAATATATGTCTTTCTTGTTATAGAAATTACATGCCCAGCTGGATGAGCATCATGAACACATTATATTTTCTCCCAGTGAAAGTCAATGAACAATGAAGATCTTTTTCCAACAACTTACTTTGATTTCTTCATGTATAGCCAGTAGACAACGCCAGCAACAAGGGCAGCGAGGAGGAGGCCAACAACGATTCCTACAATTAGCTTTGCTTGATCATTCACCTTTTCTCTGTTTTCATCTACAACAAAGAAGAAAAGCCCATGCAATTACAGGCAATGACAATGATTTTTGAAAAGAAATCAATCTAGTTATTATTTCTTATTAAAAATGATTAAGTCTCACTACTATTAGTAACATGCAAATTTGTGAATTTAAAGGTTAAAATTTTATCATTCTTACTTTCTTGTCTCATTTACTATTTTAATTCAAGCCAAAACTGTGGAGGCTCAGAAAATTACTTAAACAATGACACTTCATAAATCTTGAGTTGATAGTCAAGGAAGAAGAGTCGGCAGCAATAGTACCTACCACTTATCTCGTCTGCCTCATCGTGTTCTGGAATACTTACTGAAATGAAAAATGTTAATATGAAATTAAAATAAAATCTGTTTATAAATGAAAGTCACCTTTACCATTATAGTATGATGTAATAATACTAAAAGAGAAAATATCTATTCTATAGCTAATGGTAGAAAAAATTTATATTTACTAGAGTATGAACTTCCTTACAAAGAAATTAATCTTGTTTTTAAGGAAAGGAGAGTAGTTAAAACTGCAAAGGTATTAATCTAACAGAAATTTTTACAACTGACAAGCTATAATATTAACCTGAAATCCATAGTAATTTCCCCACTACTACCTTTTAATAGAATTTTTAAAAAGAGAAACAACTTGCCACAGATGAAATCTATGATGCAGTGTTTCTCAATATACTTCAATTTTTTCCTGCCTTAATAGATGAGAATTAATTTTCCTCTTCAGTGTCAAGGACCTACTACTGGAGATCTTCTCAAAGTGGTAGGGGTGTCTCTGAGGTTAAGAGGGAACATATGAGATGTTTGCAAAAGCCCTCCAAAGTGCCATGCTCAGAATCTCAGCTGTTGTGGATTACCTTCTAATATTAAACTATGTAAATATTTTTCTATGTGCATGGATCTACATTAAAAGTTTGATGATATTTGTTAAAATTCAGATTCCCAGACTCTTCCTCATACATACTAAATTGGAATCTTAGGAGGTGTTCACTGAATTAAAAAATGACAGTATTAAATGTTGATCAAGACATTGGAAGGTCTAGGAAACCACTATTCAATAGGTTAGAATAAAAAGAGAAACTTGTGTTTAGAAAGAAAGGATAAGTTCTCTTTCTAGGTAGGATAAATCAATACTCACTAAATTAAATTCTGAGAAGTTAATGATCCTATTTTAAAGTTAAATTTCTTTGGCTCTTTTCTTGTCAGTTCAGTAGGCTTTATATTTCAGTCATAATCTATTAAGAACTATTATCTTTAGACAATTATTTTCTCCTACTTCCAGCTAATTCCTATCTAGTATATTCCTTTCCTGCTAAGGTTACATGTAGGATTCCAACTGAAGAATAAAAGTGTGGAGGTTCAGTCAAGCCTCTTGTGCAGAGCTGAGCCTCATTCTAGGCCACTCCTGATTGAGGGTGACATAGTAATAGAAACAATGACGTAATTGAAGATGATGGATAATTTCAAATAAATGACAACTGTTTTCAGAAGATGTTGTTTTTGGTATGTATGTATTACCCTGATTTCAGCAGTGATAGATATTTTTTTACTTTTTCTGGGATAATCTCATTTATCTGATTTTTAGCTATGATTCAAAGATGATATTCAAAAGCATGAATTTTTTACACTAGATTTCATGAATTATAATATCAGATAGTTTTACTACCAATTTGCCTTGACTTTAAACATGTGACATTCCTGTCCAAAATAAAGGTAGGATAAATACCACATAGAATTGGAATACAAAATGATAGGTTAAAGGGAATTAAAAATTTACCAAAATTAAAACTGATACAAAAATGTTTTAAGATAATCTTTGAATTATCTATACTCTGAACACAAAAAATTGATTAACTAATAGGAACTCAGTTCATATCTTCTGTTGCTCTTGGTAAATTTTCCTGTATAAGATAAGGTCTCTGACCCATAAAACATGAAATGATTTAGCTGTCAAGACAAAGATTGCACAAGAATGGACACCAGAAAATAAAAAGAACCTTATGATGATGATACTAAATGCAAAATAAATAAATAAAACTTACCATAATGCAGTATAGGAAGATGGAATTGAAGATTTAAAACTAATGAAGAATAACTTCAAATTTTCTTACGTTTTTAATGCCAGAAATGAAATACTCACTAGCAGAGACATTCAAGGAGTTTACTGTTCTCTCCAGCTGGTTTTCTGCTGTGCAAGTTAATGTAACATTCTCTTCAGGGGAAATGATAATTTTACTATAATACCTGCCATTGATATAAGGAGATTCCTCAGTCTGGAAAAGAAATAAAGAATACAGATTTAGAAATGGAAATAGATTAAAAATATGGGAAAGAATACTACTAAGTGAAATAGGATAGGTGCTCTGTAGTGCTATCTGGTGTTCAAGGGTATATGCAAGGTCAGAGACATAGACCACTCTTGTTGTATATCTATAGCAAGGATAAAAAAGAGTAGTGACTGGGTTTCTGTTTATGTTTCTACTGTAAAGTCTAATAATTAAATTAATTAAACCATCTTTTCTCATCGATGCTCAGGTTAGTTAATCTTTCGGCATAATAGTACTTGTCTCAAAATAATTAATGATTAACCACCAATTTTTTCTTAAGAAATCTATGAATTTTATTCTTCTTTGTAAATTATGACATTATTCTTCATTACAAGGGTTAATTCTATTATCTTAAACCATTGTATCTAAGTGCATTTTTTTTAATGATTTGCTCATGGGAAATTGAACTGTTTTTTTTTTTTTTTCTTCTTCTCAATTTTCCTGAGATAAATACAGAGGCTGAGCTCTTTTTTAGTGACTGGTAAATTCATCTGGTTGTTGCGAGGTATTAATGAGGACAATCACCACATTTGATTCCTCCAAGCATAAGAGATGATTCATTTTAATCTCTTCCCCAGGACTTGACTCCTAAGTTATACCACTAAAGCACATATGTATTTGAGTTCTTTTCTTAGTCACATTATATACACCATGTATTGGTCTCTACTTGCTTCCTCTTCAACTACAATGTAAGGGCCTTGAGGACAAGAGTTAGTTTCTTGCTTAGGGATATTGTCTAGTCCTCGGGTAAAGGGTGGGGCAGAGGTCTCAGGAGTTGTAATGTAATAAATTCGCCATGTGATTGTGAAAGGAGCAAATAAAAGATTATGGATAGAACAGTAAAAACCTATAACAAGAAAAATAACATATCATCTAGTGGGCCAGAATCAATTCTTCTCCTTGACAATGAAGAATGGAATTATTATTTTTATACTCATAGTAAGTTCACCTGTTATTTTACCACTTCCCACTAGTATTTTTCATATGACTTTCTCACTGAGTCTTTGTGTTTGTTATTTTTATCTCTACAAAATATATGTGCTTATTTCTAGGGTGGCTTTTGAAAATTTTATATCTTTTATTCATCAAATATTAATTTTATGCTTATTTTTCTACTTTCTATGCTCATATTACCAGTAGTATAGGTTCTTTTTTACTTTAATTATTACTTAATTGAATTAGACAGCAAAAAGAATAAAACAAAAAAAACTGAGCATTTTTGATGCTAAAACAATAAATGTGTACACTGTCAGCAGTTTGGGTGGTTGAGGTCTTTATTCTAAATCAAGACAGCAACATTTCCTTCCAGTTAAGGGGCCCAGAGCCTCTTTGTCCTCCTCATATATGCTCTTTTGTGTGTCCCCATCATACCTAACCAAATCAGGAATCATTTGCCTCAAGTGTGCCCACTTCTTTTGGGACCTTCTGTACTTGGAGTTATGCAAACATTGACGTATCACCCTTAGGTTAAAAAAGCCAAAATTCACCTTGCTCTGAAAAACCATAATATAACGTAGACCAGAGGTCAGACTTCCCTAGACAGAGAAAGAGTAGAAATTTTAACTAAAACTAAATTGCAGCTCTGCTTTATGCATGATATGCACTTTCTCAGATTTCAACAGGATCTAAAGCTGGGAAGAAAGCAAGCAGCACAGAAGATTCAGATAATCAAATGGCACCTCTGGGTGTTGCTGAAGTCTTTAACTGGCTCCACTGAGAAGAGGGACACGACTGTTGTAAATAAAATGGAATTAACGAGTGTGTCAGCAGCCCAAGCAGACTGGCAATTTAATGGGATTATAGCTCTAAACCCCTAGTAACAGGCCATAGTATCATTTTTTTTAAATAAAAAAAAAAAATTACTGGTAGTGTTCTTAAGTTCTTAGCCCTTTGCTATTACTAAAATGTCCTGATAAAGGTACAAATGTTAAGGTTTAGTTTATGTCTACTTTTGTTTAGAAGGAAGTACCCCAATCGCCATATATTTAGCTAGCCTTATTCTGGCCCCAGCCCTGGCATATGCAAATCAGTCCATATGTTCAGAAACAGAGAATGTGTTCTTCACCACACTCCTGGGCCCAGTTTTAAAAAGAAATATCTTTTAGTGTGCATAAGAAAGCAAAGTAATGTAGGCCACTAATACTCAGATGTGTAAATTTATGATGTAGAAAAGTGCATACTTTAATGTTTTAATTACTCAAGTTTCAGAAATTAATGACCATGAAACAACACTCAATTTACATTTTTTAAAAAATTGACACTGACCACAACATAATGATTCTTCCATTCTCCATGGCCATGGGTTTTAAAATTTCTCTTTGAGCCATGTTATGCCTAAGAATTTAGCAAAAGCTTTCTTTGAGAATATAAAGCAAATTTTATTTTGGTAACTACCTAGCCTATAGCTTAGGTATCTAAATAAAACTCCACATTGGACCAAGTGCAGCGTAGAACAAGAAGACAAATACTTGCTTGGTTTATGACACTTCCACTACCAGTAATTGTCCACTGTATAGCTGGCTTTGGAAATCCTTCCACGTGGCAGATTATGGTTTTAGACAGTCCACTAGGATCGGTTTTCTTTGTCATTTTGATTTGAGGTTTTCCTAAAGTATTATTAAAATTAAAATAAGATGTTGATCTGAAGTCATAAAAGCAACCAGATATCAAATTCTCAAAGAACAATTAAATTGATGGTCAAGTGTTTAATTACCTTCTACAATGAGAGTCAATGACTCTCTTTTCTTTAGTCCTTCTACCTCTTGCAAAGCAGTTTCGCAGACATAGTTTCCAGCATCCTGGTAGTGAAGACTAGAAAATGATGGGCTAGATTTAAGCCTGGTGTTATCCTGATTAAATAAAAAGTTAATTACTTCACATGGTACAATAATAACTCTCAATGTATTTATTAGATAATAATTAAGCCTAAAATTATTCTTCTGGGTCTAATGAAAATGACTTTAGATGCTTTCTTAACTTTAGCTGCTTCCAAAAACAAATTTCTTTTTCCCTTTGTAGTTTTAGAGTCAGACATGTCGGTTTTATTTCAGACTCTTGTTTATTAAATTTATAATTTGGAACAAGTTCCTAAATTTCTGAGACCCAGTTTCCTTATTTGTAAAATGGGGTAATAATCTTACCATATTGAATTGTTATGAGGACTTAGTTATATAAGTAATATAATGTGTTACACTAAGAGTTCTCAATCCATAGTAACTACTTCTTATAATGAATGTAGATATAGATGAACTAGGATTGACAGACATTAAAGACTTGTGCTATATACTTGATGATGGGTATAGATGCCTGAAAGTCATTTTCTAGGATATAGTTATCAAGACAGGGAATCCATTACAGAGCCATGACAATTATGGCAAAATGCTTTTTTAAGAAACCCTTAATAACAGCTTGCTATCCTAATTTCTATGAACAAAGGAAAGACAACATTTAATTTTAAAAAATCACTTGGTATACAGAAAATGATACTACTTTATCAGAAATTGATAAGCTCCTAAGCAGAAAATTAAACATAATCCTAAGAATGTGTGGTCTTTGTCCACCATGGATTGTTTTTCCATTTCCATCAACTAACTAATGGCTAGGCAATATTGATTAGCACCACTGACATCAGGTAGTCAATTAACAACCATGCCTGCAATTGATATAGAAACTGGTTTAGCCAAGTAAACTAGTTTTTTCTAGTCATGTAGTAAAACACTTTATGAGTGTTCATAATATTACTGAGTAGTCTAGGTGCCTAGAACTTATCTAGCCCTTTGACTATAAATTACTATAAATATCTTGTGTTGAATATGCAGTCTGTGGAGTAACATTTTAATTTATCTGAGTGAACAAAAAGTTGTGATGAGGCTGTATTTAAAATGAAGTGAAATAAAAAACTGAGCTTGAAGGGTAAGAGAACAAGTAACAGAGGATTTAGCATTAAAAGGTTAAAGAGCAATACAAAATATAGTCATCAAGAAGAAACTCTAACAATACATTTCCCCACAACTTTTTAAGAAAGATAATACTTGTCAACCCCTATTTCTAATTCTTCATATGTATTTTGCCAACACATTACTAGTTAAGTGCTCCTGTTATATGCCATGTTCCAGTAAAAAATGCACTGAGTGTTTAGATGTACTAACTAGGGATCTGAGTGGAGGGATTATAGTTAACAACCATTTCCTTTGGTGATTACCTTGTCTCAAATCCTAAATTACCAATTCTACTTTCTCACTCTAAAAAAAAGTAGCAATGATTGGGGCCCCCAGGTTAATGGTCTACATTTCAGAAAATTACAAGAATATATATGCACACAGGAAGTACTGACTAAGCTCCTAGTATGTTCTAGGTGTTCCACTATGGCCCAGAGGTAGAAACAGATATGTACCTCTGGGAAGCTACTAATTCAGTGGAACCCACATTCAGACACATAACAAGAGTTTCAGCAGAAAGACGGAAATTTATGTGACCAGAGTGCAGTATTCACACTCAGTAAGGCTTGAACTGGAGTCCCTACTCTGTCACTTTAAGAGTTTTCTGATTTCTCGCACCTCAATCTCTTTATGAATTACATGAGGAAATAATAAATGGCCTACATATTTCACAGGATTGTTGTAACTGTCATGTGAAAATAATGTAGGTTAAAACACATCATAAATTGTTAAGCTATAAAGAATATAATTCTACATATGTGTGTCCATGAGCATGTGGGCATGAGTACTGTTAGTATATACACATAACAAAATCAAATTAATGCCCCCCAAACTAAGTTTCAGAGCATCAATTATAGATGGCATACTATTGGTGAGTACCTCTAAAATTTGATTGTGACATGATTTGTATTATTATATAGAGAGAAAGAGTATGTACATGGGTGCATAAACACATTACCTATGAATGTATGCATTTGAGTATAATATAAAATGAGAAAGAAGCCTAAGAGAAATCAGTTCAAACAGTAGAATACCACCAAAGAATATTACTTACTTTCATCCATACCACAGTTGCGTTCCTACTAGCAGATATCGTACATGACACAGGCAGGGCATCGCCGATCTGCTTGGTCACTTCCCCACTTGGATTTAAGGACAAATCCAAATCTATGAAGCAGAAAATCTGTTTAAAATGCAAACTCCAATTGCACTTGAGAATTCAGAACTGATTTATGTGACTGAAATAACTGAACTGTAGCATAATCAGTTATTCTTCAAGTCAGCTTTGAGACCAGTTTAGACAAGTGAATGGTCAATCTAATTGATTGTGCATTTATTTGCAGTTTAACATGATTGATCTTTTCACTGCATGTAAGTATTCCCCTGGCTCTATCACCTTAAGGAAAAAAAATCCTAAATCACCTCTGGAAGAATATAAAGATGATGACTAGGTAAATATTATATATAAAAAAAAGAGGGGGCATGAAGAGGAAAGGTATACCATGGGAACATCAAGTATATTTAGCCAGCAGGTGATACATTGAGAAGTTATTATGTAGCATGTGTAGTTTCTTCAGTAAGAATTGACTATAATAGTTAAATACTTTTGAAAAATTCTATTCCATTTGTCATACAGTTGAAATTTTAAATAAGATCTATTGTTAGGTATACTGCTAGCAGATATCATCTTTTAAAAATAGAGTAAGTACACATCTAAGGACATAATCTTTCAGATGGAAACTAATTTCTATAAAAATTTTACTGTTATAGTATAGTCTGTATGAGGAAAATCTGATTCAATAGAGCAAACATTTATTGCACAGCTACTATGTTCTGAACACTGATGGGAGACACAGAGATGAATAATGAGCTTACAATTTATAATTTTTGAGGCAGAGGGAATATGTACTCAATATATAGCAGCATAAATAAAATCACATCTAGTAGCAAATGTGCTGTAATTTAGGAGCACAATAAATAGTTGCTGAAAAACTAAAAGAAGGGCTACAAATGCTGGTATAAGCAAAGACTTATGAGAGTTTAGAGACCAGAGCCAAAATGAGTTTCAATGCAGTAATTAAGGTTTGTATAGGAGGCAGTATCAGTTTTGTGGCCCCTAATGGTTGAGAAGGGCTTTGTGAGTGGCGATGTAGAAAAAACTTCTATCACATAAGCAAAGGCAAAAAAGTAAGAGAGCTTGGCAGATTTCACAATAGTGAGTAATCTGGTATGAATGATTATACTATGAGGAAGATAAGTTAATTAAGGCCAGACTATAAAGATCTGTGCTTGCCATATGAAGAGTTGGGACTTTATTCACTAGCAGTGGGAATTTGCCATTGAACCCTTTGCTTTTCCTTGGTTTTACATGTTATAACTACAATGTGTTGATTGTTTGAACATCATTTTTAATATTTATTTCTCCTGCTAGGCTGTAAGCATCATGAGGGTAGAGACCATGACTTGAGTTGTCACTGTGTATCCATAGTGTCTGCTACATGGTAGGTTCTCAAAAACTGTTGTTGAATGAATGAAAGGAAGGAGCATGCTTTCTCATTTTCTCATTAATATCAGAATATGCATTATCACATAGAAGAATGGTGTTTCCTAAGAATATTTGGATGAATTCTAGTTAGATGAAAATTCTATTCAGAGAGAGTTAAAAGTGATAAGAGATTTTAAAAGATAAAGGTGGACTTTGGAAGTTCTGATGAAGAATCTGTATGTGCATGAATTGGCAGAGGAATGACAGACATTTTATCAGCAACTATGGGTCTGTGGGCTGACAGCTCTGATGACAGGTCTGTTCTGTAAACATGTGCAAGTACAGTTGGTGCTTCTCTATCCCCACTCTTTAGTCATCAATGGAAAGAAAATGATTCTTGTGTTTGGAAAGCAAACAAGCAATCAAAGATTAATGGGCACAAATAGCATTTTTATGTTTTTATTTCATGTAATTTAGAGTAAAATGTTGAGTTGCTTGCTATACTTTTTTCATTTTTAAGGATCAATAGGATTTAAAACCTAATGTTAATGGTCTCCCTGTCAAAACTAAAAGGTATTTAAATTGAATTAAATGCACTGAACTCCAGTTAAACTTTTATATGCTTTGTTTAAATATTTTCCTTATCACAACTGATCAGGGAGGTACTATGTGGCTGCAGCCAACTCTTTTGCTTTATCACTCTGTTATCTATTCCTCTTTGCCTGGTCTACTAGTAATACAAATAAGAGCCTTCTCTTTTTAGGGTCCTGAGTAGCTAACAACTTTTAAACATAAACATATCATACCATTTCTTAACACTGCATGATTAGTTATTGGCCCAAAGATCTCATGAACAGTGAAGACAGAGAGTTATTCCATAGGCAATTCTATATGCTAGTTATAGTTCCTCACTTTACTACTTTCCCACCCCTGCCCCATGGAAGTGGCTGGACAAATGGTCCCATGACTGATTAGTCCTCAGAGAAAAAGTTGGCACTGTTAGCCTGAGAGGTCACTACTTTTTGTCTGAACAGTCTCTAGAGGCAGACACACTCAGATCTGTGCAACATAAATATGGAGCAAACAGAGAAATGACCTGGCTATGAATATTTCTTAACAGCCCACTGTTTTTACAGGGCTCACCAGGGTGTGCTTCCAACATCAGACACTCAAAAGCAACCATCTCGTTACTCTATTTCCCAAGGTACCTCCTTGTATCTTCCTCAGTTTTAGCTCCTGTCCTACAAATTTTCCAAGCATTATGAGTAGAGTGAAAGATTTAGAACCATTTCCTTAGAAGGATTTCTAAAGTTTCTCAATTTTAGAACAAAGAACTCTCTAATACTCAATGGAATTGTAGTTGATCCTGTCTAGAGGAAACCTATTAATGGTGTTACTGGGTACAAAAATTGTATTAGAAAGTTTGGCCTGTATTTCCAAGCAAGATTGACATTTGCCCAAAGCACTTTGAATTCTACCAGGGAGCAGTTCAAATTAATTCCCAATTTCCACAATGCATCAGGTACATCATTAAGACTATCAGGAATTACAAAATGAAGAACGTGACAAATGTCTGTTTTTTATGTATATCTTTCTCTATCCCACTGGAGTAAATATGACTTTTAGAGTACCTGGAGATCAAAAGCAATTTAAAGTTAAAAAAAAAAAAAAGGTATTTCAGGGTGATTTTGAAGAAGTTCTGTTTCCAAAAATTTTCTATCATTCTCTATTGAAGCCAGTAAATGACTTTCTGTGGTCTCTACCTCCTCTTCCAAAAGTTGAGTCTACAGTAACTTTGAGTTTCTTGGGTTTGGGTGTTAATATTATTCTGTAATCAAAAAAAAAAAAAGACACTTAATCTATACTTTTATATGGCCCAAAAGCAAACCATGTGGACCTTAAGAATACATATTTTCTTAAAAGATAAAGTTAATAATTTCTTTAAGATCCATGTGTATATTTTTGTAGATGCCACAAATTGAACACATTAGAAAAAAGACGGAGGTTTCCCACTGCTAAAAAGTTCCCACTGCAAGATTTCAATATTGCAGTGCAAATGTGGACCAAAGTTGAGCTTGTTTTTATGTACTTCGGTAAGCTGATTGATACCATATTATTCAAGAAAGACACAGCTGCAATTTATTGGGAAAGATAGCCAAGTTAGACTATTAGAGCTCTTTTTAAGTGAATTTTTTAATGAAGAATAAGGTGACTTACAGTGAACTGTGATGGTTGTTGACGCAATCATGCTTTTTTTGTCTATCAGGGAGCATTTATAGTCTCCTGTTGCATTGCGCCTCACATCTGTCAGTGTATAAGTATTTGAGCTTCTTATTCCTTCAGGCTGTCCCTTTTGACAAAGGCAAAATATCAGATGATTACACTTGGTAGCTACAATAAGAACAGTTGCATTTCTTGATAAAAATGTCATTTTCTCAAACTAAAAAAAGGAATGTGTTTCTTTGATTGGAGAAATGAGTGCAATTTGTATTATCTGATTTATGGAAAAATAATTTAAATTGAGGAGCTAATTTACATTGTATTGATGACCACTATTTTATTGACAGCATGGATTGTGTGTGTGTGTGTGTGTGTGTGTGTGTGTGTGTGTGTGTGTGTAATTTCATTATTTTCTTTTTATATTTATGCTTTGCCTAATTTGACAGAATGATTCCAGGCAACTTTAAAAATGTCATATATACAAATAAAAAGGAGAGGAAGAAGGAAGAAAGGAAAAAAGAAGGAAGCAAATGAGAGAAAGAGAGGGAAAAAATAAAAACAGAGAAAAATAGTTATGAATTAAAAATACAAAAATATAGATGGACTAGAAATATATGTTAACAAGAAAAGATAATCACAGATATGGTTTATAAAACTAAGACACAAATTTGGCTCTGTCATCCCTGATAACCAAGAAAGAAACATAACTAGTTTCAAAATTTCACTTGCACATGAGACAATCTGTCAGTTTATTAGGAGAAACAAAGTTGTCTGTCTACATTTATAATCTTATAGTCTAAAAGAAATTATTTATATTACTCTTCTAGTATTGTAGTGGGTGATAGTCTTAAACACTACTCAGTAATATAATGGATGACATTTGTAAACATATCCCTGCAGTAAAAATGCATATAGAGTTATATATAACTTCTCTCAATGGAAGGTTTTGTCAAACAGAAACTCAGAAGAATTGTGGGAGAGCAAACGAATAACCTTAGATGAGCTCTCTGCTAGTCTGGCTCCATACCACTATGGCACCTAGAACCCATCCAAAGGAATTTTTCAAATTATCCTCTATACATATCATTTACTTCAGCTATGATGTTGATAAGAGTTGAGGAACTGGTGCTTCAAGACTATATAGAAGGCAAGATATAGCCCACAGCTTTAGTCTATCAAGCTAAATATAATGTAGCACAGAACTGTACCTACGTCAGAGGTCACAGATGTATGATAGGGAGACTCAGACCATTTGCTGCCATCACTTTTCATTTTACAGTTATCTGCTTCTGAAGAGCTGATTTTTATAGTTTATTTAGACAACAAAATAACCTATGAGTTTTTGTAATTACGGTTTCCTGTAATCAGCTTTTTCCTTTTTTGTCCCTGAAATCTCTTAACATTGAGATAAAAGGCAAAAGCATTGGACATGCTAGAAAAGCTTTCAAAGGACATCCTACAGGTGTCCCTTGACCCCAATAATGATATCCAGTTGTCATTTAAGCTGCCCAAGTACATACAATCCTTGATGTCAGGCAGCTGCCAAACAGGACAAAATGACGGTAGTCTAGCTCAAGTAGTAATCTTTAAGTACGTACTGGTAAGTAAAACAAAAATTCCTCAGGAGGAGGGTTACCATTTCCCAAACATTTAAGAGTAATATTGTCCCCTTCTTTGATGGCATTTTTTGGTGGCAGCACTTGAATTGTCACCTGCTCTGTAGGATCTGTAAGAGTCATAGATACAAGTTAACCATTTTTATCAAGTACCCAATTACTCTGTACATACAATGCAAATGACTAAATTATACACAATTTTCTCAAGAAGCTGGTAATGGTAATTACTTAAATATATCTTTTTATAGAAGAATTAAAGTTAATAGCTACTTGCTATACCAAGTACTAATCTTGGTTGGAGCAAAATACAAAGAGACCCTGTTACATAAAAATCAATTTCTACTTAGCAAAATGTCTTTAACTAAAGTAGGAATGACCATAATTATTTTGTGGGTAAAAAACTAGTAGGAACAATTTTACTATATGATTTCATTACAATGACATTTAACTATATTATATAAATTTTACAGTTTGGAGAGACTGGATCAGCTAGCAAAGTAGCTAAAGCTATTAGGCACCCCTGCACTCATATTATCTAATACCTTATATTAAATAAAAAGTGACATGAGCTGAATAACACCAGCAAGATTTTTGGCATGCAGGAGAGTATATCTGCTTTCAAAAAAGATGAATCCTGTGAGCTTAGGGAGACCCTTACACAATCAACAGGACTGTTAAGTGTATTGTAATTCTGTTCTATTCATTGGAACCAAGATGTAACTTTTATTCCATTTTGGTCATTTTTATGAAGAAAATAGGGCCAAGGGGTATTCTTTAGTAGAGGCTACTGCTCAACAGTAGAAATTAAAGACAGTATACTGTGGATTATATCTAGCTAATAGAAAATAAAAGGAGATGGTTTTGGTAGTTATAAATCACTTACTTTCTAACTTATCCACTTGTCATATAGCTGGATAATATAACAAAAAATGAATTTCAAAATCATATGATACAAAGTTTTATTTTAGAGGACCTTTACACAAGGTTTAGTAAGTACTGAGACATGTGTCTATATTTCCAAACTGGTAGCATTAAGTCTATGAAGACTTATTTTGCCACTAGCTAATGAAGTGAGATGAATAAGTGGTATATTTGGAGACCTTTTTCTATCTCTTGCTGCCATTTATTTACATTTCTAAGATTAAAGTGTAGAAAAGAGCTTAGAAGAGTTGTTATAGATTGCTTTTTGTCTTTCCTTAATGCTTGGGCATCTCTGATTATTTGACTAGAATGTTCTAATGATAAACTGTGATTGGTTTAAAATATTTCTTATTTGCTTTTCTTAATATGCTTGTAGTAGTTCCCTGACCAGCAGTTCCCAGTAAAGTTGGAAAGTAAATAAATTAGTTTTTGATCACCCCCTGACCTTCCAGCCTCCCTCACACTTTCATGTGGTCCTCCTTTGATGAGTTTTGGCCTGTCACACATTACTATGTCACATCTCTCCAATCAAAGCTGACACTAGAACAGCTAGAAATCACAAAATGTCTGACTTCTTGCTCTATTTCAAAACTTCCTTTCTCTCTGTTCCCTCCTCAATAGGCTCTGCTCTGTATTACAGGGTTGGAGAA
Organism: Macroglossus sobrinus; assembly: GCA_004027375.1. Taxonomy (NCBI): domain Eukaryota; kingdom Metazoa; phylum Chordata; class Mammalia; order Chiroptera; family Pteropodidae; genus Macroglossus; species Macroglossus sobrinus. Next base: position 746,770 of record PVKZ01000349.1, read on the forward strand.
GTAAACTGAGATGAGCTGGTTAATGTAACACATTTGATTTTTCACAGTAACTTTCTAGATGTTCACTATCATGTCTCAAACAAAATTAATGATATCTTACTCACCTTTTTCTCCTGACTTTGGATTTAATCTATTAGTAAAATTAATTCTGCCAGTTACTCTTGCTTTCTCTTTGATCTCTCTTATCTACTCAGTTTCCCTGTCTTAATAATTAATACTTAATATTTGCATCTGATTCTCCCCTTCTATTTCCATAAACACTTCCCTAGTCCAGGCTCTAATTAACATACACCTGAAACAGTGCCACCAAATTTCATTCAGTCCCTCACTTTGAACTTTTATCTTTTTTACTTCATATATATTTTTTATAAATCAGTTTTTAAGCAGCATTTTGACTATTATTACAATGATAAATCCAATAAGTATTCCCAATCTTTACATAAAGATTTAAATAAATATTTCTTAATCTGGCATCTACAATTGGCTTGAATCTAGATCTAGTGAGAATTTTCTACCTCACTGCTCTCTATATACTCCTACATAATAAAAGAGTCTACTCAAATTTTCTTCCTCCCACCTTTCCATTTATTCTTCTGTCAATTATTTATTAATTTGCTAGCTAATAGTTATTTTTTGCAGGTATAATGTATAAGGTTATAAAGTTAAAAATAGCATAGTCCTTGCCTTCAATTAACTTTCAATTTATTTATGAGAGCAAACTTAACACTTAATACTATAACAAGGCAAATACTGCATATGATGTAAGCATAGTTACCACTGGTAGCTTATAGATGCATGAGATTGGGAAGCTTTCAGTAGGAATTGACCCTGAAGCTGAGATTTAAAGACTAAGTAGGTGTTTGCTAGATGGTAAAGGTGTCGTAGTAACAGCATATAGCTGGGCATGTGAGTGGTATTTTACAGGAGGAATCTGGAAAACAGAACAGGCTATGGTAGGTACAGTGAAGTGATGATGGTTGAGACATAGTGCAGAATCATATCTATAAGGAAATCAAGGCATATTAAAATCCATTGGGAATGTGAAGATTAATCTCAGAGATCTTAGGTATCACTCAAGAATTTTAATGTTTAAGAAAGACATTTCTGGTAGCAGTTTGAAGTTAATAGACAGGAGGAATACTTTTTAGAAAATTATCACAGAAAGGCAGTTAATAAAGAATGATGGTATAATCTTTGACAGTGTCAAAAGGCAGAAATCATACAAATGAAAAGATTAAAAAGTTAGATTCCATAAAAATTCATTACTGACAGAATGGTAAGAAATGAGTAGACTAGTGCATCAGGCTTAATTAAAAATTTACCAAACTTATTATTTAAATTTATTGGGCTGACAGTGGTTAATAAAATTATATGTTTCAAGTGTATAATTCTATAACACATCATTTGTATATTGCATTATATGTTCACCACCCAAAGTCAAATATCCTGCTAGCATTTATTTGACCCCCTTTACATTTTTCCACTTCTATCCCTCTCCCTTTTTCCTCTGGTAACCGCTAAACTATTGTCTGTGTCTATTGGTTTTTGTTTGTTTGTTTGTATTGTTTGTTTGTTGCTTTAAGTTTTATATTTTACACTTTAATGGAATCAGATGGTTCTCAGCTTTTTCTGTGACGTACTTCACTTAGCACAATAGCAAATTTCTTTTGCTTGAATGTACTCTTTGTCTTTTCACTTCACGCTAGAGTAGTGGTTCTCCAAGTGTGGAGCTCAGATCAGCAGCATTAGCATCACTAGGGAATTTGTTATAAATGCATAGTGTTGGGCCCCTCTCTGCACCTACTAGATGAGAAACTAGAGAAGGGTCCAGCAATCTGTGGTCTAACAAGTCCTTCAGGTGATTCTGATGTACACTAAAGTTTGACAATTACTGTCCTTGGGCACCTGATCTTTTAGGGCTGTTTACCAAGTTCCTGTGACACTTACCACTTGCAACTTTGCATCGACAATTTCTTTCTAATGCAAGTGTCTTATTTCTCTGTCAGAGCAGCAAATTCCCTAAATGTCAGGACTATGTCTTAAACACTTTTTTGTCTTTACTATGAAGCCCAGCTATGAAAACATCATGCCTTCTCAAAAGCTATGCCAAATGGACTCCACACAGGCAGTAAGAGCAAAATCATATCCTTCAAGAAGATCAAGTACTTTTCTGCCCACCCAACTCCCCATGCCTGACATATATATATATACATTCCTGTTCTTTCTTCAATTTCTTATTCTTTGTTACTTATCTTGATATTCTTTCCTATCTTGTACTCCTGCACTTACACCAAGATAGTATATGTCCAATTGAATATTTTTGAACAGAATTCTTCCTTTACTTATAGAAATAATTGTTTGATTTTAGATAACTGTACATGATGAAATCCAAACAATCCTCACTTTTAAATCAAGCTGAAATGTATTTACAAAGTTAAAAGTTGAATGACCCTTCATTATTAGAGCAGGGAGAATTTCAGTCTTGTTCTTTAATAAAGTTCCATACTTTATGAAACCAAAATAGAAAAATAGATAAGATAAAACCCTCTGAAGTCCCTACTGGAATTTATGTTCTTTCTCTAGGATAGATGTAGAAGTGCTAGGTTATACTTCAACACATGGCAGTATTATAAGAATGTTTTATTCATTTTTTTAAATAATAAAATTCTTTCTTGCATATTTCACATCGAGATAACTCTGTCTTGATGCTTATGTAGTAATACTGATCATTTACTAATAATGACAATAGTATTTAATAATGAACTTTTAATGTGTAATACAGTGTGCTATTTTAAATTTGTGATTTCACTTAATCTCCATAATGAAACTTTGCATTATTATACTTTTCCCATTTTGAGATTAGAAAATTGAGACCTAAAATATTTATGTTACTTTTCTAGAAATACACAGTAATTGACAGGGCTAAGACTGGATTGATAGCATGTTTGCTCTTGATCATTAGATTATATTGGCATCTGTTTAACTAAAAGAGCACTGAATTGGAGAAAAGGTTCAAAGTCTCTACAGCTAATTTAGGGCAAGTTTCAGGGCCTCACTTTACTGCTAAGTAAAATAATGGAGTCAGATTGGAAAATCAAGAAGGTTCCTTTGTAGTCTACTATTCTATGTTTCAAATCTATGAAGTAAAGTTAACAAAACATTTTGGAATACAACATCCTATTTAACTTGTGTAATTGATCTCATTAATAAAATAAATATCTCCATTAGAATGGAAATTCCTTATCTAGAAGATATAAGCCTCTATTCATCTGTCATTCATTCAGAAAACCATCAGATAGCATTCTGAACACCTGTAAAATTCATGATTGTATGCTGGCCTGAGGACTACTGGAAGGGATAAGATCTTGTCTTTAAAGAACTTAGCATCTAGCAGAATACAGAAAAAATGCTCATAAATAACAAAGCGAAGAGTGAAAGATATCACGAGATATGCAAATCTTTATTCTACAGGTCTTTTAATGAGGAAGAGATTATTTTAGTGCTATGTAATGGGGATGGGGGTGAGAGTTTATACATAGACTCCAAAGAGCATTCGGATAGGGATTTAAAAGATTGATAAGCATTTGAATAACCTTTGTGATGCATTAAAATTGCATAATTATATGTTGAGTTACTTACAGTAAATATCAAAGACTGCTTGTTCAGAATGAACTGTTTTCTGGCCAGACGGTCCATAATATGACACAGAACAGGTAAATGGCATTTTTATGTCAGCCTTGGTTGTTTTGTACTCCAAAGATGAAGTCATAGTATAAAGCTGAGTTACTGGGTCCATTTTCTTTGTAAAAATTATGACCACCTCTGAAGAAAATAAAGAACACTATTGATAAAATCTTTCATTAGAAAATCACAATTCTTAATTAAATATCATAGCACCTTTGACAAGAGGTTTTGTCCTTCTCACTGTATTTCATAGGAGCGGAAATTGACATTTAGTGAGGCAGGATGTCTTTTTAAAGTCATGAATCAGTGACAAAGACAGAAATAGAATAATCAAATCTTATTTCCCCACTCACTTTAATTAACTTCTAGAACATGCCATATACAGAAATAATTTTCCCCGCTCTTGATTCTTCTGCACAAGGGTTAAAATAGTGTTTTAAAATAATCACTTAATGGTTTAATGGCTACTTAAAGTAACAAAGCATAGAGTCATAGATCAAAAGAGGGTAACGTATTTAGATGCAGGATAGTCTAAGGAATCCCTAGGCAAGAAAAAGTCAAAATAGGTTATCTGAATTTATTACCCACTTTTTACCTACCTCCTTCAAGGGATTCTAGCATCTTTCCACCTCTGTACCATGTGATGTTGCCAGGGGGATAACTGTCTTTTGAAATGCAGTCACCCAACTGCAAAACAAATAGGAAATGTTACTTTGGTTCACAAATCTGTGTGTGCAAGAATCATTAACAGTGTTAAAGTACGGCTCTGACTCTCTAGTTTCATACTACATATATTTCAGATGACGGTACATATACTTATCATGATCTCTAATCTCCACCTACTTTTCTTCAAATGTGTTTTAACTTTAATATTTAGTGTTTATCAAATAATATTATGCAGTAATATTTGGTATTCGAAAAATCCCAGACTTGCAATTCCACTCCCCTCCCCCCACCAAAAAAAAAAAAAAAGCAAAATTGAGGTATCTTGGCTAGTGCAAGTGTGATTATTAGCCTACTGGTGTGCTCAAATATGGAATTCCAGTTTTTTCCTTCCTACAATGCCACCTCCCTACAAACCTCTGTTAATGTGATATTTCAAATCTGATCTTCTCACACCATTACTTCAACTTTTCAATAGCAGAATTTGTCAACAGAATAAAGTCCAAATTCTCCACATAATATTTAAGGCCTGTCACAATCCTGCCTCTTTTTACCTCTCCAGATTTATATCTCACTGCATTCTCTTGCCCATTGTCTTAGAACTCAAAGTTCCAGCAATGCCAATAACTTAATGTTACTAAAAAATGTCATTCTCTTTCACATCATATTACTTCAAATTATTGGGAAGCTTTTTCTACCTTTGATCTGGAGAAAATCTACTCATCTTTCATAATTCTATTAAATATTCAACTCATTAAAACAAGAAATAATTATGCATTTTTGTTATTCTCATTCTCTCTTCTACCTTCAGAAATGGCATCACCTTTCTCCGTGTCCCCACTCTGCCAGTCAGTCTTCCTGATTGGCACCTGCAGCACTGCCAGCTATATGAGGACAATTCTACCTTTTTTTCCTGGCACCAGAGGCCAGGGGAAGGCATTTTAATACTAGGCTAGGTAAATAAAATTAATAAAAACAAGTTCTTACCTTTTTTAGTTGCTCTGTTTCAAGAAATGGTGCTTTGCTTACAATTTCCGGTTTAGATGGTTGCTCTAAGGTAAAGTAGAGAAAGGTTTTAAGCACCTGTAGAAGACTAAAAGGACATTGTGATTTCGTTTATAGAAAAATAATTGATTTACTCACAGAAAAATCAAGCAATAAAATATAGAATGGATTTCCAAAATAATATGTAATTAAGAAATCTAGTTAATCTACCTTCTTTGAATATTTATTATCTTAAATGCTGTTTTAAATGCTTATAGCTCCTTTGAATAAAATATCAATAACGTTTGGATGTTTACAAACAATGAATATGGATTTGATACTGAAACAGAGGTTAATGTACTAACTGGGATGTATTACCTCCAACTGATTACTATATCCACTTATCATTTGCTTCCAACTAGTTAGGTAAAGACTTCAATCCACATGAATTAGAATCACAAAGGTATTTTTTAAAATGCAGGTTCCTGAGCCCTACCTGAATAAGAATCTCTGGAAGGAAAATCTGATAAATCTACATTTTAAACAAGTTCCATAGGGGATTCTTGGGCACAATGTAGTCTAAGAATCATTACTCTAAAATCATGAGAAATACAAAGCTAGTCTAGGGATGCAGAAACCTAAGTTTCCTACGTAACTCATTTCTTACCTTTAAGTGAAGACACATTACGAAACAATAAATGTGGGGAAATCTTTCAAATTCGAAATCTGAGATAATGAACAGAAACATTTTAAATATAGGAAATTTTGTAAGCATAAATTCTAATAGAGGCTTCAGGATTGAAAAATTTAGCAACAACGTATTATTTAAACTTATTTTAAGTTATTTTATTCTTAGCTGCTAGTTTTCTATCATTGATTAATTTTTTGACTTTTTAATTAGTTCTAACAATTAGTCTATAGAAAATGAATATTGCCTCATTGGCATCGATTTCTGTGAGTCACATGGAGCAGAGTTATTTTACTCTCATATAAAGAGGCAATTAAAAACAATGGGTGGTGAAAACACAATGCAATATATATATATGCCTTACTATTGAATTGTATACCTGAAACTTATTAGATTTCATTAACTAATGTCACCATAATAAATAAAATAAAATAAAAACATAAAGATATAAAAAAAGAAAGATAAAAACAACCAGCCATTCTTTCTTTCATAGGCTTACTCTTTACCATCTCCAATACTTATAATTTTGATTGCCAAACTAAACTAAATTGGCTTTTGCATAATTGTTGCTCAATTTGAAATTCAGTTATCAGAAATATTGTTTACCTAGACCATTATTGAAAACAAAGATGAAGACCAAAAGTCTTTAAATTAGCAATATGAATTATCACCAAGATTATATGCAAAAAAAATGTAAACTTCTTTAGGTTAGTAATGAGAGTTAATTTCCCCTTTGCAATTATGTTTTATATATTACAAATTAGAATAATGAATAATGATAACAAATCTGTCTATGTGTGGAACTCATGTGCTTTAATTATAGGAGAGCCTATTTACTATTAATTCTAGAAATATAATTCTCCTAATACAATTTTCATGAGAGTGATTATTTTTTAACTACATAAATTAGAAACAAAACACACACACACACACAATACAAAAAGGAAATATGGAAGAAAAGAAAGGTATACAGGGGCAATTACATTAGCACAAATAAGAACTAACACCTAACCACCTGACTGCTAGGAATGTAAAGAAAAGACATAAAAAAACTGACAAAAAGTCCTCAAAATAAACAGCAATTTCTGGGAAACATATGGTGGGGTAATTAAAGCCTTCCATATACCAGTCAGCCTTGATGTTATCACTATTTTAAAGTACTGTCATTAATATTCATAATTATAAGTGAGTTGAGTTATTGCTAAAACATTAAATTCTGTTCAGAATTTATGTTTTAAAGCGAATGTCTAATACATTTGAGAGAGGGCTACAAACAAAATATATAAACATGATGAAAATTCTTGGGGCTTAGTTAGGTAAACCAAAATCCTCTGAGAACTAAAATCAGTTATTTAGTAACTCCTCTCTGAGAGCTGGAGAGAGGTAAGATATTAAATTAATGTATGTGGTCAATCAAAATTAACAAGAAAAAAAGTACAATTATTTTTTTTATGTCTTCTTCAGTAGTATTTACACCTGGAATACATGGAAAGATTTGAAAAATCCTCTGAAAAAAAAGGAGGCTCTTAATATAAAATGTAGGTGGGTAATTTAGCTGAGTCACAGTACTTTCTAGTTCACCAAAATCATATACCTGAATAGTTGGGCACATACTTCCTTTTATGTAGAATATATTTCTTTCCTTTGCTTATAAATCCCATGATGTTTTATCAATGTATATACGATCAAAAATACTCGGTGTGTTACAATCGTTGATCCTTTACACATAGCCAGATATACTTTGCTCCCATGAATATTTTCTAAAATTTATTCTTATTTCAATAAAATGAAACTGTAGCAAAACCAGGTAAACCTGATAAAAGAATGCTTAAAGTTTAGTCCTCTTTACACTGCTAGTCATCTTTTCTATTTGGAAGAGAGTGTCACAGTAGGTATTGTGAAAGTAATGGTAATACCCATTGCATTTGTTTGAGTTATTTTCTCCTTAAACTTTTGTTTCAAACCCTCTATATTAACTATATATCCTGCATGTAATTTTCTTTTATATTAGCTTGTAACAATCAATGAGTATTAGTTGGAGGACCATAAAAGAGGACATGTACTATTTTAGTAAAATTGCATATTGATTCCCAAGTGTTTAAAAAAATCTTTACATGAATTATGTTTTAATATGATTCATGGATTCATAACCAAGTTTAGAACAGAAAGGAAAAGTCATGCCCTGAATTTATTTGCATTATTAAAATAATTTTGTCAAAGGTCTCCTAGCCAGGTGAGGATGGAGTGATGAATGCAAAACTGGTCTATATCACCACAATGTACTGTGTGATTATCAAAAACCACACGTGGGATGGCTCAATTTAATATGGGAGGAGAGCAGATAAGGCAGGTACACTGTTACGTTGAGTCAAGCGTGCTTCTCTCAGTACTTAGTCAGCAATCACCCTTCATAAATCCTGATGTACTTTAAGTAAACAATTGTGAGCATGGAATCATTATTTTTCTCATGAGGTAGAAAAGGTACTTATACAAGGTAAATATGTAATATTTAAAGGATCAAAATGAATTATATAGTGGAGGTCTCATTTGTTAAATAGGTCATTTACTGCTTCCTTCATTCTCCCTCCTCTCAAAATACTTGCAGGTTAATTAACTTTCATGGGGAGATTGAAAGAAGGAATTCTCAATTTTGATAAAGCACTGATAACAGTATCCAAATGAAAGATCTAAAATAATTGCATGAAACAAACCAGCACTGCTCATCACTAAGGGAAGAGCTGGGCCAGGTGTACATAAAACTCGATATTTTGGGAACAGTCTTCCTGTTAACACCTCAGACACCAGAGCACAAGATAGTGGAGAGATTAGCCTGGTCAGTAGTTTTTAAATGCTTTTGTAGAGCTGGAGCTCTTCTGCCCTGACCCCTTACCCCGACATCCTTTTTCTTTTACCCTTTTGCTTTTACCTGAACAAACTATCATCAAAATCTTTGAAATTTGAGTAGGTGGAATTCTAGCTAATCCAGCAGAAATGGGTCCTTACCTCCTTAGCTCTCTTCATTAGCTCCTCAAGTGGATCCAAAGAACACAGTGGGAAAATTGCCATCTCATTCAAAAAATTCATTTTACTGATGAGCAGGGACTTGTAGCCCCATACTGGTGAAGTGACTTGCCCAAGGACAGATATTAGCAGCCAGTCTAATGAAGCTAGGTCTCCTGATAGCCAATGGAGTGATTTGTCCATCTTACCACTGACAACCATGTGGCAGTCTGCACACCCATTTGACTTCTAAGACTTTTGCATAATGACTGGAATAAATCTTTGGGCACTTCTAAAGACCTACCCTTGATTTTGAATGGTTTTATTAACTTTGTACATTAAATGCAAATACAGTTTGATTTTGATGCCATTCAACTACAGAAAAAAAGTGGTATTAGTGGTGACAAAACATGTGATTTATTTGGATCTGGGCTGCTATATAGGCATGATTTCTTGCATCTGAGGTATAGGTTAAAACTAAACAAATAACCCTACATCAGAGGTAACAAAGTCATCAGTCAAGGCTTCTAGTTTGAATAAAGACAATTTGACTTTGCCCATGAGGGTCACACTCTGTAGAAAGCTGACCTGGGATTAGATCACGTTAACCATGCTCAATTCTGTGGCACACAGTGTATGTTGCTAGGTGGTTAGACAGGAGGAAACAGAGGACTGATTGATGAGCCTAGCAACTCTTAAGTGACTGCAATATATACATGCAAAGAATGAAAGCCTCCCTGTCACAGCTGCTGTTTGCTTCATAAAAAATGACCCAAAGTAAATTCATTAGTTCTTTAAAAAAAAAAAAAAAAACAAAAAAAAAAACCATGAAGCCCTGATATACTCTTGTAAACATTCTCTTTATCATGAGCTGTGCTGTTCATTTGATTAGATTTGGAGTGTCCCACAGCTTCTAGTATAAAACACCATTTTCAAGAGTGTGTAACTTCTTTATTTAAATTCTCCCTGGCCAAGAGCCTGGAATGCAAATGCTGTTTCTGAGAATCACTTTGTTTTTAACAACATTGAAAAGAGAAGGGGGTTGGAGTGCTACGGCACATGGGTGTGAGGTTGTTTTTCGCAATCATAGAAATCCTCTGTATTCCAAAATATCTTACAAAGTTTATCTGATTAAACCAACTGCATTTTTTCCAAATTGCTGTATGACTTTTTTTTAAAGTATATTCTAAAAATTGCCAAAAGTGGAATGACCTGGATTTTCTCAACTTTCTTGTATATTATCTTGATATTTGTTAATTTTAACACAGTAAAAAAACCCGACAATGACAAATCAATACACATAACCCTTAAGGTGCTGTGAGTTAATCTCTGTACCTAAAGTGGTACATTTTTTGTATGTGTTCTTATTTATTACCTCATAGCCTAATTAAAAAAAAATCATTGCTATCTTTAGAAAAAGTATCCTTAGCAGTACACAATCCATCTTTCTAATATCATCAAAGTGAGATAAAAGAAAAAAAAGATACATGGGACATTGACAAATACAGGATGAAGATTATCTGGTGTGTTTAATAGAATATGACTGACAAACCCTTGGTAGTTGGTCTGATTCCTAAAATAACTGAGAAGGGTGGATGGTTTCTGGAAGGTGCCTCCTTAGCTGAAAGGCGATCAACTGAAACATGTAATATACTTTTACAAGTTTCTTCTGGAGAACAAAATTTTCCTTTGATAGTATAAGCACTCTTTGAATCCATGCTATGAGCCCATAGGAGCTTCGAAGTCCACATAAATTCTTAAGGGACAGTCCTACTTAGTTGCATAGGCTAGTACAAGAGAAACAGAAAAAATCACTGTTACTTGCTGTAGTAGCAAGGACCTCTAAGTTTCTTTCTTCCTGCTATTTTTAATAATTTCTAGGTGTTGTCATCAGAAAGCAGAAGGAAAAAATTAAAAAGTGAGACCTTCCCTAATTAAAAAAGACTAGCATTCTAAAACTATTGAGGATATTTTTCTCCCGATAATTTCTAAAATATTATGATATAACAAAGGTGGGACTTTTTATTTGAATATTGAAAGAAAAAATGCTTTAATTAGAACTTCTCAAGCTATTCATATGCCTAGCTGTTTGTACAGTAATATTAACTATATATTACCACTAGACAAAGCAATTTTGCCATAATGACTATAGTAATTACTCCAAGTTTCTTCTACACTTTTCTCATCTTCTAACCCTATTCTACTTGTTCCTCTTGTATTCTACATACACATTGAGGATGTGGTGAACTTTTTTATTTTAGGGCAATTTTATAAGCCAACTAAACACTTTAATGAACTAAATCAACAAGCATTGAGGTTAGGACATGTATATGCATTTTAGCTCAAAGGGCATTTATGTAAAAACTTACTATCAAAATAAAAGCTTAGAAATCTAAATCACAAGATAGTTTGGATTTGCCTGTATTTTACTGATTTTAGATATTGAAATATCAATTTTATATGGTCCTGTCTAATATATATATATATATATATATATATACATATATATATATAGGCATGACATGCATAATTATGTGCATATATTGTGTATCTATGTATATATTGCAGAACATTTATTTGTACACGTTAGTAAAAGTTACAGATAATGTGCCAGTTTTCACTTAGTAGTACATCATATCACAGGAAATGTTACCCAGCAAAACAACACAGAATATTCTTTTAGTTTCTTACGCAAAAATCCTATTTGAATTTCAGGGTTTTTTATTTCTTCGCTGACAGCATGCATGAACAGAATGAAGATCGCTAGGAATCCTCCTATACAGATGCCTGCTGTGGAGACACTACAGAGAGTTCAGTTTGTTTTTTTTTTCCCTAAAGAATGTTTCCGAGCACCAGCCATCAATCCCACTTAGCAGTTACACTGCAGACTACTTACTGAACACCTTGACTATCGTAGGCGCCTCAAACACGTTGTCCTCAGTTACTAGCATGCACACAAATCTCTTTTTATCACTGATCCTTGCATTACTGATAGACAAAGTGTAGTTTTCTGAGAGGCTCAATCTGTCTTTGTATTCTGGTACATCGTCGTAATGCACACTTTTCTTCATAGAGGATCTGAAGGCAATAAATACTGGGGAGCCATCGGCCTTTTCCTAAAAATTAAAATGATAATACATTTTAAAAACAAGCATATTCAGATGTTTCAGGATAATATACAGAATAACAACATTTCTTTGGCCATAGTCTTCCAACAATATTTACAGTTGTATCCAAGAAGAATAATTTTGGATACGAGCCTTATATAAAATCTTTGGTACAGAAAGCTGTAAGTTCTTTTACTGCTATCAGCTTAAATATGTGAAAAGGAAAGAAAAAAGCTCTAGGAATCTGAGCTTTTCTTGCATCTGGAGGACAGAATTAGTGACCATTTAGAAACTGAGAGGGGCTAGGCTTATGTCTAATATCAAAGAAAAAATAGATGAAAACAGACATACAAATGTACAAAATGATATACAGCAAAAACACTTGAGTAGCATACACTCATTTAGCAATCCGGGACAATTATCTTTTACATATTCATTACTTTAATCCACATGCTTTAAATGTCTATACCTTTTGGTTTCAGTCAAAACTGACACCGCTGGCCTTTACACATAACATGAGTCTTCACTGAGGATCAGTATTTGCTCTTGTGAAACAATCATGTCCATTAAGCAATAGAATCAGATTAATCACTGAAATCCATTGTTTTGCTAGCTAAGTCATAAAACTTAGCTCAAAGTGTTTTCATATAAAAACTTATTATCAAAATAAAATATAATTTGGGTATTCAAAATTATGCCAAAGACACTGAGACATATAAATTCATTTCTTCCTCTGCTCCCATAAAAATTCGCTCTCCTAATAAGCAATTCAATCTAAAATAGGGACCAATGTTGCTTCTACTTACAAGACCTTTGAGAAAATAAAATATAGTAAAACATTTTCAAGTGCATGGCAAATTTCAAGTTACATTTTAGAAATTATTAATATTTATTACCATTCTCAATGAAATGTTTATGTCTCTACCAAATCCATATATAGAAGTTAGCTCCCAATGCGTTGGTATCTGGAGGTGGAGCCTTTGAGAGGTTATTAGGTTTAGATGGGGTCATGGCAATGGTGCTCTCACAATGGGATTAGTGCTCTTAAAAAGGGTAAGAGACATGAGAGCTCTCTCTTTCTCTTCAGAGAGCACAAAAACGAGGTCACATGAGCACATAGCAAAATATCAGCTGTCTACAAATCAGGAGGAGGACTCTCATCAAGAGCCCAATCTGCCAGCACCTTGATCTTGGACTTCTCAGCTTCCAAAACTGTGAGAAATAAATATCTGTTGTTTAAGTTTCCAGTCTATGGTATTTTGCTACAGCAGCCCATGCTAAGATAAGTAGTAAGATAATCTTGGAGTTTAAAAGTTTTAGTTGGTTGAGTATCTGAATACATCTATAATATTCACCTTAAATCCTTTAATTTTGTCACAGGTTTTCAATGTAACTCCTTGCCATGAATCATTCCTCATTAAGAGAAATATGTTAGACCAGGACTTTAAATTACTGTGTTCATTCACTTATCCAATAAATAATAGTTATTAAATTTTGAACACTTAACTATATGCCAGGAACTTTCTTTGGGCTTTCCATGCATTAATTAATTAATACTCATAATAACCTTATAAGTTAGAGTTATGATATTAGTGCTATTTACAGATTAGACAGTGGAGACAGTCTAGTTAAATAATTGACTGTTAGTTTACTTACTTGTCCAAGGGCCCACTAGGCAATACTGGATCTTGGCTGCCTGGCCACATTGTGACTACCCTATACCACCCTCAAAAGCCATCAGAGGCACTTCTGTACCAGGCACTGAGGCAGATGCTGGTGAAGAGGTGGCAAGGGAAGGATTGAGGAAGAGTGCACAGGGAGCTAAAATATCCATTCACTGGGAGATTACTGTGCAGTGAGGGAAAAGATAATCCATCCTTCACCTTGCTTGCTCCCTTTCATTCTTTCCAAAACTGCCATTTGTCGTTCAAAGTTACATACAATTAGAGCTTGTATATTATATCTGCAAATCAACAATATTTTTTGGAGCATGTGGTACCTCAGATGCATCTCATCAGTTTACTGATGAAGCTTTTTGCTTAATTAACAATTTAAAAATTGCCAATACTGTTTGTTTCTACTACCACTGTGCCAGTTCAGTTTAGGTAAACATTATTCCCTGGGTTATTATCAGAAATGTCTGTGATCACAGAGGTTTTCACCATCTATGTTCCATTTATTTTCGCAGTAAGCTTGACTCAACAGGTGAATTACATGGTAGTTTCCCAGACAGTAGGAATTTTAGGGGTACAAATAGACTTTGTTCTTATGGGCCTTAACTTCATATTTCCGCTTTTATAGGGAACCAGAAATAGTTCATCATGAGTAGGATAATAGGAGAAGCACAGAGAAGTGCCATGTTGCCTCACATCTTTGCTCCGCTTTCACACGCTCCTCACACAGTGTGCTTCGAGCTTAGCAGCCCCATGGCCGTGCCAGCTTATGTTGTTCATGCAATCACTATGTGCCGAGCACTAGACGAGTATTCTGATATGAGTTACTTTATGTAACTATACTACAAAAAAAGATAATTCTTATCTCATTTTATTGATGAGGAAATGGGGATCAATCATTATTCCACAGCTAGTATGTGGTAGAACATGCTGGTCTGACTTGAGAACCCATATTTAAAAGACTGTGTTATTCTATTCTTTGGGTGCAAACTTAAGAACATTTCTCAAAATTTGTTTTTGTAGATGTTTGAGGGAAAAGTTGTGTGGTTAAATAAACCTAAAAAATGAATTAAACTCAGACAACATATAACACATCTTAATATATGAAAGGCTCTGAGAAATGTTGTAGTAAATAAAGAAACTTCAACAATTATTTGACCATCAATTCCTTTTCCTATTTAAATATCTTTTAACATTTCAAGGATCTGGGGACAATTTGCCATTGTATTCAGGAAACACATATCTACTTTAAGCTTCCAAACCACCATGAGTCTCAACTGATCCAGCACTGGGAAACTATTCCACATGGAAAATCTTTGGTTGATTTTTGGTAATTAAATTGAGAAATTTTTTTAGTTGATGTTACTAGCCAATCCACATCCACCTATCAGGGTATTTATCCTCCATTTCCAGACCCATCTATACCTTCATACTTGAGAAAATACGATTTTGCTATTTGCAAAAATGGATACAATTGACAATGTTAAATAAAAAAAAGAACCTACCACATCAACACAGTTCTAAGACTAAATATTAAAAAAGAGTTTCTAATGTCAAAGACTTAATTCCCAATGAATATCCGGGTACTCTGGCTACTAGTGTAACTTGCCTTTGCGATGGCCATACCAGGCAGAATAGGAGTATGTAGCTGCTGCCTCCCCCTAAGCTCTTATCTCATACTTCACTCACTTTACTCTAGAACTCTGCCTTTTCCTCTGTCTCTAACACTTAAGGTTAAATTTTTCAGACCAATATGATCTAAGAATTAGGTGTTTATTGGCTTTAAAAAAATAGCATTGTAATGTAAAACTTAGAAATTATTTTTTTGACATATTCAACATATAAATTCTACATTCCTACCTTTGTAGCACCATTGAATACTGCCATTATGTTAATTTGAAATTCATATTCACTAACAAAAGAAATTATATCAAAACTAGAGGTAGTTACCCAAATTCAAAATAGGTCATACTTACATATTTCCATTTGCCAAACATGAGATTCTGAGGTACATCAACTCGGCAAGGCATGACAATGGTGTCTCCATATGCTGAATTCACAGTATACCATCCAAGGCCTTCATTAAAAAGAGGAATGGGAGAGAGAGGGAAGATTTTAAGTGCTTTCTTGAAATAACGAAATACAGTAGTCCCCCTCATCTGTGGAGGATACATTCCAAGACTGCCTAAATCTACAGAAAATACCAAACCCTATATTTACTAAGTTTTTTCCTACACATATATACCTGTGATAAAGTTTAATCTGTGAACTAGGCTCAATAAGAGAGTAACATTAATTATTAATAATAAAATAAAACAGCAGGATGGTACAACATTTTATCACTTTACTCAAATGATCTCATTTAAACTTAAGAATTGTTTATTTTTGGAATATTCCATTTAATATTTTTGGACAGCAAATAACCATGGTAACTGAAACCTCAGAAAACAAAACCTCAGGTAAGGTAGAAGTACTATAAATAACTTCAGTTCAAGATTCATGTCTTAATGATTATTTATTATATTTTTTCTTAAATGACATACTAAAAGGATAAAGCTAGAACATGTTTGCTATTTATTGACAGCTCTTATTTAGCTACTAAGCCTTTGAATGTCATGTGACTCAAATTTACAGAACTCCCGTCCTCTAATTTTGGCATAAAATAGATAAGTATGTATTCCAAAGGAACAAGTGAAATCTGAAGGTATATTTTTTCTAGAGTTCATAGAAAAAACACCACTATATTTCCCAGAAGTGCGGGGCTATACAAAGATGAATATATGTTAAATTCTCAAAACTAGCTTTAAATATATTTGTGTTTTTCATTTGATAATACTGTCAAATTTATCTCTGGAAAAAATTTTAAAGTATTAAAAACTAAGAACTAATACATATAAGACCATACCAAATTTTAATTATAAGTGGGATAATAAATATGAAAATGGCTTATTTTATAGTAGTAATGGTTAAAATACTAATTTTAATTTTAATTGTACATAATAAGATATCACGATAAAAATTTATTGTATACAAATTCTTCATAAAATATTTTCAAAGTGATTATCCACATTTTTGGCAGACAATCTAACTTAAACCATAATTTGCTACTAAGATACAAAAAATTTTCTGGTCTTAATTATTTATTGAGAAAACATGTAAATTATAAAAAGTTATATTGAAAAAAAGAAGCCCACAATTTTTGCATCTGTATATAATATTCTATTCAAAGCTGTATATATTCATGAAATAAAAAAGACATTTAACTTGGCCATAGTACTTAGAAAACATCTCAGATATTTTTACCTTATTTTGGTTATAATATTCTTTAATATTAAAAACTTTTATACTTAAGATATCATAATTGGACATAGATTGTGAAGGGGCTAACTTTAACTGTAGAGAAAGAATTATATTTTGTCCACCAGGTGGTGCTAAAGTGCAAAATTAAGGCAATTTGCAATACAAATAAGAACATTTTATGACTTTCTGAAGAAACAGGGCTGTGTGAATATCATATTTCACTGTTCCCCGCCAATCACAATAGATACAAAATTTCGTATTGAGATAAAAATCATTAACCTTTGTAAAGAAAAAAAACGTATAAAAATTCCTATTTTAGAATTCTGTTGAGGAAGCTATTTTCTTTTAAAGAAATTTTACCCCAGTGAATAAAAACCCTACAAAGAACACAAATTATATGTATTTACGTCACATAACAATTAGTTACTAGCATTTTTAACACTGTTAAAATAAAGAATATGAAGTATAAGCCATGAGAATATCACTTGCTGTTGGAGACAAGAGGTTTACTAAAATTGTTCATTAAATGTTTAGTGTTATAGTGAAAAATTACTCCAATAATTTTTAATTTGTTTAGAGTTTCCCATACTGTAACTTTAATTCCTTTTAACTTCAAACTATTGAAGAGCATAAGCCTGTAGATGAAAAAATGATCTCTTTAGCCTTATTAAAATGAAAACTATAAAGGTTTAGATATATGGTTTCAGACATGCAAAATAAAGTTAAGAAATTGCTTTATTTCATAATATAATACTTATTTCCTACAATTTAGTTCCTAAATCTGTAACTTTTATAGTCTGTATTTTAAGGTCTGTTCATGTGCTACACTTTGGCAGGCATGCCAAGCTAAGGAGACCACTTTGTGATTTATGTTTTGTTTTTTCATCAGTATTGCAAAGTGCTTGAATATGTAATACTCTGATCTATACATTAAATCATGGCAGCACATGCATCTCTCATTATTTCTTATCATTATAACAGCATAGTTTCTTCTGACAACTGACAATGCTCCCATGGTTGGTCAAGAAGTGAAAACAACTCAGAGTTTAGGTACCAATGAGGTGAATTCTTTGCCAAGTATACAGAGAAATAATAAAATTTATTTTCCAAAAATTCAATGCTTTGCTCTTTTTTACAGACCATTTTTATTTTATCTTCCCTATAGAACTATAAGGTGGTGTGTATATATATATATATATAATATTTTATAATAATCTTTAAAGCCAAATAAATTTCGAGTACGTAGTGTATTAACAAGATGAAAGTGAAGTTACAACAGGGAAGGAAACATATATTTAAAATCTTTGTATCTCCAGAAGCAAAGCCTGGCATCGAATGGGCATCTAATAAGATGATTTCTCATTTGAGTATTGTGGAGTCCTTTACATTTTGATTATCAAATTAACATTTGAAAATAAGGACGGAATTATAACACTGGGACTTTGAGAATTCTTATTGTTATCATATACTCAAAAGACTATTATAAATTGTCTTTGGTGTGCAGAAAACATGTATATGTGCCTGGATGGCACTCTCTTTTTTGAAGAGAAAAACACAAAGTCAAAACATCTTTATAAGAGATCATGGATTAAACTATAGGAGAAAATATTCCTTCCAGCTCTTTCAAGAGAAATTAAGAATTTGTGCTCTATGATTTGTGAATAAAACTATAAAATGGCTTTTCTTCACTTGTGAAGACCACAAAACAAAGAGTTGTTTTTAAAAGTATTTAAAAATTCATGCATTGTTTTTTTTTTTTTCATGACAGCTTGATATCCAAAATTAGGCCAGACAGGACTCTTTAGAGAATAACAAACATAGGAAAAATACACATGACGTGTGACAACAATGAGGCCAGTAGGAAGAAAAAACCAACAGTTATGAACAGAGGCTTAGGGCAGAATGAATGATAATCAGTTGGCAGCATTCGGGCCCATAATCATGATGACTTCAAAATAATTTTTAAGTTTGCTATAATCATCAAATCCTCTTCTTGTAAGAGTATAGTGACTCCAGTTTCATCTGATAAAGTAAATGCTTGAACTTCAGCTAGGGGAGAGCTAATATCTCTTATTCCCTAGGGATGAAGTAGCTACAAAGACAACTGTGATTTGGTGATGAGTTAACATCTTGATTTCTTAGAGATGTCTGTATTTGAGATGAAATTCCAGTGAGAGCCAAAGTACCTGTCACCACAAATGATTCTGTTTATACTTTTCATAGAACCAGGAGATTTTATCTTTGGATTTCCACGTCTGAATTAAAGTTGGCTTGCTAGAATTTCCCTGCAATTTTCTCCCTGTAATATTAGTTGGTTAAATTATTCATAGTTTTATAGCTTAGAGATTATTGAACCCTATTTCAAATATAAAATGCCTATGATAACATTCTTCAAAAGGTTAAATATAAAATATAGAAAAAATGTGTGTATGTGGTACCTGCTATATCTACGTGTACACGCATGTCATAAGTTACTTTAAACTAGGCTAGCAACTTTCTAAATATGTTCTATAAATTTAACATATTGTTATAAATGATTAGTATTATTGTTACTATCAAAATGTCCTGATTAAAATTAAATATAAAACATATTATAATTGAGAAGCAGTGTATAATTTTTAAGCATTTTTTAAATAAAGAATTATTAATAAATATAAAGAACAATAGAACTAGAAAGGCTACATAGAAGAATTCAGTGAAAATACAGCAGGAGAAACATGGCATAAAAAAATCTCTTGACCAAATAATTCTGACTTATCAATATTGGGCAAATAATTATAAAATACAAGGTAGTTTTAGTTATGCATTTTGTATAGCAAATAATTTTAAAAGGTACTGAAAAGAACTTATAAAATTTTGAAGTTAGGTGAAAATTTCCTATTGCTAATTGAAATTATAAAAAATGTAATAATTTTGGTCATATTGACGAGAAATACTTTTTCTGTATAAACTAATTTTTAAGGACTATCAAATTCAGAGAAATCATTCTTTTTTGCATTGCCAACATATAGGTATTTTAGTAGAGGTAGTTTAAAATTAAGAATCATATTTCAATAGAAGAACAGCAAATAATATAGAAAATAAAATGAAAATTAAAGTCTATTTTTACATGCTATAATTTAATATAGTTAATTATTTTTTATTGCACTGATATTTTAATAGCATGATCATTCTTAAAAGCATTTTTTTTTTAGCTTTGCAGCTCTGTTAGGTGCCATAGATGGGTTATTTGCAATTATAGTTGCCTCAGAACTTATAAGAACGAACTCCCAGTTCTACAGAAATCTTAGAGAAATTTGTGCAAATGAATTGTTGGGGAGAAAGTAGGTGAAATAAGAAGTTATCCTTAGAAGTTACTTTCATATTTATTTGACTGAATTTGACAGGTAAACATACTAAGTGTCCTTATTTGCTTTATTAATGAATTAAGATATGTACAACTCTAACTAAAACAAGAGCTTGAAGATACTGCTAAAGGCTTCTTGGAGGAAATCTGTGACATCAGTTTATAGCAGTGTTTCTCAACCTCATCACTACTGACATTTTGGGCTGAATAAATCATTATGGGGGACTATCCTGTGCTTATTTAGCTGCATCCCTGCCTCTAATCCACTAGATGCCAATAGTATCCTCCCTTATGACAACAAGAAGCTCTCCAGATGTGACAAACATCCCCTGGGAAGAAGATGCCCCCCACCGCCCAAACTCCCATCTAGTTGAGAATCACTTGTTTAGACCTTCATTCAATAGAGCTGTGATTTCTAATAAAGGGATCTTTATTATAAAATAGAATCTTGTGTAGGACTAAATAGTATTCAGTAGGACTAAATAAAAATGAAAGGATGAAGGTAGAAATGGCACATAACACCTGGTTATGATCAAATTCAAATTTATTTTCCTCACAAACACAAGGCATTGATTCTTGACCCTAGGAATTCGAGATCCAATCTCTTCACAGAACTGTCAGAAAACATTCTGTCTCAGCAAATCTACCCCTCTGCCACAATCAAGCACAAATTATACATATTTTATTTAATATGATAAAATATAGTAGTTCTTTTAATAGAGAGGATGAAGTAGATGCCTTTAAAGTATCTTCTAAACCTATGATTTTATGATTTAATAACAAGAAATTATCTCACAATTCTCACCATTAAGTAAAAGTCTAAGATTTTTATCAAGGTCTCATGATATATAACAAGTAAGATTGTGTATGTGTGTGTGTGTGTGTGTGTGTGTGTGTTACAAGGACCTGTAATTTCCAAGAAATCCAGATGGGAGAAGACATCTGATAGAATCTAACATTATTTTGAAAAATAGAGAAAATGGGTTTCCTCCTTTTTTTTTTTTTTCAATTTCCCCTAGCTAGGGGACAACTTGGGTCTTTGCTGAATCTGAAGTAGGGATACCTATGTTTAACATTCACTTTCTGTACTGACTTACAAAGGGTCATATATTACAAAGTAGGTATGATTTGTGTAACTCCTACAAATAAGAAAAAAATTGTAATTCTTTCTCTTTCTCCCATCAGCTTCTACATTTCTATAAATGCATTCATTACATTATATCTTTAAATACAATGGTGAGGACATTGGGGAAATACATTTAGAGGGAAAAGGACCATATTATTAAATTATAAAATACTGCTGGTACCCAGAAATATGTGTTAAGATATGTGGTCTTTTCTCCCTTCCAAATTTTGTTATTATCATGCTCAAATTATGTATCTTTTTTGAGAAGTATAGGTCCATGTAATAATACATATTATGTCTTAGTAAGATCTATAAAACCAATATGAATTTTAAAATAGAGTATCAGTGTTTACACTACTGTGCTGAAAACTATCTTTTTAATTTACCATTTCCCAATAGCTCATTATACTATAAGCATGGAATGATCTAAGAGGCTGGAAAAGTCATAATTTTTTCCAATTAATTTTAGCTTTGACCCATCTTGCCTTCATTTTTATCATCATTCCTTAGGTTCCAGCTGGATTCCTATATATCCTTTAAGGCCTACCTCAAAAATCATCTATTTATACATTCAATCATGCATCAAGTATTCATCAAGCACCTACTACAGGTATAGTGCTAGATGTTCTTTGTGAGAGAAACACATAAAAAGAATATCAAGGCCTATCCTTACAGGAACTTGATGAAATTCCTATGAGCTGCTTAATAGGTTAGTTAAGTGCTGTGGGAATGCAGAGAAAGGAACCCTAACAATGAGTCTAAAGAAACTGCTAAAGGCTTCTCAGAGGAAATTTAATTTATCTTGAATACTGAGTAAAGGTTTCTATAAATGGAGAGGTAAGAACTACTTTGCCAGAATGTCATGGCCAACAACGATGTAGAGATATTGAGTGACCCTTGATCTCTTATGGTAAACTCACCCCACCTTTTTTTTTTTTGTTATAATAATTTCTACATAGTAAATCTTGGATTTTCATAAGGGACATGTCCTAAGACTAGAAGTTTTCCCAAATTCATAAATACACAAAAAATTTCCAGAATAAAACACAATAAAGCATTAGATTTCTCTACTTTCATCACCAACAATAGCATTTGAATTCCTTTTGGGGTTATTTTTAAATTATAAGCAAAAATTCTATTTAGAAATTATTTAAAAGTAACAGAATTGATTTAAGTTGTAGATGCATATTTTTCATTTTTTCAGAGATGTCTCATAAATTTTAAATTAGCAAATGTGCAGATTCTACTGTGCTTGTTAGAATTCATTAACTTGAGGAGAATATTCCACTTGGACAATTAGTTAATACCAGGCAATACAATAAAAATAAATGAAATAATATATTCCTTCTTTCTTCCCCCAATTCAATTTCCTATATTAGTTCTTGTATTGCCCATACCCAGATCCTGAGGACTTCGATTGGGAACTAGCTTAACTAAAGAGGAAGATGGAAGACACCAATATTTAAACACTAACCCAGGTTAAAATATTTAAAAGAAAGATGAATGCATTTATGCTACAAAGGTCTGAATATTTTCTCAGCATGAAAGTCCAAGTTTAACTAAGAGTATCAGTTATATTTAAATGATGAAAGTTACATTTTCATGTACATTTTGCCATAAGTTGTATTGAAATTGTCAATACAGTTCAATTATTTTCAGAAGAACAATAACTGTACTGTATTCATGAAAACACTATTAACAGAAAAGCAGGCTCAACAATTCACAAAAGACCTTAATTGCATCATACAAAGTAATGGAAACTTTTGGACTTGAGATTAGAATCTGCCTTCAGAAAGAATTCATAGTTATTGTGACATTATTAAAGTTGTTTTCTGCAAATAATTTAATGCCATGACAACAAAAGACCTCTTGATTTGTAAAACTCAAAGCTGTCCTTGATAGCATTCCCGAATTCCCAAACAACAAATTCCTAATAGCTTTAATATTTCTTAAAATATCTTAGAAAAATATATCACAGACTTTTAGCTAATAAGATCATCATTGTTTTCACAGACAGCTTCAGTTAACAACAACTTGTGCTAATTGTATCACTTTACCATTTAAAGTAATATTCAACAGCATTAGAGGATTTTCATTTATAATTGACATAGTGAGTTACTGGTGATAGCAAATGAATTGTTAAGGCTACTGAATGAACAGAGTAGTAGAGTTTTACTTCTGGACTGGTTGAGTGATCTTGTCTAGTATGCTCACTTCTAGTATATTCCATATTAAGCATTTAACTAGGTACCAAAAAATATTTACATACATTGAAATAGCTTTTTGTTCTTTTTTTTCACATGAATACCAATTAGTATTGCCTATGTCTCCTGAGGATATAGATTGCAGTAAAACATGGTAGGTAATAAAGATTAAAAATCCATTTAATAGGTTTTCTCACATATTCGGTACAGATTGCTGGCTAGTTTCCAAGACTGAGATTTGTGTAAATTCCATGCTTTTAATTGACAACTCTCCAGAGGCATTGTAATATAACTTAAGGTCACAGGAAGAAAATGATAGCTCTTTATGGCATTTTTCTTTCTTTAAGAGCTATGCTTACTATAATATCTAGTTTTCTAGTTTTGAGAAGGAAGGAGAAATAGAAACATTTGTCCAAGATAATTTTTTGAAAGAGATTAAAACTATAGGAAAGATAAAATTTAAAAATAAAACAGTTACATACACTTAGGAAATCAGCATAATCTGTTATATGAAATCAAAATCATCTTCCAGCCTTCGAGATCTTGGGTCACCTCAAAGACCAATTAAGCATGAAACGCAATATCCATTGTAGCTTGTCCATGGTGAGAACTAAGTGAAGTAACTATGAAATGCATAAACTTAGAGACAATTTTGTGATCTATTAATGTTAACATAACGTCATATATTCCATTTTCTCTGACAGTCATTATTCTTAATTGATGAGTAGGAGGAAAAGTAGAAAAGAGAACAAGAATATTTAGGAAGTCAGTGAACAGAAAGGTGATTTTATCACTTCTAAGGGTGTCATAATGGAGAAATATTTTCAAGATCTTGGACGTGAAGTTGCTTCTAGCTTCGAAACTTCCCTTACTTGTAAAGATTTTAACTCTGAAACTTTCATCTTACAGTCCCAGAGGCCAATCATTACTTTAAAATATGCCATATTTATGCTTTAATTTAAGAAATGGTTTAACACACCACAGAAGAATTTTTGGAAAACTAGCTATTATGGACAAGGTGGAAAAAAAGAAAACAAACTAGATAAGAAAAACAAGTTCTTAGAAGAAAAAACTGCTCTTCTGTAGACTGATTACACAAGAACATGAGCACACAGTGTTATTAAACCCCACATGGGCACACCTCTCCTGAGAACCTGCATTCAGTTGGTTTTTCATGCATGCTAAAGTTTGTATCTTATCTCATCTGCCTCTGCTTCACATCTTCAATCCTCATTTGGGCACTGCTTAAATAAATGCTTCTTATTTTTTATTACTCAATGGGAAAATGTTTGTGAGGTTTAGTGAACATGACAGTATACCTCATAACCCCCAGCTGCTGGGAATGTAACCGTCCAAGGAGCTGCAGCACTCTAATAGCCATCACCAGTTTGTGCTAAGGCCACACTTTCCACTAGCTGTCCCCAGCTCATGACTGAGGGCAACAGGAATATGAAGGAAGGCAAGGATCTGGGAGGCAACAGACTCTTCTGAGGGCTGACTGTGGTCAAGGACTTGTTGGCTTCCTGACAAACACTTCTTAGACTGCATGACAATCTAAGGCGTGCCTATCCATCCTTCTACCCCTCAGGGTCTTATTTACATTGCAGTCTGACCATTGTCCCAGCTCAGGAGTTTTCTCTTCATTTGTTTTTTTTTCTTTAACATAGGTGTTTTCCCTAATAGATCCTTGTATCTTTAATCCACTTTGGCATCTGTTTCTTAGAGGCTCCTGACTAACATGTAGGGAAAATTAGACAGAACATAACTATATTGATCCACTGACATTAATAGACTACTGGATTCCAGAAAATTAGGATTTTAATATGAATGTGGGGTAGGGGGAACTACATTTGAATTTAGTGAGGGATTAGTTAAATTAAAAATAAAAAATACATTTAGAGCAATGATAGTAATAATGGACTTTTATGATGCTTCATAGTATGCAATATTCTCTTATATACCTTGTATATTTTTGTATTTGCTCGCAAAAGCTCTGTATAATAGGCAAATAGACCTGTATGGTGAACAAATATTATGATACCTCATTTGACTGATAAGGCACTGTCTGCCCTGCCAAACCAAGACATTATTCTAAAATCACCAAGCCAATATGTGGTAGAGCTGGAGTTCAAAATTAATTCTCAACTTTTGTCCAATTCTCATCACTATTATATATATAGAAAATGATTGCACACTCTTATTTAATTTTATATGCTAGCTAAGTTAGGAATATTGTTTGAAAAGTATTAAAATGCTTTCCATGTTAATACTTAAATATTTTTAAAAACTTATAGATTGGAAGTATTAGAAAGAAAATAAACTTACATATCTGGTCACCTATTTCTCAATGGGAAGCTATGAAGCAACTGACATTTATTGCCAGGAAATACATTGTCATGTCCATAATAGCTCATCTAATTTTCAAAATTACAGAAAACTAAATAACTGAGGAGGTAGGCATCTTTCAGATAAGAAACCAGAGGTATAATAAGGTTCTTTACAGTAGATAGGGCACTCAGTTAACAGGTAGGGTAGCACTATCTATGCATTTCAAACACCTAGCACAGTGGAGATAATAAACTACCATGAAAAATGTATTGGATGAATTGGATGAATAAAATGAAAGGTTGAGATTCAAATCTAATCTTTCTAATTTCAAAATCCACATCTTTCCCCTGCCCATCAAAAATACTTCTCACAATTACAACTTTTGAGTCAAAAATTTAAGTTCACACAAAAAACCTACTCATGAAGGTTAAAGCAGCTTTATTCATAATTGCCAAATTTTGGAAGCAACCAAGATATCCTTTAGTAAGTGAATGGAAAAACCAACTGTGGTGCAGCCACAATTAAATATTATTCAACTCTAAATAGAAATGAGCTATCAAGTTATAAAAAGGCATAGAGGAATCTTAAATTATGCCATTATAGAGAAGGTAAAATTATGGAGATAGTAAAAAGATGTTAGGGGTTGAGGTGAGTGAGGAATGGATAGCAGGAGTAGAAGAAATTTTTAGGGCAGTGAAATTATTCTGACACCATAATATACATTTGACAAAACTCATAAAATGTGAACACTTAGATAAAAACCTAATGTAAATTATAGAGTTTAGTTATTAATAATAATGTATCAATATTGACTCAACAATGATAACAATTGTACCACACTAAAGCAAGATGTTAATAATAGAAAACTGGTGGGTGGGGATGGCTGAAGGTGAAGAGGTATATGAGAATGCTACTTTCTGTTCAATTTTCCTATAAACTAAAAACAGATTTAAAAAACTTCTTAATTAAAAAATATTGATGCCACTAGTTTCTTCAGTCTGTGGAATGCATTTTACATGTAGACAAGATCATCTAAATTCCCTTGTTATGGTTCAGGGAAGGACACAAAAATCTTCAAGGGCAAAGTTTTGCATTCACCAGCAAAAGTGATCTCAGACCAGGTAGCTGGCTCCCCAGGCAGATCTCAGAAGGCGCGGGCAACATGAAGACCTCTGCCGTGCAGTGTCTTTGGGGGCTGTGCTTTGGCCCAGTAATTGCTGTTTTATGATTGTGTTTCCCACATATCATATTTTCTAGTCCCACTAAGGTGCTAACACATTTGGTTCATCTTCCCATTTAAAAGAGACAATGTCTTTGAGAATTTGTTCATGGTTACTGCCCAGGGAGATAATGACACTCAAAATTCCCCTAAACTGAATATTATGATATTACCTCTCTGGCTCTGCTATTTTTAACAGCTTTTAAAGACAATAGTGTTATCGAGGTTAAAAAAAGTTCACTGTTCTTACACATGAAAAGACTACCAGGTTACAGAGATGAGCTAAAAGAGTTTCAGATAAGTTTCAGATTGTATCATGACTTTTGTTTAGGAATCTCATTTGAGTTCTATAACTGAAAGTACTCCTAAAGCTTCCCCTCAGAAAGTAATTTAAAAAAAAAATCAAATAGAAAACACCGAAATGCTTAGACTGTGTCACTGTCTAAAAATTAAAGGTAATTTTCAAGTTAGTTCCCTTTTAAGAGTTCTACAAAAGTATGCAGGAAGTACATATTCTTCAACCATAATTCTACCTCTCTGAGTACCTAGAGCAGATAATAAAGAACATCTCTGATATCAACTTTACAACATTTTCTTCTTTACTTTTTCTGAATTGCAGGCAGCTTCAATATATGAATAAGATTATTTGCATATGTTCAATCAATAAGTATATGTTAAATACCATTTAGGTGATCAGTATAGCTTTAGAGTTTGTTATTCATAAATCCATTGATTCTTATCTCTAATTTTAAAAACTGAAAGCTAATCTATAAGGAAATTTTCCAATATGATACTTCACTTAACAGTCACCCAAGGTAAACATACCTGGTTGATGAAAATAACTTACACACATGTACTTCAGAAAGATGTCACTATGGAAGTATGCTTTCCATTCTAAATCTTTTGTCGCTATAAGATGATTTATGGTATGTATATGGGAAAGCCAGTACAATCTACTGAAAAAGGAAAATGGTATGTGCCTGAAGAATAGACTATAGCATAATATGTGTTAAACATTTACTCAATATTGTTGATGTCATCTAGAAACTCTAAAAGATATATGCTAACTATCAAGAGGCACAGAGTGTAGCTTATTAGTATCAAATAAGTGTTTTATTATTGACCCGTGCCTAATGTTCCTTAATTTTTCCTAAGAATATTTTCTACAAACTTTTGAAAATCAAATTTCCCTTAATCTGAAGATTCTATTTCATATTAATTCAAATACATTTGATGTAAAGCTATTAAGTGACTACCATATGTCAGATATTATATTTCTGCTGGACATACAAACATACATAAGTTATCTACTCCAAAGAGATTAAAATCTGGAAAAGGCAAATGAAACAACACTAGCAACACAACATAGCAATTAAGGCATGGCCTCTGAACTCAAGATTGCATGGGTGCAATTCAAGTCCTGCTGCTAGTAAGGTAAGTGACCTCCAGAGAGTTACTTAACCTATATGTGCTCATGTTCTCTGTTAAATGGAAGACGATAACAGTATAAAACCCATAGAGTTACTGTGAATAATAAATAATTTAATATATATGTCGTTTAAGAATGATTTTTATATAAGAAGTGCTCAATAAATGTTAGGTATTATAAAAAGATGCTCAATATTACTAATGACCAGGAAAACACAAATCAAAACCACAATGAGATATCACCTCACACCTGTGAGAATGGAAATTACCAAAAATTCAAGGACATGTATTGTTAAAGATGTGAAAGAAAGGGAACCCCTATTCACTATTGGTGGAAATGGAAATTGGTGCAGCCATTATGATAAACAGGACAGAGGCTCTCAAAAAATTAAAATAGGACTACCATATGATCTAGCAATCCTACTTCTACCACTTCTAGGTATATATCCAAAGGAAATAAAATCACTATATTGGAGAAATATTTATATTCCTTCACTGCAGCATTATTCACAGTAGCCAAGATATACAAACAAGCTAGGTGTCTGTCAATGAATGAATGAATAAAGACATACAATCACACAAACACACACACCAAGAATGTTATTTGCCCTTAAAAAGAAGGGAATCCTTTCATTTATGTAACATGGATGAACCCAGACATTATGCTGAGTGAAATAAGCTAGACACAGAAAGACAAACACTACATGATCTCACTTATAGGTGGAATCCAAAAAACAAAGTAGCCAAATTTACAGAAACAGAGAGTAGAAGAGTGGTTGCCAGGGTTGGGGGCAGGGGAGGGCAATGAGGAAACACTGATCAAAGGGAACAAACCTTCACTTATGAGTTCTGAAGACCTAATGTATAATATGGTGACTGTAATTAATAATAATGTATTTTCTACTTGAAATTTGCTGAGAGTAGATCTCAAGGTTCTCATCTCCCTTACACACACACACACACACATGAAGAGTAACTATGTGATGTGATAAATATGTAAATTAACTTGAATATGGTAAACATTTCACAATGTATACACACATCAAAACATTACATCATATACCTTAAATATATACAATTTTTATCTGTCAAAAAAACTCTAATACAGCTCAAAAAGTATTAGCTATTATACCTCTCTGGCTTTTATTTAGTGGAATAAAAGATTATGTGTCAGATGTTGCAGGAGCAGAGGACAGATTGATGAATAGATTGGTGAAGGCTTTACTCAAAAAGGACATTCATATTAATCTTTACAAATGAGGTCTTCTTCAAGCGAAAAGAAGAACGAAGGAAACTGCACACAGAAGAAAGGCTGGGAGTAAAAGGCATGATCCTGTCTAGCCAGTGTGCCTGGCATTTAGGGCATGTGAGAGGTGATGGCAGGAAATACTCTAGGATGGGAATTTTTCAGGCGAGTCTTTGAAAGCCCTTAGATAATAGTTAAAAGAATTTGGACTTTATCCTATAAGTAGTGTGGAGGCAATGAAAGGATTTTTGGTGCATTTTAAATGTGGCAGTGATGTGGTCAGATTTCTGCTGTTGAAAATTATTATTAGCAGTAGTGGGGAGGATAAACAGTGAGAGAAAGAACTAGAAAAAGGTAACCCTGTTAGAAAGTTAAAATGTTTATAAAATCATGCAACCATAGTGAAATAAAACTTGGGAATGGAGAAGGGGAAACACGGTGAAGAGCAGACACCTTCAAAGTGGAATCAATGTGTCAGTAAGTGTGCTGCATCATGTAATCACAAAGTTTCCATTTCTCTACATAGCTGAGTATCTATTCATGTGAAGAACAGCTAACATTTAGTCTCTTTGGAAGCACATTATGCACTATGTGTGAAATCATACACTTGCTAGGCAAATAAGAAAGCTGCCATTTTGTGTTAGCTCTTTGGAAAAGCTTGAGACGAAATAAGCAGAATAGTCCAAAGCAAATATTAACTCTGGTGGTGTTAGGTGCCTGGATTTCTAAATGTAAATTGTTAATGTAACATGCATTTTGACTTTAACATATGCAAGCTCTTTTCAGTAAACACTACAAAAGAGAAAGGTCCAAAGCTGAAACTCAAATAATCCTAAATAAATTGCTTTTTTTTATTTTTCAGGCTTTGTGCTTACCAATAAGAGTGTTGATAAGGAAGCACAAAAATGAAAAGTAAAAGATCTAAAATATTGTCCTTTTCGGTCACCACTATTTTTTTTTCATTTTTTTTAGAGCAGTTTCTGAAATCTTTTGGGACTCTAGAATGTTTCTGAAAGCACTGATGAGTGGATTAAGGACCCCATGCAAAGATCTGATATAAAGTACAAAGCCACTGTGCTATTATTGTTGAAACATTCCAATTTCCCAGTGACAGTGTGACCAAAGATAGTTACCAAGGACTGTAGCTGCTAACTTCAGTTACTAGTGAATTTCAGTTTTGACTTGATGTACAATGCCTCTCCTATACAGGAAGAGAGTGGAAAATATTACTTATATATCTTTCAAATACCTCTTTCAAGAGTTGCTGGTCACCAGAAGTTAGCAGCTTCTGGTGTTCTTGTCTTTCTTTCCCCACTGTACAAAAGAATAATAGAGCAATCTATACTCTGGTGCTGGGAAGTCAATCCATCCCACTAACCTGCACCTGCCTGGCTAATGGCCTTTCTCCTACTCACCAATCAGTTGTTTTTGTGTGCTCCCCTTAAATGCCCCGACTCTTGGAAATGATTTCCAAAATTATGGCTGAAGCCCTAAGGATCACGGACTGTCATGACTGCCAGCTCTTCATTATTAAAATGTCTGTCATTGATGTTATGCAGTAGATGATAACATATCTTTATTAAAAATTCAGTTCTATAACTCATAGTTGAAAGAACACTGGCATAGGAGTCCAGAAACCTAAGTTCTTGTCTCATCTTTACCTCTAGATCTTTTTAATCTTGCTTTCCTGGGCCTCAGTTTATTCATAGATAATATAACACAAAAAAGGCTTAAATATTCTAGGATTCACATTCTCCAGTACAAAAAAAGCATAGAGTTAAAACTCAGCTGAAATTTGAAGCCATATTACTTTTGTATCTATACTTTTCTATATACTAAGCTTTTTGACTATAAAAAGCTTTAAAAAAAGAGAATGTCATATTTCCTATTTTCATTTTACAACTTAATTTGCTGTTGGAAGTTCCAATGAATATTTTAGTAATTTGACATTGAACAAACTTTGGTTTGGGTTTCTAAATCTATATCAATTGACAAGTGTTTTTAGGTGTAACTTGAGATCCTTTTAGATTGTTTACCACTATAATTTAAGAATTATTAAAAAACAATTTATTACATTGCCTCAGTATGTAATACATTTTGAGTATTGGCATGTACCATGTTTTAGATCTCTCCAATACTATCATAATAAAAGCATCAGTTTAGAAACAATGTTGCAAAAAATTCTGAACCAAGCAGAGAATCATTTGTTTAAATGTGAAATGTAATGAAGTAATATTATTTTACCTTAATTACTTTCATTATAAATAATAAAAAATTAACATTTCAAAATTAGAGAAATAGTTAATGTATTTAAGGTTATTCAGATGTAATTTTCTAGATAATTGAAATCTAAGCCCTTATGTATCACATAGATTTTAAATTTTTAATTCTTTTAGGTAGAAACATTTGTACCACATTGCATACTCTCCTGACTTCAGATCAAATCATGTAATTATAGTTAACATTTTACAGTGTTTAAAAATGCACCTTCCAAGTACATCATTTCTTAAACCAAATATTATTCAGACTATAAAATAATTTTCTGTAATAACTCAGTTATTTCTATAAGCACATACTATGCTATAACTCAGTGAAGATCTTGGGAACTACTAAGGTGATTAAACCTATTTGCCAGCATGTTAAACAGCTCTACCCCAACAGACTTTTGAAATTTCTGTTTTGTTTGAAAGATTTATCTTTTGTCTCACTCTTCCTGCCAGTTGTCACTCTTGCTAATGCAAACAGCTCACGTTTGCACAGTACTTTAGAGCCTACGAAGCCCTTTCCACATATTGCTCCATTTTATGATTGCCTCAGAAGTCTTTCCAATTTGCCACCAAAGTGCTAGGCCTTTGAAAACAAGATAATCAAACTTAAAAAGGCCTTCTATTTAAAAAGTAAACAGTCTCTGAGTGAGGGTCCCAATGAGTTTCCTTAAGAAGGTTTAATTTATGGACACAGGCATTTATTTTGGCTGCTCAGAACCTTTGTGTTTCCCGTGGGCTCTTGGATGGGCCGCAAATGGTTGAGTTTGTCAGATAAAACTCTGGCTCTATGAACTATTTCTGCGATTCCACTTTTATAAGGAAATGTCTAATGACTGAGAGACATAGTACATTAGAATGTGAAATAATCTTAGAGATGATTTACTGCAAGTCAGTCATCATATAACTGAGGAGGCTGAGAACAAGAGAATTTTTAGCACTGAAGGCAGAATGACTTAAGGAAACAACTCTTCCCACCCTCAATCAATATGCTCTTTATTAACATCACATCATGCATTTTTTACTAAATCACCTTGGTCTTTTTAAAATCATAAATTTTGGGGAGTTTGGTACAAATGATAGGAAGAAGATAATATATTTTCAAGCATAGGTATTATGACATGCAATGAAACATGTAATAGAACAGTTGTCTTTCCCACTATTAAATTGTAAATATTGTATCAGTATTTTCTTCATAGTTTCTAAAGTTAGAGAGGAAACATTTTAAAAGAGTTATATATATTTTTTTAAATGTCATGATTACCCACCACAGGAGAGCATGGAGAAAAGTTATTCATTCTTTGCATATTAATACTAAGAGAGTATGGCAATTTTTTGTTTCAGTAGTTTTCTCCCATCCTAATATAAACTGTAATTAGTTTGTGATTTCAACTGCAGCTTTTTAACAGCAGATCAAGGGTGGCTAAAGTGGTCACTTCTAAGTGATGGTGTGACTAAAAAACTTATTATTATTCCTCCTGAGAATTTCACTGTTCACTAACCAACACAATTAACACCAAATGTTTTGGTGTTCAAGTGAGTGATAGCTTTGACTTGATATTTAATTCTTTGTAGGTGCTGACATAGGAATAAAATAGTTGCCTATTACAATTTTTAGTTCATTCTCTTGTTGGTCAAATGACCACACTGGAAAAGAAAGAAAACAGAACAAGGACCTTGTGATTGTGATATTTCATTTTAATAAACATTTATAATGAAATAAAAGTAGTCTATATATCTCATTTTAGAACAGTCTAATTTTTAGCTCTTTATTACTAATTGCACCATGTTTATACATAAATGACAATGACAAAGTGAAGTGTAATTTTTTTCCCCGTGGTTAGGAGAAGTTAGCTTGAATATTTGCAAATTTGTTCTCAGGACATATTCATGATGATTCACACATTTGCCATTGGGAGAATTCTGGAGAAAAAATTCTACTGTCAACTAATGTCAAAACTATGCTGGTAAATAACATCTAAGAAATAAATTGGGAGATTTTAATCGATATGAATCTTCAACAAAACCTATAATGAGGACCCTGAACAGACTGTGTGAGAAAAGCTGATCCACTGCACACTGACGTTCTATAAATAGGCTTTGAAAACAAAGTGCTTGGTAAAGTAGTTTGAAATAAAAAAAAAAATAGTTGATATTATATGAGTTTAAAATGATAGTATCATCAGTACAGCAATTCTAAAAATCTAATTTTAAAAAGTAATTCTTGGACATTGTTCCATAGTGTAGCAGTTAGCACATCTGCTTTACACGCAGAAGGTCCTGTGTTTGCACCCCATTGGAGCCATGATCCATGGTCTATGGCCATGCTGCCCTGAACAAGCCCAATGTCTAATCTCGAAAGCTAAGCAGGGTTGGGCCTGGTTAGTACTTAGATGAGAGACCACTTAGGAAGACCAGGAGTTCTAGGCATTAATAATAGTAATAATAAGAATAGAAGAAAGAAGAAAGAAGAAAGAAGAAAGAAGGGAGGAGGAGGAGGAGGAGGAGGAGGAGGAGGAGGAGGAGGAGGAAGAAGAAGAGGAAGAGGAAGAAGAAGAAGAAGAAAGAAGAAGAAGAAGAAGAAGAAGAAGAAGAAGAAGAAGAAGAAGAAGAAGAAGAAGAAGAAGAAGAAGAAGAAGGAAGAAGAAGAAGAAGAAGAAGAAGAAGAAGAAGAAGAAGAAGAAGAAGAAGAAGAAGAAGAAGAAGAAGAAGAAGAAGAAGAAGAAGAAGAAGAAATTACAATTAAATGGAGGTGGAATAGTGAAGAACGTAGACGAGAGGGGAAGCCATGTTTAAACTTCCACCATTCTGCTTGCCATCCCTGCTAATGTTCATATTTTTAAGGCAAAAATTTTTTTCTTTTCTTTAGCAAGATGGGATTAAAAGATTTTTTTGTGCATAGTTATAGTTGAAAATTAAAGCCACATTAAAGTTATGTGAGATTTCTGGCTGAAAATTTGGGAAATTAGTAAATCACACCTTATCACTGGGCCCATTTTCTAAACTGACAATATTATACCATGAAAAAAAATTCACATAAATTCCATATTCTTTTATGGTATAAATAACATTCTTTTATGCTTTTTTAAAAATCTTAATGGATAATTGACATCAATTTTTGGTCTTCTCTTACCTAAAGTCATTTATTCTTAGAGAGCATGAAATATATGTACATTTTAAATTATTTTCTAGTTCTTGGATATTGAAGATATAAGATCTCCATTCTACATGGCTTTGAAAATTCTACTTAGCTTGGATTTTACAGTAATTTAAACATCATTTCAATTCATCTGGTATATAAACTCATGACATTTATAGTATTTAGATTATAGCCATTCATTTGCTTACAGAAAGGTGAGATATGTTGTGCTCTTTCTACTGCTTAACATACATATCATTTGACCATATATCAACACAATTAAAAAAACTCTGAAACACATGGTATTTATATAACATATTGGAGAAACTGTTTCACTCTATTTTAAAGCAGTTTGTGGAACTATACGGGAGAAGATACTAAAGGCATTGTACTATAACCCATTCTGTATTCTTGTAAACAAAAATAATACAAAAGGAATTTAGCAAGGGGACATTTAAATTGTTAAACTAAAATGTTTATATCTGAACTTTTGTTTCACCACTGGATCATTCTGTGCCTCTGAAAGCTATTCTTTTGGAGAGATTTGCTCACATCCTTTAAAGTCAATTGTATCTCTTGCAGAGTGGAGCTCCAAGAACAGAACTTTGAGGTATAACAGAAAGTGGAATACCCCTAAAATATTCATTAATAGAACAAAACTAATATGGTATGTCACACTGAGCAGATGACAACAAGATGGATAAAGGCATATTATACTAAGTAACAGATAGATAATTAAAACGTGTATATATACACACAAAAACATACACATGACAGTAGGCTGACAAACAACATGATGGTAACAAGATTATCAAATTTAAGACAAATCACATTGTGATTCTTTTTCTCTATTTAGTATAGTATTGAGACCTAAGTCCTGAATTTCTTAGAATAGTATTCACAACTTAATCTTTAGTAAACTTCTCAGTTATGCTGAAGTTTTACATTTTATTTTGAGTAGAAAGTAAAGAATAGTGAGGCAAAATATTTTAGAGTTGGAAAAAAAGTCCTGAGGTTGAGTATTCTGTTCTGGTTTGAACCCTAGCATCATGACTTCCTAGATGTCTAATCTTGAATATACTTTTTAACCTTTCTACTTTAGAAACTGTATAATAGAAATAATTGTATCCATTTTTCAGCATGAAATAGATAATGAATGTAGGACATTAATTACTCAGGCACATGGTAGGTCCTTCACAAAGAATAGTCTAATATCCCCATTCAGTTAGAGCCAAGGAAATTCTGTTTGGAAACATTTCAGTTCAGTGACCATATCTTCTAAATGAAAAATTGGGACAATCTCCAACAATAACTGCATTTATGGTGATAGGACAAAGTATTTGAAACTGGACATGCCACCGAAAGACCCTGATCAGTGCTTATCATGCTGTGAGGAATGTAGACAACAGGAGAGCATCCAAGCACATTCATTTTCAGAGAAATTTTATATAATAACCTTTGGTGTTTTCACCAAAGGAAAAAAAGGAGGCTAACTAGAGACTAGAGTACAATACATGTTAAGAAAGTCATTTTCTCTGAAAATGATACCTAGATACCTGCATTGTACATTTCATATTAAAATGTAGGGTGACCAATTCTCATATATTATATATGATTTCAAATATAATGACAAAGAGAACTTGAAGCTCCCTACCACCTGGAATGGATGGGGAATGCTTTTCTTCTTTCTCTATATACTCTTTCTATTTAGTGACTACAGGGAAATCATTTCTTATCTTTAATATATTCTGACTTTTTAAAGTCCCCCTTTCCTAGTGAGGATGATTCATTGTTTAAAGAAAATAAATAGAAAATCTCTAGTAGTTATCTGGGTTTGGGTGGGAAGTACATGTGATTTGAATTCTTTTCCTTAAAGGATACTGTAAAACTTTATTTTCTTCACTGATTTAATCCAAAATAGAGTAGAAGAGTTGTTTCCTTAGCTACTAAGAATAGTTAGAAAGAGGTAATAGGGTAAAAGAAATGAGAAAAATATATTCAATTTATTTCATATTTGAGAGCTAATCTTTACTATACTTCTTAATTGTTCCTCATTTCTTTCTTCTACTTCTGTCACACACACACATACACACACTTTTATTTACACTTTTATTTAATTGGACACCCAGAATATCTAATCTACTGAGAAAGCTGAAAAGTAATCTTTTCAGAAAGGATCTTGTCTATTAATAATACATTTCCTCCAACTTTACCTACAGATAGTCTTATCTACCTTAGTCACTCTGTTCTATTAATGTGCTTAACACCAAGAACGTTGAAAGACTTTGTAAAGAATGTCAAAACCTTGTAGAGAATGGTGAATGAGAAAGCATGCAGAGTGATATCTGTGGTGACCGATATGCCAAATCTAATAAAATTGAAGACAATGAGGAGATATAAAATATATATTCCTCTCCAGTGACTGAGAACAGAAAGCTTTTAAAAAACTTGATTGAGTGAAAGTGTCTAAAGTATTAACTTTTTTGTCTCTTTTTCTTCTATCTTTATCCCACCTTTCTCCTTTTCTTTGAAGACAGAAAATAAGAAGCAAAGCTCTTTGTAAATTCTTGGAACAGAATTGACTTTTTTTGAAAAGCCATCAATCAATTTTAAATGGTATTAAAATAATAATGTAGAATATTATACAATGACAATATACTAGCAGCATTACACTTCTATATTAACTAAAATTATTGGCTATAAAATTATTCACCAGAATTTTAATTTTAAATATAGTCCTCTATGTGACAAACATTATTTAATCTTCAGAAAGTACAATGTATTATTGGAATTTGTTGTTTATGTTTTGCAATGTTTCACATGTAGAAAACCTTTTTTTATTGTATTCATCTTTTCATAGATTCTCTTATGTTTTTCTGACAGAAAAAATAATTGTTTTCAAAATCCACATATTTTTAAAAGAGTTCAATTAAAGCTATCAGCATTTTTGCTATGCATTTTAAACTTTACAGTAGCCAAGATATGGAAGAAACCTAAATGCCCATCAACTGACAATTGGATAAAAAAGTTATGGTTCATATATTCGGTGGAATATTACTCCAACCATTAAAAAAATGAAATCCTACCATTTACAACGACATGGAAGAACCTAGAGTTTATTATGCTGAGTGAAATAAGTCAGAGAAAGATAAATACCATCTGATTTCACTTATATTTGGAATCTAAGGAACAAAAAGGACAAACTAATCAAAAACAGACTCACAAATACAGAGGACAATCTGGTGACGACCGAGGGAAGGGGGTTTAGGGGGCTGGGAGATGGGGGTGAAGGGTTAAAGAAGTACAAATTAGTAGTTTATAGATGGTCATGGGGATGGGGAGCACGGTATAGAGAATAGAGAATGCTGTTAGCATCAAGGTGGAGAGCCAGAGGAGAGAAAGAACAATTAGGGGGATTGTTTTAAAAATTATATAAATGTCTAACCAAGTACTGCATACTTAAAACTAATAATAAAATAAAAATTAAAAATAAATGAATCAAATTTAAAAAATAAACATCATAAATAGAGTTATTTAGGTTTTGAGAGCAGTCGATTATTGAAAGTTGAAGAAAAAGCAAGAGAGAAAACAGAAACAGTTTAGATTTAATTTATAAAAGTTTATATACATTGTTTAACTTAAAACACATTCTGTAATTCTATGATTTTCAATGCCCTTAATTTTTCCTTTACCTTCAGGTAGAAACATCAAGATAGTCTCAGTTAATCATTTATTTGCAGCAAAAGGTAGTCAATGACACTTTAATCTTGCTTGCCAATTTTAGACGTAAACTGATTCTGAGTGCTTGCTGTGTAAAATGTATTCCACCCAGCCAGCATACTTTGACTACGATCTTAGGTTCTTCAAACAAAACTAAATTCTTACTCATGTTGCTTTTTTCTTTTTTAAAGGTTGGTGCCTCATTCTTCTCGTGCTCAAGTTTGTTTGTCACTTTTATCAGAACCAGGACTCTGTCTTTTACAGATTCTCTGTCTATATTCATCTTTGTGTTTTTTCTCCCTCTGTTGATCAAAACAAGTTTCACTCTGTTCATTTTCCTCCTTACACCAAAATGGCCTTATACTGCAGTTCATATCAAAAAGGATTCTGCTTACTGAGATTAAGATACTGCTAGCCCCTAAGCTTCAAGGGTTTGCAGCCCCCAAAAAGGAACCAAAGAACTAAATTACTTTCTAGTCACTCTAGCTTTCTGACATAGAATGCCAAGTCAGATACAGTGGCATTCACGAGCTCATCACCTCAGATCATTCAGACAGGAAAAAAGTGGTGTTATTTTGGTGAAGAGGTTATAAAATATTCGAAGCTCTGAGGCAAAAAATCTTTCCCAATCCTAATGAGTAAAGAGGGAAGTAGGAAAGCTTTTGAAAGAAGGAGAAAAGGATTCATGCACCAAAGTGAAGAGAGGCATCTGGGTGTAATGAAGAATAAGAGAGAAGATAAAGAGATGGGGGCATCATAAGGATAAAGAAAAAGCATTTTTGCCTGGCAAATCGGCATTGACATATTCTTTTTAAGACGGACTAAACCTTTTTCATCTTCTTTTTAGGTAAATGAGTTGTTGCTTAGGATGAAAAAAGAAAAAAGAATAAAAAAATAGGAAGAAAAGAAGGAAGGAAGAAGGGAGGAAGGGAGGGAGGGAGAGAAGGAGGGAAGGAAGGAAGGAAGGAAGGACGCAAATAAGTCAAGAAGAAAGGAAGGAGGGAAGGAAGATCATTAAACAAAAAAACGCTTTGCTATATTCTAGAATATGTCAAACTGGTGATACTATGCATTAGTCTTCCCTTACAAAATATTATAAAATCATTCTGATTATAAGAAAAGTAAAAGACAAATAGAACAAATTTTACATAAAATGTACAATAACTTGTTTCTAAAGGGACCAAAATCTTAACAGAGATATCCTCATTAGCTTTTCTTCCCAGGATACAATTGTTGTTTAAAAAAAAAAAAAAAGGTTTTATTCGACAGTAGAGGAAATAAAACAGGAAACTTTAAAAAATGTATTGTCTTTAGTCAGACAAAATATTCCTGAAATCAAATGCTGGCTTCATCATTTATAATATGTAGGCTTGAGAAATTACTTAAATACCCTAAACCTCAATTTCCTGATGTATAAACCTCAGATAATGATGGTCTTTCTTTCTTTGGGTTATTTTGAGGCCAAAATAATTTAAATTATCAGAGTGTAGAATCCAATACATCAGGATTTTTTTATTGCTGCTGTAACAAATTACCACAAACATAGTGACTAAAAAATCAGAATTTTTTATTGTACAGATCTGACATTGGTCTTACTGAGCTAAAATCAAGGTGTTAGCAGCATTATGTTTCTTTCTGGAGGTTCTGGGGAGAATCCATTTGCTTACCTTTTTCAGCTTCTAGAAGCTGTATATAGTGCATTCCTTGTCTTCCTCCATCTTCAAAGACAGAAACATTGCATCTATCTTTTTCTCACTGCATCAAGAGAACTTTAAAGGACTCATGCAATTAGCTGGGCCCACCTGAGTATTCCTGGATAATCCCCCCATCTCATTGTTCTTAATCTTAATCACATCTGCAAAATTCCTTTTACATGAAAGGTACCATATTTGTGGGTTCTGGGAATAGAATGTGGACATTTTTAGGGAAAGGCATTATTCTGCTTACTACTGCCTGGTCCAACAGAACGTGTTCCATAAGCATTACTATTTCATTATTATCATTATCGTTATTATTTCATTGGCATAAGTATAGTTACGTACCTACAGACTCTTATAATTTAGGTGTTATTTACTGACCCTGATCTGCAAAACACATCTACATTGTTTTTTCTCTAATGAGGAATCAGAGATGAAGAGATTTGAAAGGATTTACATAAGGCCATTCAGATAGTCATGCTGACTTTGTACAATTCATAATTCCTAACTCGACACAGTGTTTCTTCCATTTTATAGTGCTGAGAATATTAATCTGAAATGTATACTTAATATTTATCCCTCTTTAAAGTTTAATTTGTATAGAACCTCAAAAATATCAAACTAAATTACTTAAGTCACATAACCAAAACCATAAAAATATCAAAACAATACTTTTCTACTGTACATAGAAATAATTTTTAAATGTATTAGAAAGAATGCTAATAATTACTAAACTTCATTGAAGTCAATTTAAAATTTAGATTTAGAAATGATGAGTTTTTAGAGCTAAAATATTATATCTCTACATCTACATTTTTTCTTTGCCTACTTTTTCTTACATTTTCTTTCCTTTATTTTTCCCCATAGTTATGCATGAATATGTTTGTTCAATAGAATAAACACCTTAAAAATAATTTATTTCATTTCTAACA
This sequence comes from Macroglossus sobrinus, assembly GCA_004027375.1. Lineage (NCBI taxonomy): Eukaryota > Metazoa > Chordata > Mammalia > Chiroptera > Pteropodidae > Macroglossus > Macroglossus sobrinus. Next base: position 788,518 of record PVKZ01000349.1, read on the forward strand.
TATGATAGCATTACATCACTAATCTATTATTCTGTTTTTCTTCTACAAGTTTCCATGCTAATTCAGATAGACCACCCATGAAAATTGTTTGAAATATGCTGAGTCATAGTTTGAAAATATCACACCAATAAACCCTGCCAGAAGGAAATAATCACAGACTCATGATATCTTACAAATGTAACAGCCAATAGTTCTATTTTGGTTAGATACATACTTTATATAGACAAAGCCAAGCAAACCTGTTTCTATTTTTAACATTTTTAAATCAAATTATGAGAAGGTGTTTGATAGCTATATCTCTTATTCTTCCAACAAATTTATAAACATTTCCATTTTTTAGTTGTTCTTCCAGGTAAACTTCTCAAATCTAGATATGCGATGAATAGCAGTATTGAGGTTACTTACATAATGAGAGAAACATTGGTAGAAAGGTTCTACCAGTATCTAAATAAACCATTCCTAATTATTATTCTTTTTAACTTCTGCTTCTTTTATCTTTAGGATCTCATAGAAAGAGGTTACTTCATCAGCAGAATAACTGGGATTGTTTAACCAAAAGCCTATTTAGCAATGAATTTAGCTATTTGAAATATGCATAGGTGATAGAATTTCTGGTTTACATGTAACTGATAAATGGAAAGTATATTTTTCCACAATGTTCCAGCCATGTTCAATATATCTTCTCATGGTAGTGTTATATCTCTTAGTATACAAGTGTTCTGAGTATAAACACAAGTGTATATAATATTCAAAGTATGTATTACTCTGTTACAATTTTTTTGTGTGTGGAGAATTTTTCCTGTTAATTTGTATTCAAATTACAGGTTAATATTAGGAAGAAAGTGTAGAGATTGGAAATTCATTTTTCATTTATGGGAGCCCATGAAGATTCAAAGATAATGGCTATTCAAAAAGCTTAATTTAAAGAACATTCAAGATTTAATGAGTTCAATTCAATAAACAATGAAGGAGAAAACAGTCCTCTAATAAAGAAGAAAACAAAAGTATATTTTTAACTTTACATGAGGACAACATTTAGAAACCACAATCCTAAACTCTAATCTATATCTTACTTTCTTCTCAACCATTCCTCCCAAACAGAAAGAGAAAGATCTTAATCTTAAATAACAGAAAATATACAAGCAATGAAGAATTATAGCACACAAGTATGTACTTAAGAAAGAACAATACTTTCTCAAAGGTACTACAGGCTAAGAGGATTCAGTAGCACAAAGTAAACCTGAACAAATATCATTATTTACAAGATTCTTTCGTTAAGTGTTAAAATAATTTTATCCTGTATGGTCACTCGACATCACTCTACTGGTATAAGTCAACAATTGAATGTTTGTGAAAGGGTAGGGTCAGAAGAGGCTCAAACATTTGGTATTTAGAAAATATGAGATTAAAAAAAACTTGCCTACAATGCCTAAATATGGAAGACACTTGTAATCTAGAAGCTCTCTATAAAGAAAACCTTTAAGAGAGAGGTCACTTGCAGCCCAAGGTAAAATATATTTTTGAGCCTTGCTTCTTCAAACTCCTTAGTTACTTTGCTAGGGAAGCACAATATCTTAAAATGTATGTTGGAATCAGATCTGAGTGGTAGAGACTGATAGCAGCAGCACTAATTTCACTTCTAAAGTGTTATTGACACAATGACTGGAATGTGAAAAATAACACAGGTGAAAATCATTAAAAGGTGACCTGGCTGAATGAGTTCAAGTGAAGTATGGGAAAAAATATCCATATAAATTTTTTTACAGTATTAGTCTTTTCTCTATGTCACCATAGTCTTCAGAGATTGTAGTTTATGTTCAGTTTAATAAAATAGATTGAATTATGCTGAAGTCTAAATGTATATTTACACTAATACCTCTCTTATATATTTTTTTCCCTAGGAATAAAATGTTCTAGAAAAGAAAATTTTTAAGATAACTAAAATAAATCTATTTAAATAAAAATTATATTAACAAAATATGTTCTGACATGTTGAGTGGCAATTTTTCTAAAACGCATTGAACACTTCACTGATTTATCCATCAAACTTGATAATGCCTTGAGCATGCATAATCAATCCTATTTTTGATGATCTGAGGGTCATAACTATTGTCCTGTATTCAAGAGGATGAATCTCCTAGGAGGCACTATGTTGTTTAAGTGTGTTGGATCATCCACTAAATGTCTTCTAAATTGCTGTGTTTTTCTAGGTTCTGATTCTTCAAACTCCTTCATCACTGTCAACCATCATTTCTTTAATATGTCTGGTTTAATGATTTTCCATTCCTCTCCTTTCTACCTTCTAATCTATCTTCCACTAAAAGAAATGAAATCATTAAAGGGAATCAGACAACTGAGATTTAAAATCCAGCAGTCTTAATTTTTCCCATAATAACCTAAATCAGTAGATTCTTAATAGATATTTTTTCCCATTACCTAAATTCTGGCAGTATTTTTCTCTTCTTTGCTTAAGAAAAGACAAAAGCTAGTTCTGAATGAATAGGACTATAAAAATTGCTAAAAGTTTAGTTAATGAACAAATATAGTATATATGGATTTGCTTTTTCCCCCTTAAATAATCAGAATATAACATGTACTTGGATATGAAAAAAAAAGGTATTTATTGATATCACATGAGAGTTTATTAGGAATAAAAAGCTCAGCTTCACCCCACACCCAACACTGACTGAATCAGAATTTTAACAATATCCTCAACTGTTCTTTATAGACATTAAATTTGAAATGTGCTGATTTATAACATAATACTCTCCAACAAAAGGCTCTCCAATGATGGACTGTCATTACTACTATCTGAAAATTAAGAATTTTCTTTTTTATCAATAGTTTTTATTTTTTGAATTAGTTGGCATACAATATTATATTAGTTTCAGGTATACAACATAATTATTAGACATTTATATAACTTATAAAGTAATCATCCTGACGAATCTAGTACTCATTTGATATCGCACATAGTTATTACAATATTGACTATATTCCCTATGCTATACTTTACATCTCCATGACTATTTTCTAACTACCAATTTGTACTCCTTAACCATTTCCACTTTTTTAACCATCTCCCTAAGCACTCTCTCATCTGGCAACTATCAAAATATTCTCTACATCTATGAGTTTGTTTTTGTTTTGCCTATTAATTTATTTTGTTTTTTAGATTCCACATATAAGTAAAATCATTTGATATTTGTTTATATCTGTCTTACTTCACTTAGCATGATATCCTCTTAAGTCTATCCATATATTACAGATGGCAAGATTTCATTCATTTTTTTATGGCTGAGTAATATTCCATTGTATATATATATATATATACAATAATGGAATATTGTATATATATATATATATATATATATATATATATATATATACAATTTCTTTATCCATTCATCTGTTGATGGACACTTAGGTTGCTTCCATATATTGATTGTTGTAAGTAATGCTGCGATGAACATACAGATGCGTATGTCTTGTTTCTTCGGATAAATATTCAGAAGTGGGATTAACCCTTGGGATTTTAATTATGATATGTCTTGGTGTGAGTCTCTTTGGGTTCAATTTGTTTGAAACTCTCTGTGCTTCCTGGGCTTGTATGTCTATTTCTTTCACCAGGGGAGGGAAATTTTCTATCATATTTCTTCAAATAAATTTTCAATTCCCTGTCTTTTCTCTCTCTCTTCTCCTGATTCTCTTATGATATAAATGTTGTTATGCTTGATGTTGTCCCAGAGTCCCCTTAAACTATTTTTAAACATTTTTCAGTTTGCTGTTTTGATTGGATGTTTTCTGCTATCTTATCTTCCAAATTGTTGATTTGATATTCTGCTTCATCTAATCTATTGTTGATTAACTTTATTCATTTCAGTTATTGTATTCAATCTCAAATTTTATGTTTCTCATCTCTTTGTTGAAGGTCTCACTGAGATCACTAAGCATTCTTACAACCAGTATTTTAAACTCTGCATCTAGTAGATTGCTTGACTCCATTTTATTTAGTTCTTTTTCTGAAACTTTGTTATGTTCTTTCATTTGGGACATGTTTCTTTGTCTCTCTATTTTGGCTGCCTCCTTGTGTTTGTTCCTATGTATTCCATAGGGCTGCTTGTGTCTATCTGTCTTTGTAGAGAGGCCTTATGTAGTAGGTGTCCTTTGGGGCCCAGTAGCACAGTCTTCCTGGTCACTTGTGCCATGTGCTCCAACTGTGTCCCTCGTGTGGGTTGCATTTGCCCTCCTGTTATAGTTGAGCCTTGATTGCTGTTCACATATTAATGGGAGGTATTGATCCTTAGGCTGATTGATTGTGAGGACTTGCTATGACTATGTGGGAGGAGTGGTTGTGCAGAAGGTGACCCTACAGAGCAAGATTCACTTTAGAAGGGCTCTCGTGCCTGCCGAATCTACCTTTTGAGTGTGTCATTTGTGGTTAGGTAGTGCTCTGATATCATCTGAAGCTGTCCAATAGGTGTGATAGGTTTCTGGGGCCTCTTAAGAGGAGCCTTGGTGCAGGTCAAGGTCAGCCACTACCTGTGCCCTGCCTAAGGCCACTTGGTATGAGATATAAAGTGATCTGCAGATGGCTTCCACTTGTGCTTTGCTTGGAGGTGCCCAAGAGAGGCTAAACTGTTAACTGAGACCAGCTGCTGCTAGTGTCAGGCTTGGAGCTGCTTAGCATGGGTTTGGGGCTTGTTTGGGGGGTTGTGAACCTTTGAGTAATTTTAGAGTCTTCAGAATTAGTCAAGACAGACCATTTAAATGGAAAAGCCACTGGAAGCAGCTTGGGTGGGCCCACAAGTTGATGGGGCAGGGTCTCCGGGAATCACCAGGAGTGAACGTTGTTAGGTTGATGGAGACTCAGATGCAACTCGCCTGCACATGCAGGTTGGATGGGGGCAAGGGGTTAAACAGAGGAACAATGGCTTTTGCCAGCTCTTTTGTCTGGGAGAAAGCTGTCCCTACTGCCCATACCCTGAAGCCAGACAATTTCATCCTTTCCCATATGTCCCTGGTGCCTTTTGAGCTGTAGCTACAGTTCGGGATCTCAGAACAAGTGAGTCTCTCAGCAAGTAAGTCCATGTGCAGATCCTTTAAGAGAAATGCCTGTTACTCCAGCAGCCCTCTGTCTCATTCAGCCACAATCTCCACAAATTTCAGAGCTGGAAGTTATGAGGATTCCTTCTTGGCACTAGAACGCTGGGCTGGGGACTGGTGTCAGGCTGAGACCCCTTGCTTCTCAGAGCAGACCTCCACAGCCAAGATATCCCTCCAGATTTTTTTACTGTGGGTGTAGGACCAGCCTGTTTCCTATCTCTCCCTCTCCTTCCAGTTATGATGTAGCTTCTTCTGTTTATCGTTATTTATAAGACTTCTCTTCAGCTAGACTTCAAATGATTCTCATTGATGGTGGTTCTGTAATTTAGTTGTAATTTTGATGTGGTCTCAATTTTTTCCTTTAATAGTCTTCAGTCCATCTACCTGGATTATCTTCATTACATTATGAACCCTTAGCAAAAATATTGTTATCTTTATAAAAATATCTAAGTTTAAATATATTTGTTACAGATGAATAGATACAATAGTCAATTCAACTTAAAGCCATAATTTTTTAAATCACTAAGGGCCACAATAAATTATCAGGTTCAATCTAATCACCTCACTTTTCAGAAGTAAAAACCGAAGTCCAGAGAGGTGAGGTGACTTGGTTTACCCCATTAATCAAACATTAATATGCTTTATAATACCTTAATAACAGGTTCCAATGTTCATTTATGTGTAGTCAATTCTTTTTTTTTTTTACTTTCTTTTTTTGTGTGTGTTGAAATTTATGCACTCATCCTTTTTCTACATATCAGTGTCAAAGATGTTTAATGGGTTTATTTTCCCTTATATTCTTCCTACATATCTTTATCAAGATTTGTAGTAGGGTTCCCACTTATTTATGCCACACATTTAGTTTGCTCCGTATTTGCTACTGGATCTGAGTCTAAATTAAAGCTTTTTTCATTTTCCACTGTTGTTCTCCTGGTCATCATTTTTGCCTGGATTGACCTATGTATTCAGGTTGGTGGTAATCCATGAAAGCTCCTTGAATTTTATTAGCTCAATCTAGGAAGTAGTAAACTAGCAACTTAATCTTTCCCTATCATAAAGCTCTCCTAAACTGGTCTTGCTCCCTACCCTATAAGTCTTTAGCCTCATTTTGCAGTTAGGAAGAAAAAAAAAAAACAACTCAACCTCATCTCCCTCTCTGACTCCATACAACTCATAAGGATAAGTGTTAATATTGGTTATAGTAAAAGAATGATTGTAAGAGAGTGTGATTTCAGGTGAAAGAAAAAAAAAATGTAGAGCTGTTCTGTTTCCCATCTCCTTTTATTAGGAACTGTTATAACACTAGGTTTACTTGTCTTCTTTGCATTGTTTTTTCACTTATTCTTCCTGTGTAGCTAATAGGGGGAATATAAAACAGAAACACTTTATTTCCTTCTCACAAACCTATTATATAAATAAACAAACAAATAAGGAGTTGACCCCACACATTATATATTAGTCTAGTGTTTATGTTAGACTTACACTACATTAGACAAAGTTCAGCCTAGCTAGCCAAGCACGAAGGTTACACAAGAATTTAAGTCTAAAGTCTAATTAGTAATTAAAAAGTATTAATTTACCTGGAATCCCGCTTGGGTATAGCTTTCTATTAGGACCTGGGAGATGGACATGACTGAAAGAACAGAATGGGCAAAAGCTTTCTTATTAAAATGACAGTGGACCCCAGACAATTTTGTATGGTTAGATTTTTTTTTTTTAACAGTTATTCTACCTCTAAAATTTATAACACTTGAATCTTAGCTGGTTTCTCCAAGTGAAAGTTTTCCTTTTTATTGGGCTTATAGATAAAACTCTTGCAAAACTAGGCAAAAATCTTGTTCCTTCATTGGTAACCTATTTTGAATCTTAGCCTAGCACAGCAACTAAATAAATAAATATGTCTTGTACTCTGCTAAGAGAGATAACACAAGAATAACTCACCATTAAAAATAACCTAATTTTTTGAGCAAGTGTTTATTTTCAAAATATAATTTATACATTTTAAAGTAAGACTGTATGTTAACCAATTTGAAAATTAATGTTGAAAGATAAATAGAAGCTATTTCCTGAAGCAAGTTTTCCATCTATATTTTTAGAAATATCTTTGAATTCGTTAACTGTCAGAAGCTGACCTTCCTAAATGTCCCATATCTAATGAATTAATTTAACTGTATGTGTATGTGTGAGTGTGTATAGACAGTTATATACATTTAACTATATGTGCACACACACACACACACACACACACACACACACACATACATTCTGTTCTATGGTAAATTATACAGTAAACAACCAGTACAATTATAACAGTGAATGCTCGCTAAGATGCATATGATAAGAATTCAAAATTACATAGAATACATTATCCCTTTATTAGAAACAAATCCTAATTCCCCCTAATATGGATTTTTATCATGCAGTTTGAGCTCTTTCTACTCCCCTCTCCCTTAAAAAAGAATTATGGAGTTACAGTTAAGTATAATATAAATTCACAACTGAAATTTGTTGAATGCTCATTTGGAAGGAAGAAAATATATCAGGTTTTATAAACCAGTATAATAGTTTATTCAGAGCATTGAAATTTACATAAATAATTCAGTAAATGCCACAACATTTCAACTAGCTGAATACAGTAAGTATTTACTATGTATGAAAGCATTTTTTTTTAAATAAACTGAGTTTAGAAATATCTATCGCCATATTAAAAACTTCATTTAATAAATTGGGCTGGTGTCTCTCCTAGTGGGTAGGACTATCATTGTAATGATACTGCCCAGCAGGATGCTGTTTTATGAAGCATGAGAGGATCAATGCTTTCATTGAAAAACATTCAGTTTAGAAAGATTCAAAGTTGCTACGAATAGATTAACTCTTTTAATGCTTTAGTTAAACGTTATCGAAACAACTATTAATTCAAAAGTTTTGTAGGCAATAACTTCCTAGTAAGCAATCTGGTCTTATTGTGTTACTTTGGCAGTTGATAAATCATCAAGAGAAGCAAGTCCTTTCTTGACTCAGATTTTAAGAATTATCCCTTTTGCTAAATTGATGTAACTTGTGCTATATCTGTATGGCAAAGTCAAAGCTTAAATTTGCATGCCATGATTTTAATTTACATAAATATGTGCTTTCATTAAATTGTCCTTATAAGTTATTAATGAACATTTATCTTTAGAGCACTCAATGATAAATACTAGGTTCAAATATATGAAATATCTTTTTCTGAGGTAAAAATGATCACATATTGACAATTTCATATTGTTTAACTTAGAATCAAGGTTGATAGATACATAATTTCATTAATACCATGATTATCATTTAATAACCCAGATGGTTAGTCTGCCAAAAAAATTTCCTGAATGAATGAATAAATAATGGATTGTTGGCATAATTCTTTTATCTACCAATTCACTTACAGAACTAATGTTTAAATCCAACTTTCTGGATTAAACCATATTGAGTTACTGTCTTCCGCTTTGTAGGAAGCATAGAAGCAGGTGGATTTCTTCAGTAAATTTTAATTATATGCAGTGGTCTTACCTCTACCTCTTCTCTTTCTCCTCTGTTTCTCTGTCTCCGTGTCTGTGTCCCTCTGCCTCTCTCTATCTTTCTCTCATACACACAATGTAAACCTGTCTGGTATCTCAAAAATAGATTATCTACTAGAGTTCTTTTCAGAACTGTAATTGCATGATTTCTTTCAAACCTATACCAATGGAGTGCTCAAGGTAAAACACAAGGACATTTTTTGATCAGGAGCAGTGATGTGTGAGCACTGATGCCAGCAATTGGATGTACCATCCATCCACAGCCTTCTTTTCACACTGCATTAGAGAAGTAAGATTTGGTTTTGCTAGAATATCTATTTTTATTTTTATCTTTATGTGTAAACCAGAGTTTTTTCACAACTAAAATTTTGATAATTAAAGATTGGACAATGACCAAAAAAAGTCATTATATTTTAATTTTTGAGCAAATATTTATGGGACATTCAGTAAATATTGAGAATGATTTTGCAATTTCTACTATTTTCCAAAGAAAGTCTTCCTGATTTTAAGCTTGTTTATGGGCTTAAAAAGTATTTGTTTCCCTAAGGAATGAGCATGTACTGGTTCACTAGCTTCCCAGTTGTTCCTCTGGCTGAGCAAAGCTTTTATTTTGGTAGTACATATCCATGACATCTGTTTATTCTACATATTTTCATTGAAAGCATATTAACCTGAACACATAGGGATAATTGTCATAATATACCTATGCCACTGGATGTTAATGATTCCTCTTCTCCCCTCTCTCTTGATTGTCTTGATCATGATATTACTGTGTACCAATATCTTTGGGTCTTTATGGTACTGATGATACCTGCAAGTCATCTACATTGACTTTGGTTAAGAAAGCTCAAGTTTTGGTAAATATTTTTCAGCCAACTGTATATACTCAAAAATATTAATTTTTTTGAGTATATACAGTTGACTGAAAAATATTTGCAACAAAAATATTTATTTTTTGTCTTCATGGGATATGTACTAATATTGACTAGTATTAATAATGCAATTCATTGACCTTATTTCATCGGGAATCATTCAGATTTAACAACTTTTTCCTTGAGACTTGTGTATGGCAATCATATAAGGTGCCATTTGGATAAATCTTGTGAAGGAAAACATCACCAATGTCTTGTTTACCCATATTCTTGATTTAGTTTATATAAAATATATAATAAAAGTAATTCATCCAGTAAAGCAAAATGGTAATAGCTCCTTTCTAACTTTTCTATCCATATGATTTCAACATTTTCTTACATGGCTGATTTTCTGATACATAATATCAACTTGTCCTATGATGGCTATATTTGCCTGTTTTTATTTTTTAGGAAATTGCTTCTGGCCAAGAGTGCTTCCTGCTTATTTTCAATACTGTATGTAAACTATTAGAGCTAGAAGAATCATTTTATTGAATTTCTAATTTTATAAATAAAGAAAAAAAAGATAGAGACATTGACACTTGTGTAAGAATGCACAGCTTATGACAAAGTACATGTAACTTAATTGGGTTTTGTAAATCTCAGACAAGCTAAGCTCTCTTATTCAAAATATAGCAAACTATAAATCTGATAAAAATTGTTCATTATTGCATGTAGGTCATTTCATCTCCTTCCATTTTGATATAACTTGTGGCCACACGTGTTCTTTATGCACATTTCTTATTTGACCTTTATGGTATTTCTCCCTTGCTACTCTTTTCTCCTTTCTGAGTAATCCTTCTCTTTCCCTCACTGCCTGGCTGTTTAGGTTATGTCAACTGCATCCAGTTGTGAAGATCTCTCTGTCTGTGTATCCAGCCCTAACCATGATCCTGTGATTCCAAACCACATTTGCAATTGCTCACAAATCCTTTTCACCTGAAGGTTTCATAGACATCTTAAACTCAATATTGCCCAACCTTAACCAATTATTATCCTATTCTCCTTGCCCATCATCCATAGGTTTCTCCTCTTCTTTATTTTCTACTTGGTTACTAACCAACAATCTATACAGGCAACCAAATCGAGAATGTGGATATCACTCTAGAATTCTCTTCCATGCTCAGTTTCCCATATCTAATCAATCACAAAGTCCCTTTAATGTCTTATATTGGTATCTGTGATCTGCTCCCTCCTCTCCTTCCCCATTCTACCACAACTCACTGTAATGCTTAATATGTAGTAGATACTCCATAAATATTTATTGATAAATGAATAGAACAGTAATGAGCAAGTGAATGGTGACTAGGACAATTTGTAAGCCTCATTTAACTCATTGTCTAACAAATGAAGAGAGACAAATAAATAAATGTTTATATAATACATGCTATGTTCCGAGTGAGGTCATATATGAGAGGTACTTTTCCTGAGCTGGGGCTGAAGGAATTCTTTCTGAAGAATTAAAACCTAGGTAAAAAGAAATTTATTTGCTAATTTATAACCTACTTAGTTTTCTATTAACATCTTTAGATTGAATAGTAAGAAAAAATTGAATGAGGACAAAGGAAAATTCAGTGGTTTCCAAAAAGATCAGTTTGGTTTATCTACTTCTTCCCCAGAAGCCATGACTGCTTAGATGCTCTTGGGTACAATTTTTCCAAAAGGATCTCAGATGTGTCTTGCAAAATTAATGGCTTATAGAGACAGACTTGGCCCCGAATTTTAGTCACAAATCATAAAACACAAGGCTTCGATTAACTAACAGATTACATTGTTCTATAAACTTTTATATGAATTCAAATGAATCTTATGATTTAATAAAAAAAAATTATAGGCTGTACAAACACACTTATAAAGCTGTAGGATCAGATTCACTCACAGTCTTCTCATGAGGTATGTTCCAATTCTGGGTTGGTCTCAGCTATGTTAGAACTCAAAATGAATAGGCTTTCATAGTGGTCTTTACTAGATTTGTAAGTTTTAAATTGAACAAACCATTCATTAATAATTATAGTTATAATAATAATGATTTAAATTTTCTTAATACATCCTATGTAGAAAAATTCTTGAGAATTTAGAAACTTTCTTTATAATATGTATTAATACTAGTAGAAAATGATCAGGTTTCAAGGAGTATTTCTTGTCTCTTTTCTAAAATTTGTCTTCTGTTGAACTTTCTTTTCAGGGATAATTAGTCTACAGTTATAAAACCTATAAAATAATAGCCTTGTTTACTCTTTAATTACAAGAAATGGCTTAGTAAATAGTGAAGAAGCCAAGAGAGTTAATTCCCATTTTGAAGTTAAACATACAAACCATCTTTAAATAACTGATCAAACAGCTCAAATAACACCGTTTTTGATTTTATAAAGAAAAAGCTAAGAAATACCTAAATGACTAAGGGAAAATAGAGCTTTATTTTTTTCCTATCAGAAAAACCTCTCATATCTAAATTCGTGCCACTCTATGTCTTAATTCACTTTAAGAAATAGGTAGGGGAAATTCAATAAATAAAAATATCCTCTTATTTGTCCCGTTAGGTAAAGGAATAATTTTAAAAATCTGTATTTAGTATAGATTACTTGTAGAGTTAGTTCTCTTGAAGTAGATAAAAAATCCTGCTAATTCAGAATTACACATTACCTTTCATCATCATTTCATTTATTTTTAAGTCATTTTAAGGCCTGACATTACATTTTTAACTTGGTGACCCATAAGCTAATGCTATGAATTTTCTATGCTTCAGAAAATGGGGTTAAGCCATCACTTTCACCAGTGAAAACTTAAATTCCAGTTGCTTCTAAGTATAAGAAGATGAATAGCATTAAGCTATACATTATCTAAGTCTGCCTTGGTTCCCCTTGCAATCAGTAACAACGGAAAGGTGATTATGGGCTACAGTATGGAAAACAAAGTATTTTTATATGTCTTATATAAGTACCAAGTCTGATGGCATTTGCTTTATTAGCCTCATTAAGCAATCTGAGGTCACCAATTTTCTCTTAGCTCTCTGGCTGAAAAAAAAAACGCATTCTGCTTTTCACTACCATGATATGATGGCTGATAGTTCTTAATTTTTTTTTTCAAAATTTCTTATATCCCAAGGCTGTGCTACTCTCAGCCTCTCTGGGGGTCAACAGATAGGGCAATGGGAGAAGTTATGCAATGCCACAGCCTGAACAAAATCTCATCCATCAGACAACAGGATTTCATTCTCCAGTGCCTTCTTTCCACTAGAGTAGAAACAAAGGAAAGAATCCCCAAACAAGCAATTCTGTTGAATTACTGTGTAAGTTCAGGGGAACAAATGACAGTGCTTGTATTTCTCTGTAAGCATTTTCCAATGAATAAATTGTTCCTAGAAAATATATTTTATGTGAATTGTTATTTCAAAAAACACAAGAGGTCTAAAGTAACACATATAAAAATTTTAAAAAATCCAAAGTCAGGTTTTATTTCATATATGAAGAAGAAAAATGTTCTCACCCTGTGATCTTTTTTTCCCACAGGTTAGCTAAGTATGGTCCTTCATTGATCCCAGATGACTGCCATGCTGAAGCCATGGTTGCAGGGATTTGGATCTTAGCTCTATGATTTTCTGTTAAGTCAAAGGCTCAGACTTCTGGGCCCTTCCCAAGCCATCTCTTAGGAACTATTTCAAAGACTTCACAGTATACACATATATACACTTCAGCAACAAGAGCTTTAAAAAACACCTTCTAGACCAGAAATTTGAGTTCAATGAATAAAAAACTTTTAAATTATTCTTCCTCCCACTGTGGTATTTTTTTCCAGATATCATTGTGTGCTAACAGATTATGCCTAAATGTGTGTATTCATATTGATAAGAAGGGAATTCAGCAATGTAAAGATGCTATGAATAAAGTCTGACCTTTTATTTCAGATTGCTACTGGTACAAAGTAGGAGTATATTAGCCACAGCTGAGTGGAATCTCCATAGTACACAATCTGCTTTAAAGGTTTGCAGATATAGATATTAAGTGTCATTAGATTTTATGGGACTGATTCACATCATCTAAGTTCATAAGGAATGGCTATTTAATCCAAATACAATGAAACAGATAGTTGCAAAACAGATGCATGGTAAAAAAGATTAACCAAACATAAAAAACCTGTAGTGGCTATTTTATATGAGATAAATAGACTCAAACAAAGGATATTGCTAAACATAAAAGAGAAATTTCATGATGATAACAAAATTATATAAGAAGACAAAACAGTCATAAATGTATGTGAACTTAACAGGGCTTCAAAGTACATGGAGAAAAAATGGATAGCATTAATGAAAAAAATAAATAATTCTTCAATCATAGTTGAGATTTTTAACAACTTCTCAGCAATTGATAGAATAACTAGATACAAAATAAGTAAAAATGTAGATAATCTAAACAACACTATCAACCACCTTGAGCCAACTGATATTTATATACTATTATATACAGCAAATGCAAAACACACAAGCTTTTCAAGTAGACATAGTACATATGCCAAGATAGACATATGTTGGGCCATAAAACAAGTCTCAAATGTTAAATTATTAAAATCATAAAAAAATGTGTTCTTGACCACTTTGGAATTAAATTAGAATCAATAACAAAAATATAGGAAAAATATTTATTACTTAAAGTGCTAAGATTTAGTTACTTAAGAAATACATTTATGAAAAAATAACCTTCTTAAACAATACATATGATGTGTTACTCTAGTATACTTAAATTTTCATAGAACTTAATAGAAAAAGAGCTCAGCAGTAGGCAAAAGGCTATGGTCTTACTTCTAAGTAATAAAATATTTAGATATATATGGTCAATGAGCTGGTTAGTTAATTTTTCAGAATTTCTATGTTTTTAAGATTTTAAAAGAAAAGGATATGCAAAAAATAATTGTGAAATTAGATATCTATTTTTGCTACTTTTCTAAAAACACTTTGATTTTTCAAAACTCAGTCAGTCTTTGGTAGTCAGTATTTTTCATTGATTGTACCTATTTGTAAATCTATTTGTTAATGGTCTATCAACCTTGAAAAGGAACCTCTGTTAAATATTTATAAGATATCGTACAATTAAAGGGAGACATTTTTGTAGAATATTGATTTCAGAATTTAAAGTACAGTAACTGAATAATTTGCAACCCAATCAACAACAAAAGTTTTAATTCAATTCTTTATATGTGAATAGCAGAAAGCTTTAAGAAAATGTTGATAAAGCACTAAACATTTATTTTTATTAGACTTACATAATCAAACATTAATTTTGTATTGTTTTAATTTTTGAAAACATTTATTGTTTAATATCTAATTAGATGAGAAAAGTTTTACTCATCATGTATTTGTCAATTTGAGAAGTATTTTAAAAATACTCTCTATACAAATCAAGCACTATGCCAAGAGTCAGGGATATAATTATGTTCTTTGCTCTAATAAAGTTTATATTCCAATGGGGTAGTAAGAAAGTAAATCAGAACACAAAAATAGCTAATTCTAACAGAGCCATTAAAGTGAAGTAAATGGTGATATCAAAGCATGCAGTAGATACCTTCAAGTGACAGAAAATAAAACCAAGCTTTGAAGAATAAATCCAAGTTAACTAAACAATAGAAAAAGTTTTAGATAGAGGGAAGAATAGGTGAAGCTAAGAATCAGAAAGAAGAGAATGTGTTTGAAGGACCTAGGAAGAAGTCTGTCAATGCAGCATGGAAAGAAAGAAAGAAAGGTCTCCAGGTCAGGTGCACAAGGTTACCTGAGCTTGATAGACTAAGTAAAGAATTCTGTGCCCCTCTACCCCCACCCCAGATGCAATAAATAGCCAATCATTTGAAGCATTTTAGACAGGGAATTTAAAATTTAAAAGAACAGTAGATATTCTAGATTTGAAAAGTGAAAAAAAGAAAGACCAAGAAAGTAATGGTTTCCAGTTTTCTAGCTTAAGCAACTAAATGGATGGTGATGCCACTTGCTGAGATGGGAAAGATAGACAAGGTAAAACACTTTGGAGAAATTATAGGGGACTTGTTGGGACACACTGAATTTTAGTGGAGATACTGAAACATGCAGAGGAAGAATTTAGGTATACAGCTCAATGTAGAAGTGGACATCAGAGAACTCTTTTTGTTTAGAGATGTAAATTTGAGGTTCATTAGCACACAGATGACAATGGGAGCTATGGATGTAAATGAGAACATTTAGAGAAAGAAGAGAACTGGTATAGAAGCATAAAGCTCAAGGAACTCAGCACATGAGGTTAGGTAGATGACACTGAGGCAACAAATGAAATAGAGGGGTAGTGCAGAAATGAGTGTTGTGCAGTGTGGGGGCAGCAAGAAATAGTGTCTGGAGGAAGCAATTATCAATATCTTGTAACACACCAGAGAAGTCACATACAACGAAGACTCAAAAATCTCAGTTAGTAATATGTGCCACTGTGGATCTTAGGAGGAATCATTTTTCCGTGGAAGGCTGAAGCTTAAAGGAAAATTAGACCTTGAGGAGAAAAGATGCATAGAAAATGAGGAACCTGAAACAGTGATCATAGATAGTCACTTACAAAAAATTTGGCTATAAAAAAGGATGAAGAAGAAAGAAGGTTAAGTTAGAAACTGGAGGAAAGTAGGGTTATGAAAATATATTTTTTAGATGGGAGAATTCTGAGCATGGGGATGATGGCAAGGATCCAGTTCAGAGGCAGAGAATATACATATAAGAGAGTGTAAAGTTCCTTAGGAATTAGGAGCAGTTCTGACAGAAATGAGTTATTTAAGTTTTAAGAGTTAGTCCAGTAAGCAGAGACAATATTTTAGAAGAGCTTTTCTCTTGGACTTATTCAAATAATCTGACATTTTGCTGAGCATTAAATTTATAAGGCAGTTATGTTCAATGCTGAAAAACTTTACTGCCAAATTTTGTGTGTGAGATTAACTCTTCTGTATTTAAAACTTATGCCCCAGTTAATGAAAAGTTATAGACATATTTTATCCACTCAGCAAATACTATCTTAAAGGAAAATGATAACTTTACCAGCAAATTAGTTTCAAGCAAGTACACAACTGAAACAGATGAAGAAAACACATATTGCAATTTTCTGTTTTATTTCTTTAGATTTACCTTAGTGATTTCTCCTCATAGCAACAAGAGTGTTTTTTTTAATCTTATTTTAAATTTTATTAGAATATAAGCCAACTTCACATGAAATATATCATATAGAGTTATTTGTACCATTTAAAAATGAATTCATTGTGGAAACTATAAACTTAAAATCTTCTGCATTAACAGACTTCATCTGATGATTTCAATTCAAAATTCAGGCTTCAAAACAAACCCCCTTCACCTACTGACAATGTAAGCAAATACCCTCAAGAATAAAGTGCCTTGCCAGGTTTTTAGACAAGCAGAGGGATAGATGGTTGACTTTGGCTATAACTACAAGAACATAGTGGAGCTATTGACTATAGCTATAAGAACGTGGTGTAGCTATTCTATCTCTATGATTAAATGAACAGTCAGCCACAGTTCATTCAGTTGTTAGATAATCAGATATTATTTGCTCTAATTGAGCTGCTATGGGAGTGGTTTTCAACTGGCCAGCTGAATCAATTGACTGGCTAGAACCTTTAAAACACTTTATACATGACAAAAACAAACAAACAAACTGGGAAGTCAAATGAAACTTATAAACAATAATTCTTATAAATATATTATTATAATAATTAAATATTATTATAATTTAAAGTTATAGTATATCTACTATCAATGTCCTTCATTATCAAAGTAGCAGGTAGATGTCACTTACTCCCAATAATGAAAAGAAAAAGTCACTAACTTTCAAACATAAAGTGATAATAAAGTTTCCTTTCTTCCTTTTTTTTAGTGAGAAAAAACTTAAGTCTAAATATTTTTTATTTTTCATTAAAGCAGAGCTACCAAGCAAATTAGACTAACTGTGAGTGAAGTTACATATGGTTGTCCTTAGGTATTAACCTCCTGTTCTGAGGAAAATTTAATAGACTGAACACCCTCTCACAGAACAAGAGAAAATAATAGCTCAGAAAATTTTCCATATAATACCTCAATCTGATACATAAATTGCAGTAGGGAACAAGTTGGAGTACATACATAAACATGTGAAGCTGCTTCATAAACACCACAAAGAGGGGTTAACATGCAGAATGCATAGCAACAATTCTATTCAGTGTCTAATTTCATCTTTAATTCATAATGATGGGAGGGCAAGCAACAAAATAACATCAAAATTCTAGTAACAAAGTTTACATAATCTATTTGATGTTGTTGGAAAAACAGCATATGTTTCCAGTAATTGCTAAAATCTCAAAGGATACTTTCCCAATTACTGTCAGTGAAACCAAATGCTACAAAATCTAACCACTACCCACCACAGGTACGTATTCACAGCAATGAAGTTGCTGGTCACTAACCCTTAAAACATTGTACTCAATGTACAATGTTTTGAATAACTGGGTGATGACAGACATTTGAAGACAGCCATCTTAATTTTTTAAAGAAAAACTGTCTTGTTCCCTATATCGCCTAATAGCTTAATTATCTTTCCAGGACAGCAGTGGGGGAGGATGATGTGGGAGATGAAATATGCCTTGAAATTCTGTGGGCGGTAGTTTTATACACACATTGTTTAGTAAAAGTGTGCTTTAGTGAGAAAACATAAGTATATGAGAAAGGAACTTACTAGGGCTATATTGTAGGATTCCTGAGCAGGGACAAATGTTCATCTGAGATTTGTGGTCAAGCACTTTATATGAGTCTAGTCATAACAATTGTATAATTTCTCTCCAGCTATGCTCACCAGTTTGTGTGTAACCATAAAGTAGGCGAATAGCTGAATTTATATTGGTTTGGGATTTATTAGGTAAGAAAAATGGAAGGTGAAAAGGACAAGAGAGTTATAGTTTATAAGGATGTAATTACAATGAAAGGTCATGGGATCTGGGCTGGGAATGGAGGAAGTTAAGAACAAGAAGAGGAAGGCTGAAGGATATTGAAAATTATTGTTATATAAAGGCTTTTTGGAGTAAAATAGACAAAGTAAGCTAAAAGGATATATCATTGTGGTCAGAAAAGAAGATTTTTTAATATGCAGCAATAAGTGACAATAACACAATACAGGGTCTACCTCTATACCAGGGTCTCCACTAACTTCTGAAGAGAGAGGATATGCAAGACAAATGTAGCTGCCTACATGGATTTTACATTCTTTGTCTGAATCCATTTGGATCTAGTTTCAGGCACATATATTGTTACAGTATAACAGTGAATTATTTGTTTTTCAAAATAGTGATTCATGTAAATATTTAAATTACTAAAAAGCCCAGTTTTAAGCATGAAGGAGCCAAGTTAAAATTCTCCAAATGTTCCACTTTTGCGCCATTATGGAAGAAAACAGACATGGAATCTATCAATCTAATGGTGTTTTGCAGTCATTCATATATAGTGATTAAAATTATTACTTAAAAGTTTTGTTATGAATGCTTTCATAACTTTAGATTATGAGACATCTTTAGCAAAACACACTGAATGGCAGACCGCAGCCCCAGGAATCTCTCACAACACCAAGCTGGGTAAATGCCCTAAAAGTTATACCTACGTATATCATACTCAAACTTCAGAGAATCAGTTTAAAAATCCTGAAAGGAGCCAAGAAGAATACACCTTACCTATGTAGAACAAAAGATAAGAATTATATGTCTTCAAAGAAGTGGTTTGTTTTTATTATTATAGAAACACTGTGCTTCAAATTTCATCTGACCAAATCCAGTGCCAATTTTAAGTTATCTTGCCATAACACTTTCTCCCCATAGGATAACAGGTCTAAAATTAAGTAACATCTGCGTAGAAGTTCTCTGCACCACCGAATTGTCTTGCTAATGTTGACTCCTTTTATTTAGACCTATTTTCCATTTGTTGTCCCCTTTATAGGATAATAATCAGGCTTTTGATAGCCCAGATACTCTTAGGAAATGATATTGTTCCTTCTCATAACTTTTTTTACGATTATTTTTTCCTTTCTCAACAGTTTGGCCTAATTGAATTTAAATTCTGGCTTCCAAAAGAGAATAATTTAATTATTGAACAATAAAGAATCTTATTCCCTATAGTGTCAAATTTGATTAATTCCACGCTAATAAAATCTTCCAAGCAATATTTAAATTCAACAAAAAAAATAAATAAATTGACCTACATATATAAAAATAAAGGCTCTCTTATTTTCTTCCCTCTCCTTTCCCCAGTCTCATTTGTTTTTGGGAGGTGATGTTGAGAACACAGGAAATTTGCATAAAAGTAAGTGTAACATTTCACAGAGTAGGTTGGAGAGTTAAAAAACTCTTTACACACTAATAGTACAATGCCCAGAAAGCAAAATGTTCTATCCAATGAAATTTTCTTATGCATTTAAAGTAAACTCAAAAAAAAATTTTTTTAAATTTCAGTTGTTTTAAAATCTTTTGAAAATGATGTAATCTCCTTCTTTGTTAATTAAGTATAATTTATAGAGGACAATGAACGTATCTAATGAGTTAGATAGTGTGATTCAGGATTATCATTATGAATCATAATCCTCATTTTTCATTTCCAAGATGGGATAGGAGTTTGGACTGATTATACAGAATCTTCAAGCAATGCCATATCAGGTTCTCTTCCGAAAAAATCCTGTTTATCATTTGCTTTTTCCCTCCTCACTTTTCTCTTTCAACTCTGAGTGTTATAAAATTCTGATAAACTGAGAATTATAGTTAATCCTATTTATAATAACTTTAAAATAACTTTATAATTTCTGATTATAAGAATATGAATTATTTTAATCATTTTTTAACCTCTAAATACTTGCTTTCTAATTTCCACCAACATGGTTGCTTATTCTATTAATTAACTGATTCTTGATAAAAAGACATTCATTATATACTGTGGCTGAGAAGAATCTGAAACAAGAGTTCTTTTGAGTTATAAATTAATTGTCTAAATTCTTTCTTATCCTGGTGAAAATATGAAGAACTTTTAGAATGAAGAAAGTGACATAACTTCTTAATCTGAAATGTATAGAAGATGGAATGTTTATCCAAAGGAGAAAATAGGAAAGCTGCATAATAAGCTTGGCTTTTCTTAGTTTAATTTTCAGTTTATCTATATATTAAATAACATTATGAATCTACTATATACACAGCATCTTTGAATTTTGGTACCTAGTTCTAGTCTTTTAAGACTTTACAGAGCAATTGAAAAATATATAACTTTCTTTTTTTTCTTTTATTATGTTTTTATTAAAATTATTAGGGTGACATTGGTTAATAAAATCAAATAGGTTTCTAGCACACAATTCAATAATATATCACATGTATATTGCATTAATAGTTACCAGAAAGGAGTGGGGAGGTAGATAAGGATAAAGGAGGTCAAATATTTGGTGATGGTAGAAAATTTAACTTTGGGTTGTAAACACACAATGCATGACTTTCAATTCAGGTAAAGATCTTAGATAGAAATTAAACTTACTATTTGCTGAGTACTTACCAAATGTCAGATATAGATAGATAGATGATAGATATAGATATAGATATAGATATAGATATAGATGAGATAGAGATAGACATAGATAGATAGATTAGATATAGATATAGATATAGATATACATGATATAGATATAAATATAGATAGATATAGATATAGGTAATGTAGATATACATACACACAACACACACACACACACACACATACACACACACACAGACACACACACACACAGAGTTATTAACATTCATAGTGTCCATAGTGTCCTTAGGAGGTAAGAATTATTATTTCTGCATTTATAGATATGAAAACAAAGGCTCGATGAAGTTAAATAAGCCAGAGAATTTATGTTCTGATATGAGATGAAGATTCTGCTTTCAGCTGGAACAGTAAGAAAAAATTCCTTCAAGACTAGAATTGGATCCTAACTGGCTGTTAAACTGGGAGAATATGAAATAAATTTTGAAGGGTATTAAAAGGAGGCATTCTGGAAAGATAGTAGCAGCTAAAAGTTTGGAGTAGAATTCTGCTTCCAGAATCTGAACAGAGCAACATTCCTACATGAAAAAATTATCATCTACAACCTGTGGAATGAATTATATATATATTATATATTTTGTGCACACACCTTACTTATTTAGCCCTCAGTCAAAATCCTGCAAAACTAGGAAACACCCTAATTCACCCAGTGCCATTCTCTTTTTCTAAGTTCAACTGTCAACTCCTCTATGTTTTCTGCTTGCTTTCATTTTCTCTCCAGTGCTTTCAAGTTACAGAAATAATAAGATCCATAGTCTCACTGGCATAATGAACCAAAGTTTGGAGCTACCACAGCATTTGGAGCATGAGAGGAGAAATCGTGGGGACCAAATCTTGTGTATAAAGTCTGCCTACTGTGTAGCAGAAACCCGAACTACACATGAGCAGTGGATACTCTAAGAAACTCAATTAAGGCTAAAAAATCTGAACAGAAATTTCAGTTGCTGTCCACAGCAACAGAAAGGAAGGTTGAAATTAATTGCCTCATGAAATAAAACAAAACAAAACAAAACAAAAATCACTCCTTGAGAGAATATAAAGAATCCTGTGTCTCTACAATGTACTCTTTACGTGTCTATATACAATCCAGAATTCCTACACTGAAAAGATAGTGTGACTTACATGTAATAAAAATGCAATAAAAAGAAACTGGCCCTTGTAAGACCCACATGATCAAATAAGCAGGCAAGGATTTTAAAGCACCTATGATAATCATGCTTAAATATACAAACATTTATATTAAAAAATCAATAAATAGGAAATGACATAGAGAAATAAAAAAGAACCAAATAAAATTGCAATTGTGAAAAATACGACATCTGAAATAAGAAGTTGGAGTGTACATATAGCATTTGTTTAGATAAGCATCAATGGTTTAGGCATGACAGCTTCACATTTTAAGTACAAACATACTACAAAACTGAACTGAATATTATTTTTATATGTTTTTCAGTCATTGTTATGGCTTCCTTCAACACAGTTTGTAAAGATGTGATGCTAATGGATCTCTGAGCATTACTATCTAACTAACCATGGCTGATCAACCATATTTCTTAATAACTTGTTTTTATTATGTGGCAATTAATAAAGTGGTTTTATTACATATTTTATAGTTATCCTGGTCAGTAGCACTGCCAAAGAAAGAAAGTGGTAAAGCTAAGAGTTTGGGTAAAGGGTTTTCATTATCTCTTGGCTTACACTTCAGGCACAGGTTTAGTTGAATAAGATACTCCTAAACCTGTTATTTGTTCTCCTACCACATCATATACATAGTTTATGATGAAATTAGCACATTCTGTAATTGACATTTTATTGCCTGTATCGCATATCATGTTCAAACTTCTTGAGGGAAGACATAAAATACAACTACTTTTTCATGGAGCAATAAGCAAACACATGGAAAGGATCGCCAAAACTTGATTCCTACTTCCAGAATTCAACAAAACTGAAAGATTGAAAATGAGAGAGGAAAACAAGGAGAGAAGTTTTACAAGATGCCTGATGCAGTAGTGGTTAAATGTGTAAGATTACAGGAAGCAACAGGGCTATTCTGCAAAATGAGACCCCTCATGTGGATGGTTCATAAGTATAATTTTTACTGGATCTACTGCAGGCATCAAGTAAGTTTTCTCATTTCAGAATCAGGGTTTGAAAATCATCTGAAATTGAAGTTAATAAGAACCAACATAAATCTGTAAAAACCACATCCTAATCACTCCTAGCAATTTTAAGGTAACTTCAAACCTCACTGATGATCCTAAAATACTTTCTTAATCAAAATGTGTCACAAAAGTTTAGCAGTCAAATTAGCTAAGAATGTAATTTTCTAGGAAAGATTATAAGAAGTATGCAACTAATAAGAAATATTGAAAAAGAACAGTTGTGTAGTAAAAATTTGTCTATGTCTCACAATCTCCATGGGAGAAGCTTTTTAAGGCTAAAATACAGCATTAATTATCTCCCTCAAAATATTACAAAATCAAAGATTAATTTAATAAGCTAGTACTAGATGAAAATATCACCCTTCATGCAATTCTGTGTTCTGAAATAACTACTTAATCTGTAGACTGACTTTCTGAAGGAATCTACCCAGGAGCTCACCAAACTTTGATTAGATAAACATTTATCTTATCAATTGGAGTGAAGAAAAAGAAAACAATATTTAATACGTTCCAGGGAGGATCTTATGTACTTTTCATATATAGTCTATGTCATTCTCAGCGGAGCTCTGAATAAGTATCATACTCATTTTACAAACAGAAAAATTAAATTCAAAGGGATTAAATTATATCTCCAAAATTACACAGCTGTTAAATGGTGAACTTGGGAATTAAGCTCCATTCTACATGATTCCTAGGTCCATGCTCTTTCTATTCCACTCCAAATTGATAAAATGCTATTTTCCTCTATAAATGAGTTTCTGATAAGCTTGCTTAGTGTGAATAAGTGATCCTGCAGGGCCTACTCACTCACCCTACCTGGGAGTGATAAAATTCAAAGTCTAACTCCAAGCTGTTGAGACTAGACCCTAGGTCTCCCGGTAGAAAAAAAAAAAAAATCCAACAGTCAGGCCTCTAGCATCTGAGGCTAGAAAGTCAAATCTCTGCTTTCTCCTTTGACCTGGGTCTAGACAAAATCAATTCAGGTCATTTGTCACTGATTAAAATGTGCTGAAACAATGTTCTAAATATTCAGGATCCATAACCTTTTCATTTTGCATGTCTCAGTGATCCAGAATACAGTCACCTCTTGATTAAACTGGATGGACAAGTTAACCTTTGAGCTACATCCTGGAACATGAAAACGAATGACTTTGATACTAATTGTAGTGGGGAAGAGGACTTAAAAATATATATATTAAAAGAACAAATGGACATAAGAAGAGCATTTGAACACCACTTATATAAAGAGCAGAATCTTCAGAACCTATGCAGCCTTAATATATGAGTAACCATTAATATATGAGTAACCATTAAATAAAAATGTGAAGGTGGCACAATGTTTAAGAAAGCTTTTGCATGATCTCTGGACTCTGATTGCTAAAATGGTTGTGATTTTCACTTCCGAGCGTAGTCACCCTGGTCTATTCATTCAGGCTTTCTTGGAGAACATCCAAGATGACCAGAAAGGCAGTTATTAGGTATAGAGAGCTCTGAAGATTAAAATATCTAGACCTACAAGGGCAGGAGCTCCCCCAAAACATTGAAGAGTTAAGAAAGCATTACTATAAAGCAGAAATTAAAAAGCAACTATAGACAGGTTCTTTGAGTTACAAAGTAAGAACCAAAAAATCAATGTTGGAATAATTTTTAAAAATTAGAAATTAAGAACTGTGTGTAAGAACTACTTTCAATAAAAGATAAATGCAACATTAGTGTTGTATGAAGTAGATGGTAATAGAGAAACTGGTCTTGCTTTGGCTGTTACCATCGGAGGACTGGGTTTTGAAGGATAAAGACTGCCTTCTTGTTATTGTATTTTTCCTAGTGTTTAAAGTCAGAATGTATTTGATAATATGCAGTAGTCTAGACCCCTGGTCAGACTTAATTTGAGATGCAGATGTTTTTATAAAAGATTAAAACTGCAAAAAATCCACATATTTTGAAGAATTATGTTAACAAATACATTTTAATGTTTATCTACAATAACAGTAGGAGTAGAAAACAAAATGAAGAAATTTTTAAACTTGCTGAAGGATTATCAACTATGTTGTATTCAGATAAAGCTGAAATGAGAAACTAGGTATAAACTGGAGACAGCTACTTTCAGATATCATGCTAAAAGGAGTGACAGGCTCCTCATCTATATATATAATCAGTGGGCATAAATGTCTTACTCACAGCAACTGCCATTCCCTTGATCCTTATCAATTCTTTCTTCTTCTCTCTATATATTTCTTTACCATGCTCTAATTATAGTTACACTTTTGATCATCTGCTGAATTCACCTTTCCCATAACCAATCCTAGCCATGTCTTCTGATTCCTCTGAACTTGCTCCTTAGCAGTTCAGAATTTTCTGGAAGAAGTCATGTAACATTGTTGACTGATATCACTATAAGTGAATGTTTACAAATCTTCTTATTAACTCCAGCTCAGAAAGATGTTTCTACTTTTTGAAAATCACATCATTACTTATGCCTTCTCTCTTGAATTTTCTAGCTTTTTCTAGACAGGTTCTTTTTCCTGAATGCATGAACAATATAAACAAGACTCTTCTATCCTGTCAAACCTTGCTTTCCTCTTCTAATTACTAGCTGTTGCTATTTTTTTCTCATTTTTTATTAAAAAAATTTCTAAGAATATACCATATTATTACATTTTTAAGATACTCAAGAACAGACAAAACTAATCTATGATGATAGAAATTTACCACTGATTATCTCTGGGCAGGGTGTAAAGGAGATTGACTGGAAAGAAACATGAGGGAGCTGGCTGGGGCAATGGAAATGTTGTACATATTGATTAGATTGTCGGTGACACCACTAAATGCATTTGTCAAAACTCATCAAAGCATACAATTAAGATCTAAATGCAAATTATACCTCAAAAATATTCTGAAAGCATAGTATGTATTCTGATATTTCTTCTACCAAACTACTCTCTTACACTTTAATCTCTTGTTAACTATCTCCACCAAAATATTACTAGGTAGCTACATTTCCAAAGACAATCAGAGTACCTATATTAAAACCTTATTAATCAGCAAATGTAGTCACCTATTCTAGAAAAAAATAATGCCCTGATAAGACATTTTTTTCCTTTCTTTTGATAATGAAATAGTTTCCTATAAGGTAGAAAATATACTACATTATTCCAAGGGTATCTAATGCAATAAAATTTATTATTTGTCCTATTATGCTTATAGTTATAAAGAAAAAAAATATCAAGAAAAACTAGGCCTCTTACTAGAAGACACTTGTAATTTCTTTATGGCTTGATTAGCCTACCTTGAGTAATCAAAAGTCACCTAAAAACATGTATAGAAAAAGTTTCCTTTCTAAAATGCTACTTTTTTTTTTTTACCAACTAAAAGTTCCATATACAGACATTTTACAATTGAGAACCAGGATTATGCACAATAGATACAATGTTAACTTACTAAATATTTTCAATTATTGTCTTATTATAATTTCTTATAGTCAAATATTTCTCCCCTCAGTAGAAGGTTTCTGTGGAAATCTTGATTTAAAAAATCTGATTTTATCAATACTATATAATATACATTCGGACAAGAAAATATAATAATATATTTTATAAGAAGATATTTGGAGAAGGAGAAAGTATATTTAACTAAGACATAATTATTCCTGTTCCATGCACTACCTTACACTGATATGAAGGCTGACAGATTGGCTCTTTGAGAGCGGCAGATATTTCGCAGGCACTAAATGTGACAAAACAAGCTGCACATTTTGTTAGCTTATTTTAATCTTGCATGTGGTGAATAAAATATCTGTGCATTATAAAAAGCTCCCTTATGAAGAATGAAAATTTTATGAATTTTCAATCATCCAGATAAAGTACTTCACAGTTTCTGGGAAATTGCTATTCTTCTATTGACTAAGTGACTTCAGGGAAAATACTTCAGTAACAAAACAAAATCTCCCAAATTTCTAAGTAGCTTTATTGCATCTCTGAATCCATGGCCTCAATATTCCACTGTTACGTGTTATAACACATTTACTATGAAAATTGTAGTAGACATCTGCGTTATCTCTAAAAGTCAACAAAGATTTTTTTTTTAGAGTAATTGCAATTTTAAACTTTTCAAGAGAATTAGTCTAGCCTTGTGATGCAGGTGGTATCCATTAAGTAATCTTCTTTCTCTCAAAACCTTCAAAACTTTCAATTCTTGTAAATTGCAGACCAAAAAAAAAAAAGAACAACAGCTGCAACAACACACACACACACACACACACACACACACACACACACACACACACACACACACAAAACCCTTAATAATAATGCTTTTATCTTTTATCACAATGCCTTAAGAAAGTGTGTAAAGTTGTTCACTGTTGGAAAATTCTGTTTATAAAATTATCTAACAAAGACTGCCTTCTTAATAAATTACTGGACATAGAAATGGACAAATTATGAAATATATTTGTGGAGATAAAAATTCCATCAGAGCAGGCAGTAAAATTCCATCGGAGCAGGCAGTATACAAGGGAGCCAACATTAAAGAGACAACCACCCAGTGTCTGCTGCCTGAGATAATGTTGCACTGAAAGTAGAAATAGGACCGAGGCAGGTGAAATATTACTGAAATTCAATACTGGGATGTTCCTTTTGGGCATAGTTTTTAATTAAAATTGTCAAGTGATATTGATTTGTATCTCTTTTCATATTTGAAATATGGTTTTATGAAAGTTATATAACAAAAAATATTAAATTCCATTATATTAGTTACATAGAATGCCAGCTATGAAGGACTAGCTTTTTAAAATAACATCCAAGACACAGATTTAAGATGGTCATGCTACCACTTTATTTTCCTTGTACATATGGATCTGATATCTCTCAATCTTCAAGTTAAATTTAGAGAGTGCACAGCTAATATTCTGTGTCTTGGAAAAGTGCCTGGATAAGACTGTGAGAAAAAGATGGAAAGGTTAAACCAGCAATATAGCATTTTTAAATTGAATGTTACTATGTGATATAAACTTTGTAACTACATATTTATATTAAACCATCTAGACTTTAAAAAATGCTTTTCAAATGGCTTTCAACTGTTTGATCATGTTTTTAAGAGTAATACTGAATTTGAAACATCAGCATTGAGTTTTATTAGCTTTATGTTCTGCAATTTACTCCACTATGGGCAACGAACACTTAAATAAAATTTTTGTTTCCTCTAGAACTTACTCATATTTATTGATTAACAATGTAATTTTAAACACATTACATTTTCACAGTTAAACACAGGTCTTTTGATATATAATATACTTCATATATAATCTGTAAAAACAAATTGTCATATTTTAGAAAGTATAAAGGCATTTGCTGAGGCTAAAAAGCCAAACAATTTTTATATTTATACATGTATATTATTTCTTCATAAAATAAATATATATAACCAAAAATATTTTGGTGTTATCCTCCTCCTAAAAGTTCTTTCTTTTCTATTCTCTCTACATATCTCTCTGCAAATCTATGTGCCACTTTCTCAAAGGGCATGAGAAGTGAGAAAGCAAACCATAAAAACATTACTTATATTGATTTTGATATTTGTCCTGATGGTAAGTATTCATTTAAAGGCTGCTGAATAGAATGTATTCATTGACTGACCAAATTCTTATTTTAGTTTGTCCACTCACTTCTAATTTTTTATAAACTTTTGATGAACATGAGATTGTATTATATTAATTGGCTTCTTGAAATATTTGACATGAGTATTTGACACTTGGTATAGAATGTCATATTTTATCTTTTGCATATATTTTCCCAGGATTATGCAAATTCTCAGGTATCTCCACTTCTTTTGAGAATAATTAAATGCATCTAGTGTGACTGTTCATGTAATCAATTTGTAAGAAGGTTGGGTTTGACCTGTGTCCACATGCAGAGGGGAGAATGTATACAGCATTAACAGGCATTGTCCTCCAGAGCTTAGAATAGTGCCCGGCACATAGTAGTATTCAATAAATATTTACTGACTTAATTAATGAATATCTCTGTTTTATCCCAGGTCAAAATAGGAGGTAGTAGAGCATGAAAGAGAAAACAATGAACTAGGAGTGAGAAGCAATGGTTCTAGTCTTTCCATGAAAGGACTTAGTATAAATTATTCATTGTCTTCCTAAATTATCATCTTTTGGCTTCATATTACTTTTCCCACTTTGAATGCTTTCTTTCTTGCTTACCACCACCAATAGCTACTCATTCTTTGAGTTTCAGATAACATCCCACTTCTTCACATAATTCTAGTTTAACTGCAGACGGCACTGATCTCTGCACTTCTATACTTAAAAGTTTGTCAACTGACATCTCATTTTATTTAAAGTTTAATTATGTAATGACATATACAATTTTTTAATGTTTGACATATGTCTTCTTTCTTCAACAAGACTCTAATCCAAAGGTCTCACTTGTAGCTGAATTTGCATTGTACAGATGTTTTATCTGACCATCACAAAATTTCAATGTTTAGCTAGTTGCAGATGTTCAAATGAGATTTCTCTTGGAAAAGTACAAACTGGTCACACTGGGCCTGCATTCTTGTTTGGCAGGAATCAACCTGAGCTGTATAACTATAGCTCCGTTAGTCCAGGCACATATTTCTGTCAGTCCCCACCCAGTCTGCTTTATTTATGGTCTCTGCCTAGAACTTGTTTGATATGTGAAATTTTAAACCCTGCATGATACTCCATGCTAACAAACCTACTTCAACACACACACACACACACACACACACACACACACACACACAAAATTCCAAAATTACCTGAAGTCTCCAAGGAGACCTGAAGTCTTCATCTATACATCTCCTAGTCCCTTCATATTCAAGATGCTTAAACTTTTAAACATTTTTAATTTTCAAGTTGTCTTCCGGTTTTTTATATATCAGTAAAGTAGGATTTGACGAGAAGTTACACTAAACCTATTCAATTCCTAACTTCACTAATGATGTGTTGGGTAATTAGAAATTGAAAAGCCATTTTGACTTCACCTTCTATATCTCAGTATCCAATGACTACTTAAGTTCGGTCAAATTTCCTGGCAGTGAGAACAGTTATGATGGTGGAAGGCGATTGATTTCCTTATTTCCATTCCTATTGCCTCTGCCCTCAGAGTCTTTATTTGGTGAAACGATGCCCATCTCTGTGTGAGGGTACCTGTCCTTAAAATTAATAGAGCCCCACTAAGAGACTCCATTTAGCTTTGACTTCAGATTGCAGAAACAAGAGTCAATTTATAGTCAACAGTAAAAGAGTTGTTTTAGGCCTCAAATTCACTTTCATGAGGCTTGCAAAATGGCACTTTGAAACATTTACAGTGATCTAAGAGATGATCAGTGAAATGTTTTGGCACCAGCAAGTCTGGCACGCAGTCCTCAATACAAGCAGCATTTCCACCTATAACCTACCTGACTTTGTCTATTAGAAGCACTGTGTGTGAGAGAAACAGGAAATCTATCTGCACAGCGCTTTTAAAGCAATGCGGTGAATTATAAATTAATGAAGGTTTAGTATGGGAAGAGAATAACATCTGTAGAAGAGTGGATTTCATAAAGACAAAAGGGAAAAAGTTTCCCCTTAATAAAACATAACCTTTCTGCATGCCCAATCAATTCTCAATTAGTCATACCAGAGAGATTACCCACCACAGACTGTCAAAACTTCCTCACTTTCACTGCTTCCTTCCCCTTGACACTGTTCTCTGATTCTGCCTCCTCTCACCCAAGATGCTCCTTGAATTAATATTTCCAACAATTTCTGTAGTCTCTCTCTGCTGTCAAAAATCCAATTTACTTTTTTGTTTATATGGAGCCTTTGGTGCATGGTGCAACTTTTCCTCCCAGTTTCCTGCCCCTTCTCTGTCTAAGCTTAAAACTTAGTCAATCAGAGCAGCTAAGGAGCCAGAGGAGAGCAAGAACTAAGAAAAGAAATAATTTACTTAGGAAGTCCTCTCATTCCTTCTTTATACCTCTTCAATGAGCATAAAGAAAGAAGTCATCATTTTACAAGTTCAAAAAGACTATAGAGAAATTTCTTGGAGTGATTTTAACATTCAATTAAACTATTATGGATTGAGTACTTACAAGTTACAAAGCCTTTTACTAGGTACCACAGGAGAGAGAACTCCTGCAAGCAAGGGCTTACAATCTCATTGAAAAAGAAAAGTAGAGGCCATTTTACAAATAACCATGACATAAATTAGGGGTGGATTACAGTAGTACCAACAATTTATTTCCCATCTACAGCAGGCAGGTGGCCATTTAGCAGTTTCTTCAGAAGACATTAACTAAATATTTACAATTTGTCAGATGCTGTGTAAAGCCCTGAGGATACCAAGATGAACAAGATAATACTCTATCTTCACAGTCTGTTAGAGAAGTAATGCAAGGAAACAGTTACAAATATCATGATTGAAATAATTATTGTTGAAAACCATGGCTATATGGGTACTGAAGAGAAAATTTCTACCTCTGCTTAGAAATGGGCAGCAAGTCCTCACAGAGGAGATGCATCTTGAAGCACCAGGAGAGAAGGGCATTTAGCACCAGGATGTGCAAAGGCTTGAAAATGTGAGAGAACATGCCACATTCTGGAAGAGTGTGTATCACATGATCTGACTGGGTGGGGGTTGAGGGATGCTAGGTATACTAGGAGATGAGGTAGGGAAGAAATATGATCTTAGGAAGCTTCTGTTTATGTTAAGCTCTCAGCACAGAGTTTGGTACAGCATAGGTGTTAAAAATACGTGTAAATAAGCAAATGAATAAGAAGTTTGACTTTTATCCTAAGGGTGCTTGACATATATAGGATTCACCTTTGGGAAAAGTCTCTAAGATGTGAATGCAATGGTTGGATTGAAAGGGCTGAGATTAACAGTAGAGAGACAAGACAGGAAATTCCTGCAGCAGTCCATGTAAGACAACATTAGCCCCAAGTAAAGGGACAGCTGAAAAATTGGAACTGAGCTGCTTCAGAAGTGAAATGACAGCTCATTGAATAAGAGGTATGAAAGAGCTCAAACACAATGTTTTCCAGGGTTGTAGTTCAGGTAATTGAGGAGCTGGTGATGCCCTTCATCTAGATAGGAAATTTCTGAGTAGGTAGTTGTTCACAGAGTGGTAAAAAATGATAGCCAATAGCTTAATTAAAGAAAGAAATGAAAATAAACTTAAAAAATAAAACTAGAGAAGTCTTTATTTCTGGCATGCTTAATGACATTTAATATGTCTCCCATGCTGGAGTAGAATTCTGCCTTAGCCCATAGACATTTGGCTTCCTAACAAAAGTCAATGAGTCAATGGTACATCCAGTTTCTCTGATAGATGAAGAATACAGCTCTCACTTGAAGCAGTAGCACAGAACCACCACATTCAAAGTACCTTACAGAGAATGATTTGCAATCTAATCATTCTAAAATTTATTCCTGAGTTAACTGAGTTCCCTTGTTGCAGATGTTGGGCTGAATTGTGTTGGTTCAGCTATAAACTT
Source organism: Macroglossus sobrinus (assembly GCA_004027375.1). Classification (NCBI taxonomy): domain Eukaryota; kingdom Metazoa; phylum Chordata; class Mammalia; order Chiroptera; family Pteropodidae; genus Macroglossus; species Macroglossus sobrinus. Next base: position 821,349 of record PVKZ01000349.1, read on the forward strand.
ACTCCTTGTCCCCGCTGAATTTTACTCTTTCAGTAATTGAACATGTGTTTGTGTTTACATGTCATTTGTTCAACAGATTTTAATGAGTATCTACTGTGTACCAACAACATTCTAGGTGCTATTCCACAGTAAATAATGAGGAAGAGCTTACTCAGAACTTCCCTTTCTAATGGGACATCACTGGGAATTACTAGTTGATAAATGAAGGCACCAGGAATGAAATATAAGCTGACTGATTTATGGTCCACTTTCTAAATCTTTGAGACCCTTAACTCTCCATGTTAAGAAATGAAATTAACACAGAGGAAAACATGTTGAGAGAAAGGAAGAGACAATGTCCTGATGACATATTTCAGTGCCTAGATCCAGTCATGCCTAAGACCATCTGAACTCTTGTACTTCCTAGTATTCCACACTAACACATTCTCTTTTTAGTTTAAAATAGTTTGTTTGCTGTTAGTTGCCACTAAATAAATGAGACCTGGCTAATAGATAATCTCTTGTATAATTTTTTTTCCTGTAATTTGTTTCTGTGAGTAGAAATAAGTTAAGGAAAGTATTATTTGATTACGGTATTAGTTGATAAAAGCAAAGCACTTATTATAATCCTGCTAAAATTTTCAGAATTACATTTTAAAATTGTAAATATAATGCTATCTCCCTTTAAATACAGTGCATGCATATTCTTCAGCAAGTAATTTAATCTCCAGCATCTCAGTTTTCATGTGTATCATGGGCAAAATCATAGCACATAGGGATGATTTGAAGATAAGATTAAATAATGAATACATGTTACATAAAAATTAAAATGGTACCTGGCAAATGAACAGTATACAAGTATAACACAAATATTATTATTATTAGCTTTCTCAAAGCATTTTAAGGCACTCATGCACATAAAAAACACTATTCTATGCTTTCATGAATATTTTATTTTAGAAGTTATGTGAGATATCGATGATTGATTCAAAGTATTTTAAATCCTTTGTGAAATGCTAAGTGGGCCCATGTGAGGTGATGATGGTAGAAAAAAGTTGGCTAAGGATATTGGAAAGATGAGGAAGACAGTATGAGATTTGCATAACCATTTTGGAAGAACTTTTATCAAAATACTTTTGGTTCTGCAGAGCAAATGTGGGTGACATTGAAGGATATTATGGAGTCTCAGTCAATATCAGGAGAAAAGGAAAGAAATAGAAGAGAGATTCCAAGTGTGAAAAACAGATGAAGAGAGAAAAATCCCGTGACCATGTGGATTAATTAGTGGAGCATCTCAATCATTCCTTGGAGTGGCTGGCTACTCTACGTTACATATGGAGCACCTTTGAATGGTAAATCTGTGATAAATGTTGATTGAACTATTATTGGAACTGTTAATAGCATTTTGGTAGTGCCCAGAAGACAGTAAACATGTAGAACACTTTTTGTTTCAAAGACATAGAGACCTATCATGCTTTATTTGTTAATGAGAGTTGAGGTAATGTAGTACAATAAACTAGTTTGGGTTTAACTAAAAGTATGTTTTTAAATTCATTATTTGGAAAAAGACAATCCACATGATAAAAGTGGAATACTGCCATTGAAGTATACAAACAATGCCACCAATCTCATGGTGACTTTCCTGCTCTATTTCTCATTACTTTCAACCCATTTAATTTTTTTGACAAATGTAAATCTTATAAGGCTGATTGGTTTGATTAACCTAACAAAGAAAAAGTCAGCCACTTATCAACCTTCATCTGACATTGACATAGTCTATGTGGTGAGTTCCTCGGTTTTGTCATTTGAAACGGGGCAAGGGAATTCTAGTAGAATGAATAGGGTTGCAATGCAACAGATTAATTAAGCAGCTCTCAGGAATGAAATTGAAAGGTAACTGATTAATTGAACATTGAGACCATCTAATCAAATAGAGACACAATAAATATGTTTTTTTCAGAGATAAATCATGCCCTGATTAGCATATCCATTTATACAGCTGAATTAACTCTTTATGTGTTTTTTACGCTTTGCTTAGCTGGAAATAGCCACCTGTCACAGACTCTTTTTCATGTCACTTAAAAAATGCCCGCGTGAACATGCCAGCATTCCTTCATATTTGAGCATTTCTTCATTAAATATACAAACTTTCCGTTAAAAAGAAAATGTAAAAAATCCACCTAATTGTTATTATTATTCCATACAAACTACAGTGAGGCAAAGCATACAATAATACCTGAAGATGAATCAAGACTGTTTTATGCTGAACGCAGGGTTCAATAAAGAGAGAACATATCAGTGGGAAAAAATTAATGCCAAAGATCCACCAAGCTGTTCACATATTAAAATGTTTTTTGATTTGTGAAAATATAGTTATTATTATTTTTTTCATATGAGCCCATGAAAAAGATGGTTACTTTACAACTACAACAAGTTTCAACAAAATAAAGCGTGGATCTTAAATCCCGGTAACTGGGGGAAGAAAAATTCAGAGAGCCTAAAGCAGTTCATTTGTAGTTAAATGGTTTTCCTTTTTGCTGAAACTGAAGCCCTGCCCTGCCCTGCCCTCCCTGCCCTCCATCCCCCGCAATTTTGACACCTGGGCAAGATCCAGTTGTCACAGCTGTGAAGCTCCATGAATGCTCCCTGTGCCTGTGAATACACATTATCAAAGGGAGTCTGTCACCCTCTAGTCCAGAGAGTTCCCTGCCAGCATGGAGAAACAGAGCTCTTGGGGGAAGGGAAGGAAATCTCAGCCAGAAGAAACATGAGGCCTTGTCAGCATCTGAGCTCAGGAAGCTCCTAGTTCTAATGTGGAGGTCCTGACTGATTCCTGTGTCAATGACTTTCTTATGGAAATTAAAGCTCCACCTAAGGGAGAACTCTCCATGAGAGAAGTCCTGTGAATACCTCTGCTGCCGCAGATGTCATGTGGAAAATTGGATGGGACCATGGTTACTCAAGTCTCTAAATTGAAATTGGCTAAAAAAGTAGTATCACATGCACAGGCAAGATGTTAGAGAGCTGTTGGCTGAAAAAGGATTCAGAAGATTATTAGAATTTTTTCTTTAATGGAGACTAAAGAATGAAAGTGACAATTTTCTTTTAGCCTAAAGGAATTTCATTAAATCAGTCACTGACCAATAATATTTTATATTATATTTTACATACTATTGCTTTCTATTTATGAAACTTTCAACTATAATTTTATAAAAGATAAAAATGGTAAATATATATGCATACATATAAATTGAATATATATGGTAAATATATATAAAAATTGATTTAAATTGATCAGAAAAAACAAGTCTAAATTGAAACAAATTCTTTCATTACTTTACTGAAACACAGTTCAGCTTTAGATGACATTTAAATAACTAACCTCTGAAAAAATAGTATTTCCTATAACATTAGAACTTCATAATCCCAATTGCCATTTTTGTTGTTGGTGATGTCTATATATCAAAGATTTATACTAAACACATCCAATTGCAGAATCTAGAGATCTATATGAATAAAAAACAATCAGAATTACAAACATCTTCCTCCTCATATTTTCTGTCTACTCAGAATATTGTGAAGAGAAAAATAAATATATCCTTTCATTCTTTTCATGTGTTTATTGGTAACGATGTTACAAAATAAGATTGAACCCCATTCCATGGCCAAACATCAGCATCACTTGATAACAAAAGCAAAGCACTCATCAAAAATACCCTAAAATTTTCATAATTACATTTAAAAATTATGAACATAAATCCATCTCCCTGTTCACAGAGTAGTAGGTAGTCATGTACCTTTAAAAATATACTGTCTTTTTAAAATTCTGAAATCCACTCTTGCACTGAAATTATGACCCTTTTACTTCTTTCTCACTTAGTTTTTGTTCTAAATGTCAAACATTAAAATTACTTGTCCATGTATTACTTAATCGACATTTGCTGTATCTGAATATGTACAAATTGTGTGATAGAGAGACTTGATTTATTTTGTCTTCAGTGTTAATTTCTCCATTTATTTCTGTTGTTGCTCTTCAAGCTCATTACAAACACTATTATTATTTTATAGACTAAGATAAATGAAGATCACATAAATTATTTGTTTTATGTATCATACATCAAATAAATAATAAACTGTAGATTATCTCTTGGTTGTATTTAGAATATATGAGCTATTAAAAATAAATATACATGTATTGATAATATGTATAAGATATCTTGCTAGGTATGCTTTGAATAATTTCAAGGGAAATGTCATCAATCATATTTGTTAAGACAAAATGGATTAGTGTTATGATTTATTAGGATATAAAACTATACCAATGATTCCTTACCTGACTGCTTATCTTTTAAAAAGAAGAGAAAGACAATAATTTTTAAAGGTATATATAACTAAAATAATATTATCAACCATTTTGTTTCTAATCGTAAAGATAAACAACTTACACACTGGGGGATCCTGATTTAGATAGTAATGGCATTTTTACTTTTCATCTTCAGAACAAATTTTGAGATGTATTTTGAGGCCTTTTAAAAATTATTTTTACATTATGTTTGGTCAATATTTTTGTTTACTTATAGAAAATACATTGCAATACCATTGTAAAAGTAAACATAACCACCTCTATTTTGAAAGTATTATAAAAAGCAGCAAGCATATCTTTGTCTATGAGAGAAGTGCTGCTCTTATAGTCAATTTTTTAAAAGGCTTTAAAAAAATCTGGTCATGGTTTAGTTTTATTTGAAAGGTATAAAATGAGTTCAGCACTTACACTGCTATAGAATTACCCCAGATTCTTTTTATCATATAAGCAACATTATTGAACATTCAGTCTATGTTTTTGGCATTGTGACAGCAGTCCTCCAAAATTGGGTGTGGATTAAAAAAAAAGTAGACATTAAAGAGACATTTGATTTATCTCTACAATACTGTGAAGGTAAGAGAGTTTTGAATTTACTTCAAAGTATGAAAGCTATAAATGATTTGATATTATGTATGCAGTAAATGTATATGCAGAACCATTTAAAACTCGTCTATACCCATTTTAAACAGCAAAGATATTTCATTCCACTTTTGTCCCGTGTTTAAGATCCAAGCCTACATATATATGTGTTTTAACATCATTTCAAGATAAATCATTTTAAATTAGATATATTTTTATATGTTTCCTAGTTTTAAAAGTCTATTATTTTAGAAAAAATAACTATAGTTTTAAGTAAGGAATTATTAAATTCTATTGTATACCTCTTACATTATTCAATGTCTTTTAGATAGTCATGGTTTAACTCATTGGTTCTCAATATTGTTTTCGGCTTTTAGAAAGCTCATCTGTACAACATTCTCCACTCAGAAACATTGCACATGCACAGTATGATTTTCAACACAGTAAAGTGGAAGGAATAGGAGGGAGACATATCAGATCTGTAGAAAATTGGAGAGGTAGAAATAAAGTTTGAAAAAATAACCCCCAGGAATATATGCTTGTCCTCATGTGGAAAACAGTGACTAAATGGAAAATGTTTCAATTTTGTTTTCCAAATAATAGATATAACACTTTAATAGTATACTTGTTATCTCTGAAAAAGGGTGTACTCAAAATAGGCAGAAGAAAAAATATCTTTAAGTTGAAAAACTATTTTATTAGTAAAATTTCTGCCTCTTTTACTAATGAGTTTTGATATAGTAAATGACTCTTACAATTTGAGAACTTGAAATTTCTTCATTTTCATGAGTAGCTCTTTCTTTAAAAAAATATTTTTCCCCTCAAATAATTGATATTCTTCTCATTTATACTAAGGAAAAAAGCAAAAGATATTTTCATTATTCCCTTACAGTAGAAGAAATGTTATACAAGTTACTTGGCCAACATCCTGCAATGCTTTAACACACCTAGAAAGTAATTAATTTCATTCTGCTTAAGCCCACGGGGTCTCTAAGAGTTAGGATGGACCCAAAATATCTTAATATCTCAAACCCAAGAAACAAAAAAGGGTATAAAGGCACAAGGTAGACTGGTTCTGGTCGTATTCCAGGATTGACCTACCTCTTCCCAATACATTCATAAATATACACAGAGGAAAAGAAAATATATTGGTGTGAGTTAAATACTCTTGGTGATTTTGTAAAAGCTGGTAATGACAAAGCTTCGCCTGTAGTAAATAATGAAAATTAAGGCTTAATTACAAAGTAATGAAGCTTAAAAACAGGTTCTAAATGTCATTCCAAAGGAACACCACCAGTAACCCACATTCAATGGCAATACCCTTGGAATAAACATATTGCTTCTCAGAGTGACTCCTTAGAAGGATGCAGTAACCATTTAAACATTTAAGTAGAGAAGGATTTCTTAAAAATATCAATCTTGTTAATTAATTTTTTTACAGTCATATCTTAATATTGAGGAGAAATCTTAAGCCTTTCTTTTATGAAACAAATATAAAGAGGATTGGAGCCTGTTACAAAGGAAAAAACTGTTTCATAGAAGCTTCGATGATGTGTGAGAAAAACACGTTTCAAGGTGAGTTGTGAAGGGGCTAGAATACTATTTCATTTATTGATCACAGGATTTACAAGTGTCAATTTGGGAAGGATGCACGGTCAAGGTGAGCTGCAAATTTAAATATAAGTTCACACATTACTGATGAGCTATAGTTCCATATGTTTCCCACTAAAAATCTGTGAAGCCTTTTTCTTTTAGTTGATTAAAAGCAGAGAAAGTTGACAAGGGAAGTAATGAGCTATACATAATGAATAAGGTGGCAATATTCTCTTCTAGTCAATCTTCCTTTTGCTAAAAAATAGGCAGAAAAAACCTGATTCAATACATTGCTAGAGACACTGATCCATGAACTTTGGCCATTGCAGCAACTACACCACTGAGACCATTTAGTTAACTCAGTTAAATAAAGACACGTAAAAATGAAAAACAGAACCAATGATTTAGGTCTGTGCTAAAAAAAAAAAATGTAAGCCCACAAGAAAAGTTAGATACTTCGAACTTACATATTTTCTTTTACTCTTGTTGGATAACAGAGTGTCATGGGCTTTTGGCAAATGTTTAAATGATATTTGGGCTTCTGTTCACAACCTAGTGATTATGGTTGATGTATAGAACCAAGTCAGAAATTTAGGCCTTATTATTTTACTTTGGCTCAGGCATCAGCAACTTACAACAAATGTTCTAAAAAGAATTTTCTAACGCATACAAAGACCCTCAATAAAAATAAAAAAAAATAAAGCTTCTTCTCTGTTTTCTCTCTGTTTTACCTTGACCTTTCTCTTCTGTTTCCTTGGCCTTATTCTATTTCCCCAAACAGATTCAGCAAGACCCAAATGGCCAATACTCTCAAAGAAACTCACACCTCTCCTCCACTGCTTGAAAAATAATACCCAGGGGCAGAAGATCTAAGACAGCATAAAAAGAAAAGCAATTTGTTTGGTTATCTGATGGAGATAATTTATGTAAAAGTGTGAATCTACTTAAATTTCCTGACTGACTTGCTATTAAAAAAGAAGTTATTAACATAAATGAATCTTGATAAGTGAGAGGAGATGTTAGGCCTAGTGCTCTTTGCTAACTCCTTCCCTTGGGCATATTGGAGATAAGAGGTCGGCAACCTGGCAACCCTTTGAAGACTGCACCAACTTTTTTTTTAAGTGTAAGTTTGAGTTGCTGGCCCTTAAACTTAGTACTAAAGTCAGGGACAAAAAGAAGACACTTTACAACCTCTGATCTTAAGAAGTTTTAACTGGAAGGCAGTTTTCTCCCAACCTATCCCTCTGTCTCCCACTCAATCACAACCACAAATAATTAAACCAAACCAAACCAAGTTAAACCTGAAAAGACCCTGCACTACTCTAGAATGAGCAGTAGATAATAACTACTTTGCTTTTAGCTTTAGAATTGTTTAATAAATGGTGTATTTATTTTTGCTATCACAAGTGCTTCCAGAAGGAGCTTTCTTTTCCCGTTTCTTCTCTTGGCTCTCTTGCCTTGAATTTAATTTAAGAATTGACTCTGGTGCTATTCATTGTATATCTACAGCTAAATGACTCCAGGGTGTTTTTACCAATTCTAAGTTTTTCTCCTCTCAAGAGTTTTAGCCTAATCACGTATTCTTCATTGATAAGTAGAGTTCCTTGCATGTACTAAGTGGCCTTAACATATTGTTGAAGCATAATGTATAACTAATATTTATTCCATAAGAAAAAAATAATACTGTGTATCTAAATAATCTTTAGACAGAAATAAATTTACCCAACCTGTGTAACTTCATATTCTTTTGAATGCAAAATAGTAGGTCAAGGCCTGCAATCTAATGAAGAAATTGTCTCTTAATTGGTATTAAGATAGGAGTCAGAAGAAAAGAATTTAGACAAGATTGGGTGTGTTTAGGGTGGTATGGCCATAGATAAGAAGAAGAAAATTTAAAGTAAAATAAAATTTTTCAAGTTTTCCTAAAACTTTGATTCAGCAAATTGATGAAAATTAGCTCTGAGGCATTAACATTTGATATTGTTTATCTTTACAAAAGCACTAATAAAAAAGTACATCTAAATTTTGTTATTTTAAAAAAAAATTTACAAATGAGGCTAAAGGAAGGAACTTCAGTCAACTACAGCAGTGTTTTCAGACAAATTCACAAAAAAATTATTCCATTAAGAGTAAAAATTGTTAGAATGATTTTTTAAATAAAATTTACCATGCCAATGACCAGTTATTAGAAAATTATTTTTAAATATTTATTTTATAATCATAAATCATAAAAGAAAAGAACACAATAGTATGTCTTACTTGGTATTTTGAACTTATAAAGCTAAAGCTAAATAAGTGAAGTAACTAACAACTTTATGATTATCAGTGCTATAAGTTGAGAGGTTTTCCTCGAAATATTGACTTATGCCTAGAGCTAAATAAGTAATGAAGTGGAGAAGAGAAATAGCATGCACATTTGGAAATTGCTGAATATAATGTAAGATTTTGAAAACAAAATTGCAAGGATGCTGAAATAATTTTCTTTTTTAGAATACAGAATAGTATCAAATAAAAACCCACTTTTGGAAAAATTTAAGAAAATACTTGATTGTTAATGTTAAAATTTTTAGTGCTAAAAAATAAAATGTAAATTATTTTTATTCATTTCTTTCATTTTTTTTAAAGAATTAGAAAAACTTGATATTGTTAGGTAGCCAGTTAGACATGAGCAACAGGGGGAACAAAAGAATAGGGGCCCAGTCTAGAGATTGCCTAAAGAACACCCTATTGGTAATTAGAGAATCCCTCATACATCCCCAGAAACAAAGAAGGAAAGGGCCATAGTCTTAGCTGGTCTAATCTGGCCACAGAAGCCTGTGCAGAAAGTACTACCCTAATCTGCCCACCATCTAATGCTCATTATACTATCATTATAATACCATGTTTACTCCTGGAAGTTCATGAATCTAATTATAACAGACTGAATTCTGGATAAACTCATACACAATAAGCAAAGTGTTATACAGCAGCCAAGTGTCAATCAAAATGACCTCATGTGCCAATCACCTAGGAATGCCTTTAGAACCACCCATCATGGCCCAAATATAATTCAGACATTCCCACTTCTGGGTTGTTAAATCTCTCTTTGCTGAAACCATGTTCCTCCTTGAAGAGTGTTTTCTGTCTTTCTAAAATGTGCTTTTAATAAATCTTTTCTGAATCTCACTTACCTGTGATTCTTCACTGCATAGATGAGAAAGAACCAAGGAAAAATGCTAATTACATTTCTGCACCATTATCATCCGCCCATGCTGCTGGGGTGACATCAAAGTTCAGATTGCCCCTAATGGTAACAATATTACCTGTGTAACTTAATCTAGTTTCCCTTTAGTTTTATTACTTTCATCAGCATCTAATCATGGAAACTTTAAATTCCTTTCTTATTATACATTTGCAATAGAATTTATTGGTATACATTTTTATTATGATGATGTAGCAGAGAATGGAAAAGGAAAGAAGAAAACTACCATAATGAAAGTGCATTATATTCTACAAATTCTTCTAGGACTTTCACATACTTCATTTTATTTAAAGACAAACTCAAAATCAAGGAGAATTACTGTCATGCACAAAAACAGTACAAATGATTTAAGATAAAATAGGTTGTAATGTTAGAATAATAACTTATTTATTAACGTTAGTTAACCTTAATTTTTGATGACATTCATAGACTAGAAACAAATTGTAATAACATTCTTACAACCACACTTTTCCACCTAGGTTATAGGTATAATTAATAGTAACAACAACAGTAAAAACAGCAAGTTTTACAGCCACAAGGATTCAGCTCTCTATGAAGCAACTGTACTTTTTGCCCTGACCTTCAAGTTTCAAGACTCCTTCAGGAAATATAAAATAGGCCACAGAAGTTCCTCACTTTGCCTTGGGATCAGATTCTTTCAGTGCTCTGAATACTTGTATTCTGATCTTAGGGCACTTGACCTTTTAGATTGTAGATAAACACTTGCTCCAACTTTCCATTTTAGAATACAAGAAGCTCAAAATTCCACACTGAGCCTAAATTCTTCACATTCCCAATTCCAAACCATTTGTATTACTTATATTATGACTTTGTTCTCAACAGAATTATAAGCTCATTTTAGAAAGAGATCATTTCTTCATCTAAATCACAGTAAGTATAATTTCTTAAGTGCTTCCCATGTGAAAGATGATTTCCATATGATTTCCTACATATGTAATAAGCCCAAAACAGATTTTGTTTTGCTTTTTTTTTGCCATATTTATTGATAATGAAACTCGGACATATGTCAATTGCACAAGCCACTCAATGATTTAAGTGGCTCATCTGGGATTCCATTCCAATCTTCATCAACACCATTATAGGACTTTGCACTCAGTATGTGTTTATAGTTTAAATAATTAAAAAAAAAAACCCTCTGAGACCTATTTCTCTGAGTTAATGATTGAAAAATTCTTTGTCTCCTGACTACTGAGAAATACAAATCCTCTGTCATTTATGCTAATTTCCTTATTTGATACCCTTGGTCCTAGCAACCACAGAGCCATAGTCTCTGCTTTCACCCCCTGGCTTCTCCCTGTGTAAGATTCTCCAACCACCTCACCCTGAAATGAAGAACAAACATTTCAAACTAATTTGCAACTGTTATTTAATATCCTAAATATCTATAATATAACATTATTTCAATATATGTTTTCTATACAGAACCTGTAGTAACGTAAATGGTTCATCATAGGGATAGCAGTGTGACATTTTTCTAATTAATCTATACATGCCAGATAATGGTTGATGTAACATCCAAGTACTGAGAGTTTCAAAAAGTAACAAAGCCCATTATATTTAATGAAATGTTTATACAATAATTTAAAAACTTTATTGTCATATAATTTTGATATCTTGTCCATAATGAAACATTTTCGTTTAACAATTTATAGATTTAACCCTCCCTAGTAGATACTGAATAAATGTTACTGACTTAGAAAGATTTTTCATGTTTTTCTAAACAATTTTAAAAGTTTGATTAACATTTAAAAAATTATTTGTGCCCATCAAATATGAAGATAGATAAATAAAATGACAAGGAGTAATAATGTTGAATAAACAAATCATGTCAACAATATAGGATAAACACAATATAGAAAAAACAAGCATATTAAATTAATCTTAAACCATTATACAGTCCATGGAAAATTAAAGATTCTCCATCAAGTCCAAACCAGATCATTAATTAGAATATCAAGCTTTATACCCTAAGGAGGATCACATTCTTTATAAAGAATTTGACAGATATGAGTAAACATTTAGAAAACAAATGCTAAGATTGGACAGCAGATAAATAAATGCCTTATAGGTGACTTTACATTATATAAAAAGTTGTTCTGCAGAGTCATTTATTTACAAATAGGCTTTGAGTTTAGGCTATTTTAATGTTTTCTTAACATTAAAAGATAGCCTAAATTTAAGATTGATAGAAAGATATATTTTCCTGCTATGAAATGTGAGTTTAGGAATCTTTTCATATGCATAGCTGTAAAATTGGGTTGCTTCTAATTTGTATGCAATGATTTAAGTATGGTATTTTGTATTCATTTGTAATTTGAAAAGTTTATACTATTATAATGAGTTTTGAGGTAGATTTTAAAAGAAAAATTTTACACAATAATTTATATCTTATTTTCTCTTTCGAAAGGAAAAAAAAAGTGTTATCAGATTCAGGAAGAACTTAGTATCCTTGGAAGATGATATACTATTAGTACAGCATCTAGTATTATAGCTAACTAGAGTTCTCTACCAGCTATGTACCAAAAAATCATGGAATATTGTTGAATTAATCAGGATGTCCTTATGCATTAAAATTAAAATGGTTGTGAATGAAGTGTTCTAATATTTTAATAGTAAGTACTAGTCAGCACTTCTTTCACAAAGTACCTAGGATTAAAAAATAATAATTTTGTTTTATTCCTTTAGAGAACAAAAAGAATTCTCCAGAGTAATATCAAAAATGATTAAAAAAAAAAAACCCTTTTTAAATTTCCTTGCCTCAAGATGCAGTCTGGGGAGGTTAAGTAGAAAGAGGAGGAAAATAAAAACTAATTTTATCTTTGTCATGAAGTCATATTATCATGAAAAGAGTAGTCCAGAAATTAGAAAAAGCTTTCTAAAAAGAAGCTAATGAGCTTTCCAAAAGGCATATGCAAATTAATTAATCTCATTACAAGTAAAAAAAAAAACATAACGTATGCATATTGTAGGTTTAAAAATCTTGTTTTTAAGTTTTATGGGTTTTGTAGCTATTATTGGCAATGATCAAATGAAAGGAGAATAAAAATCCTTAGTATTTATCCTCAAAATTATAGTGTGTGGAAATGAGAAATTAATCAACTAAATCAGTCTTGAACCAAACTTGAATCCAAATAGTTCCCATATCATGAGGTATATATTACACCAATTATTATGAACCAAATGTTTGTGTCTCCTCATAATTCATATGTTGATGTCCTAACACTTAATGTGATGGTATTAGGATTTGGGGCCTTTGGGAGGTTATTAGGTCAGAAAGATGAAGCCCATACAAATGAGATTAATGTCTTTATAAAAGATATCTCAGAGAGCTACTTTGTCCTTTTCTCCATATAAGGACCCAATGAGACGACAACTACCTACGAACCAGGGAGCAGGTTCTCATTAGACCTGAATCTTTCGATACCTTGATTTTGGACTTCTCAACCAGCAGAACTATGAGTAATAAATTTATTTTGTTTATAAGCCACCCAGTCTATGGTATTCTGCTATAGCAGCCAAAATAGACCATGACACCAATATCTCACCAGAGGTCAATATGTAACTATATATCTACCACCAGAGGAAACAACACAAAAATAAGAATTTTTGTCTGTTTTGTTCACTGTTGTGTCTTTGATGTACAGAACACACAATAACACAAAACACATAGTTGTTAAAGGTACTTTCTTTTCTGATTCTTTTCTTCCTCTTTGATTCTTTTTTAGGGCAGATATTTATTGCTTGAACCAGCTTAACAGTTATTTACTTTTCTAAAAACAGCACTCTGATTGTCATTGCTTCATCACCCCTTCCCAATCCTCAGCCTGTGCAATTCAGGCAGGCTGACACTGTTTCTACCCTCAACTGTGACAGGCTCCAGAAAGGAGCACACATTTAATTTGGCCAATAGGAAGAATCTATCCAACTGAGGCATATGATTTGTTCAGATGGGCATGTGACCATATCATATAAAGGAGACTCAGTTAAAGAACTTTTCCTGAAACTGTTAAGAAAGAGAAGCTTCTACACTGAAGTTGTTGAGTAGGTAGACTGTAATCCTGGCCATCCCAACACACCATGGCAAGAAGTCCAAATGAAACCAAAAGAAAACTAAGCCAAGTAATGGGAAGATGTATATTCTGGCATCATCTAAGCTCTGAATTTTAGCCCTGAAGCCAGTTCTATCCCATTATTTTGAGTTATGTGACCCAATAAATTTTATTTTTAAAAATCTAGTTTGAGTGGAACCCTGTTACTTATTACTGAAATAGCCATGGCAAATACATTCTCTAATGCCGCTGCATTAATGAAGGCCCTATATACAGAAGAAAAGAATAGTGCCATGTTGATGTTGTCATATAACAAGGGTAAAGAGTGACAGTCATAGTGAACTCTCAGAAATGTCCAGCAGTATTTATGTTCTTCTTTTAATTTACTCAGAATGCTTTTCAAAAGAAGAAAGAATAGTATTTGTTTTTTCTGTTAACAGTTCTAACTGGTTTTTCCTTGTGTGACTTGCCACAAGTTGTTTCAGCACTGCTGACTATAGAACAAAAGTAAATCACAATTAGTCCTTACTTTTTTGCCAATAATAAATAGCCATAGGTATGGTTTAGAAACACAGAAAGAATAATCTATATTTTAGAAAGAGCTACAATTTATAAAATCACACAGAAGCCTAAAATTGTTTCAAGAATCAAAAACATATATGCTTTAATTTTACAGTTGAAGAAAATTAAAGAACTTGCCCAATGTCATATCATACCAAAAGTGAAGACTGTAACATAGCAAACCATACTATAACTCTACTTATTTTTATACTATAATCTTTCCAGAAACTTGCTTTTAAACCACATACATCAGAACTTAAAATATTTATTTAAGTTTAGAATTCTATTCATAGGCAGAAAATTGGTTCACAGTTGCTGCATACATCTATTAGCACTGGCAAGAATGACAAGGAATTTCATAGTGTACTCTGCTAAATAAGAATTCTTTAAACAATCATTTCATTAACACCTTCAAAATCCCAATATAAACTTATACGAGAGTAAAGAAGTAACTGCTTCATTTGTAGAGATTTGGCTATCTTTTAGGTCAATGGAACATAATTTATCTAATGCTACTTTAGTGTCCTGACAAACTTAATTTATACCTACTTACCAGTAAGAACAGGTCTATGAATTATTTTAGTAATTGCCCAAGAAGATAAAAGGCCAATGTAGAATAAATTTACATATATTAATATATAAAATTTTCAATGAAGAAAACTCAAAATTTGAGATAAAATATTCTCTATATTTTTGAAATAAAAACTATTTTTTAAATTAAAATCTAATTTAAAAGAAATCTACCTTTTAAATGAAAACACATTTCAGTCTAATTTACCATAGACTATAGAAAACTAAGACAGGTAGTTAAGATAAAAATCTTATGTTTCTGAAAGTTTTCTCAAAATTATATTTGGTATTTCTTAACATTTTATCACTTCAATATTATCATAAAAACAATTCATAACCATATGAAATAACAATATTATATGACAAATAAAAAGTACTTTGAAGTATCTGAATGAAAGACTTTGTGTTAATACATTACTAATTCAATAATATCAAAGAACTTAAAAAAGAAAGTCATTTCATGGGGAAAATACATTTTAAAGTTGATATGAATCTAAGAAATTCTTATATTTTAAGGCCATCAGTCTTATAATTAAGACCCTTCCAAACATCCCCCTTGGCAGGACAATAAAGTAAGCAATGTTGGGAGGAATATGAGTACAAAAACATCTCCATTATTCTTAATCGCTCAGTCTTCTTTCTGGCAACAGACCCAAGAACACTTTTTAATAATGGGACAAAAACTAATTGGTAGATTGACTCTAACCAGTTCATCATATGCCTATCACAAAATTTAAATACATTATGGATAATACAGTTTTCAGTGTGTCAGCTTTGTGTGTGTGTGTGTGTGTATGTGTGTGTGTGTAATAATAAATATATATATACATATATATATATATATATATAATATACATATTTCTTACTGTAATGGATGTAATGTCAAGCTCTGTTTAGAAACCTAAGCCATATCCTCAGCACTATCCAAAGGAAGAATGAAGGAATTTGGTGACTTAGTCATAACTCTTATTCATGAATTCTATGCAATTTGATATTCAGAATCTTGTAGTGAAAAACTCCTTGGCTAGAATACCAGAATGTTTTCTTGAAACAGGGAAAGCTCAGACTTAAAAACTGCACAATGGACATCTATTTATTGATTTTGTTTGTCCCTTACTGACTTTGGCATCGGGGACCTGGCATCATCGAAGATACCCTGTGACAAGTATCTGGCAACAACAGAAGAATTAAACTAAGAAAAGTTCTTAGAAATGTATCCACGTTGTAGCTTGAATATTATAGCTATAAGCAAGAGTTTTCATTGTTCTGGAAGGAGCCAAAAAGTGGTATTTAAACTGAAGTTTAGTATCTTCAATTCTGTGTGCTTTCCTGTCTGGTCATTTCTCAAAGCTCAGAGTATTCTGAGCAAAGTTCTCCAGGTTAATTTGTAAATCACTCATACACACACACACACACACACACACTTAAAAAAATTTTAAAGATGGTATTAGTGGGGCCATTGATTACAAAATGGATAATATATGTTCCTGTAAGTTTCAGAGAATATGGTTAGAGCAAGAGTGAATATAAATTCTTGTAAAAACATACTGTTTGGCGCCAGTCATTTGTTTTGCTCAGACTCTGCAGGATAATTTTCCTTCTGGTATGCATTTTTTAGTGCCTACTTTTGAGTCAAGTGTTGGTATACGACAAATAATCTTCAAGTGAGGATAGTAGATAAGATATATGTACTCCAGCATGTGACAGAAAGACTTTTTTAAAAGTAGCTATTGGGAAGTAAGGTATTAAGCAAATGTAAAAGTGTATATCTTAGAAGTCAGCAATAGTCGTAATAATAGCAAGGAGATTATTATGTGTGAAGCACTGTGCAAAGTTTCATATTTTATTTATCATTAAATTCTCATTAAAAACCATATGGAATAAACACTGTACTTTCTTCTTACTGATTAGGAAACTAAGGCTCAAAGAGGTTAAAAACCCCTGCTAAACAAATTTCAGAAAAGAATTAGAATTTCAAACCAAATCTCTCTGGATTTGGAGCTCTTATATTTTTCACTATAAAGTTATGCCTCAAAAATAAGCAGCTAAAGGAGGTGTAATAGAAACTGCTTCTTTCAGGATTGTATTTAGCACATGAAATGTAAACATAAAGTTTATATTTAATTATATCTCATACATTATTTTCAAATGTTTTAAGAAAAAAATATTTATTTCATTTTGCTTTATTTTAATTTTTCTACAGAAAAAAAAAGATTTCAAATACATAAATTCTTAAAGGCTTATTTTATTTTGAACAAATCCTAAAACAACAAATTTGCAAGTTGTATATATTGCAATTGTCAAAAACTCTGAAAGAACATTTTCATGGAGACCTCTTTATAAATAATAGTTTATCCTTTCCTGAATATTCACTGGGAATAGATTATTCATATGTTTTATTCTGGCATAAAATATATAAAGATTTATAGGCTTAGCTGATTCTTTTATTTTTTCAGACCTGCTTATTACACTTCAAGTTTTGCTGCATGAAATTCTTATTCATATTGGAAAAACACTCCTATTAATAGGCATTTGTTCGATAAGATTTCACTATAATCCAAGATGTGTGTAGAATTGAAAAGTAAATTATTATCCTATACTTTTAAGTGATTTGGTCGTCAGTTTGAAAAGAACAGCTTTTGAAATATGACAGTTAATGATAATGCTGCACTTCTACTTGCTGTCACAATTCACAACAAAAACAGAGTGGAAACTTATTTACAAAATAATAAACCCAAACCCATGACAGCTTAGACATTTTCCCTTGCATAGTTATACATGGTAGATTGCTTTCATGGCCCTATTCTTTACCCTTTCCTGTATACTCTACATTTGCCCTGTGCCTTTTTAGTTCCTCTCACTAAGAAGGCATAATCTGTTACCTCACTTCTTACATTTCGACTCACCTGTGTCTTGTTTTGGTTACCAGAATAATGGCAAATGTGATGCAAGCAGAGGCTTAAAAAAAGAACTCACACATTTCTGTTTACTTTTGTACTTGGCCATTGCCATGATTACATGGCCAGCTCTCCTTCTTCATAATGAGAGGCAATCATGGACCAGAGCGAAGTTGTTTCAGTTATGCCAGTCACAAGATATAACTAATGCCAGCTAATTCTCCCTAACCACTCTCTCACCTCTCCCATCCCTGCCAAATACACATATGAGTGAACTCAGCCAGCCAGTCAAACTAGGTCCAGATCAGCTGAACCTCACATACTCATGAGCTAGAAATGTTTCGTGTTGTCTGCTGCTAAGATTTGGTGGTTGTTCCAAATGCCACAATATCGTGGCAATATCTAAATTATAGACTGTCTCCTCTTGTTTTGTTGTCGTTGTTGTTGTTTATAAAGCTGTAAGTGGGAATCTGCAATTAAGAATTAAATTCATCATAATAAAGTACATTTCCTATTTCTTAATTAGGAAATAGCCCATGAGCATATTTCTACATTTAGGGTCACAGCAAGTTACCATTTATTGAGAATCTACCATTTTTCTGAGAACTTCTAAATATAAATAAATAGTTCAAAAGGTAATGTCTGGAATAATTTGAACAAAATAAAGTAGTAATGGACTATAATCAAAGCATAAAATAAATGGTGGATAAATAAATAAATAAAAATAGCTTAGTCTCCCATGCAGAATAATTCCAAATAACTTACTAAAATATTCCAACTTCAAGGAGGTGGAGAACACGTATTCACTCTTAAGTGTGGGCTGTGTATAGCAACATTCTTCTGAAGAGTACAGTATGGAAAGAGGCAAGAAGAGTAACTTTAGAGTGGAGAAACCCGGTAAAGACCAGTTCAACCAGGTGATGAAGGTTAACATCAACAGTAATAAGTCATGTTGATGGTATGTACATTTGATGTGATGTGATGAGAATGGCATTTTTCATCCGTAGTCCCTGCAAATCTATAACGTCAATCCCAACATTATGATAAAGAAAACATCAGACAAATCCCAATAAAGGAATATTCTTCTTAAATACATGACCAGTACCCAACTAAACTGTCAAGACCATTAAAAAGCTACAAAGAGTAGGGGAGAAAGTCTGCACAACTGTCATAGCAAAGAAGAGCTTAAGGAGACATGATGAATTAAAGTAATGTGGTATCCTAATGTTCCAGAAAAAAATTAGGTAAAAACTAAGAGAGTATGAATAAAGTATAAACTTTAGTAAATAATTATACAATTATTATTGGTTATTTTAATTATCAGGCACAGGTTTTTTTTTATCTGAAAATTTGTAATTTCTCAAACACTACCATAGAGAAATGAATTTTGACAGATTGCTAATTTAATATAGATATTAATAAACAGTGTGCTATTCTGAAAAATAACATAAATTTTGTAGGTTAAGATGATTTTAATTCTAAAATGGATTTAAATGAGTGGATTGCACACTATTTTAATATAATTTTGAAAATAAAATGCAAATTGCATAATTAATTTTTCACTATCATTTCCTAAAATTGTCAAATATCACTTTTTGTCACACTCTTTCTGGAGAAGATTAATAGTAGGATCTCAGTGATACCAGCTGTTTAAATATTCTTTTTATTTACAATGCTAGCTTAATAAATAACCAATCTGCCTAGCAACTATAACCTTTTTACAGCTGAAAAGCTTTCATGGAGATCCCCTACATATGGAACATTATTATTTTTTAATACTAGGCCATTATCCTTAATAATTTAATATTATGAGACAAATGTTCAGTGCAGTGACAAAAATAACCACTAGCTTGTATGCTTTGTGGCTTTAAAAGAATTAAGGATATCCAATGGGCTTTAGTAAACAGGTCTAAAAGATAAAGGAAGCAGGTGTAGAAGACATTTAATAAAACATGCCTCTCATTTTTATTCCTTTTCTGTTTGGTTTCTTGGGAATCTCTGTTTAACAGCGAACTGCAGTATATTTGCTTCAGGCAGATGCTTTTATTCTCTTTGTCTACTGATGTGGCAACCAAAAGAGAGATGGTAAAAAATATGGTTGAAACCTAACATTAAGTTTAAGCAAAATAGACATTTTGCCAATAGAATTATAGTGTTAAGCAATTTAAAATGTTGGTTTAATGTTTATTAATCTAAAGTTGGGCATGATATGAAAGTATAGTTTATAGATTCTAATCATGGGTTATAATGAAATCACATTACATCTGAATTTTTTTCTGTAAATAAGAGTATCAACATGAATTTATTGTCCAGCATAAAGGTTATGTTGAGAAAAAATGGAGAAATGTAAATCATTAAGTCATAAAGATTAAACATCCATTTCTGACCTCCTGAAGGGTCTGTTTATGCCAATATCAGTCTGGTGCACTCCAGTGCACTATAGCACCTCTTTGTTTTCCTGCATGCCCTCACAACCATACTTTCTAATTTAATACTTTTTTATGGTTAACTATTTCAAACACTAGTAGTAGTAATCCACTTTTGCTTTGCATAATGGTCCACATGTCAACTACTTTTCTCCACAGGAGAGACAAATAATAGAATTATTAAGAGATTTAAATGCACTGTTTCATTAATTACCTTTTAAAAGTAGCAATTCTGAAATACACATTAGAAGTCTATACTTAATGTCTACGCCATTCACTTTGCTCAATATTTAATTTCCTTATTAAGGAGATTAGCAGAAAATTAAATAATGCTGTTTGTATATACATTCCTACTATTTATGTATCTATAACACACACACTATATGTATTTAAAAAATATGTATAGAGTATTCCACTAATCTCTTCTAGTGCCAGAAAACAAAAAAACATGAATACCACAATATTTTTGAAAGAAAAATTTTTATAAAAATCTTTTCTTGGCATACAGAAAGTGATGTAAGGATATAAGAATAAAAATGTAAGTTAAGAGACAGAAAACTCTTAATGTTTATGGTTTTCTTTTAAACTTTATTGTTTCTAGGTTTGTTAAATCTTAAGAGGAACATTCTGTCAAAGGGGCCTTTTAACCCTAGAAAATCTTTTGGTCAAAGAACCTAAGCTTTAATTCTAAGGTTGTTTGATAATATTTACTCAGTCATGGGGAGTTTACAAAGGATATGAGTAGTATGATCCCAAGAGCACATAGCAACTCCGGGCCTTTCTAGGCACTCAAATATTTAGTTCAGATAATTCAGGATTACAAATGAAGGATTTAAACATATTTTTCTTTCCTTTTCAAAATTCTTGTTTTGTAGGCTGTGGGAAGAGGAATAAAATGTATATCATCTCAACCCAACATTTGATCTCCCTACTATTCTATTTCAATGATTATAGGTTGTCTCTCATCTTAAAATGCTTTGTCTGGAAACTTCCTTTATGTATCATTTTTAGGTATTTTCCAGTGGAAACAACTTTTTGCCTGTGGTGGTTAGGTTTTCAGGAAAGGCTGCAGAAGCAAGGTAAGGGTTAATGAAGAGCTGGAGAGAAGCCTAGAAGAAAGTTAAAAAGCACAGGTGGGTGAGGTTATGTTGAGCTAAAATGAAGTCTAGGATTTGTCTAAGAACCTGATAAACTCTATGGACTCTCCTCGTAAAAACCTCAAAAACACCCCAAACTTTGTCTAAATTTTCATGGAATAGAGAACATTGTGAAGCTTATTTAAGGACCCCAGAAGCTCAAGGGTTAAGAACCCTTGCTCTAGATAGCAAGTTAGACAAGGCAGGGGAGATACAGATATAACTCAGATATATTGCAGTTTCAGTTCCAGACCACTGCAATAAAGCTAGTACAGGCATATCTTAGAGATACTGTGGGCTCAGTTTCAGGCCACCATATTAAGGTGAATGTAGCAATAAAGCAAGTTTGCAAAAAAACCCACAACACTTGTGTAGCAGAATAAAGTGAGGTATGCCTATAGATGATGAAACGTAAATTCTGAGGGAGACTAGAGTTTTCTTGTCTCCAGGTCTCCCTTTCTCTCTTTCACCATGTAAAGGCAATCTTCAGCCTATGGTGATGAAGCAGTGGGGACAGAGGGCAAGAAGTGGCAGCACTGGAAGTTTTAAGGCAATCTAAATTACAGTATGCCTTTCTCCCCTTATCTCGTTTTTTTCTTTGCCTCCCAGCTGTTCCTCCTCCCTTCTCCTCTACTGTCTATTATAGGTGAAAGAAAGAGACATAGCTGCAAAGGCTGCTGAAGTTTGTCAGAAAAAGGAGGAGCACAGCCATTGAAAGTCTTTTTGGTAATAGTATGGCAAAGATTACCCTTGCCAGCCATCCTGCTCTCCCAGTAACCCTCGCTTTCTTTCTCCCTCCTGTGCTTGCTTTTCTTCCATTTCCCCAATGTTCAAAGAATTACTAAGAACTGAAGAAGTTTCTTTGAAAAGCATGGGCAGTGATTTCCTTTTCTCCCCCAGCTTTCTACACTCTTTAAGGATCCATTCTAAGACAGGACAATTCCACCTGATATCGAGGAAGGTAGGGAATCTCCATGTCTCTTCAGAAGAAATGACTGGTCAAATGTATTAGAAATATCCCAATCTTTGTAAAGTACAAGACTGCCTATATTTTGTTAAATTTTAAATCAATAATAGAAATATTTAAAGAACAAGTTTGAAAATTTTTTCTAATGATTCTTTGCTGTTATTAATCCCAGCCATATTTGTAATGTCCAGGAGAAAATACATTTATATGCTAATTTACATTGTGAATATGAAGTGACTAGAAATTCTAAATTGGCCAGACTTCCTTTCATCTATCCAAGGTTAGGTTGTCCCTGAGGAGAGCCCTTTTAGAAAAAAATATAATGATGTACACTCTTGAACCTTGTTTGCCAGGTATTATATTCTTTCCTCCATTGTCTGTTAATCCTAAAAGTAGCCCAAAATACCTAATAACTTAATTGTTCCAGAAAAGATGTCTAGGAATTGGGTCTCAATCTTATAGAATTCTGGGCAGGCTTACAAATTTTATGTATTTTCCCCAGGGAGCTTCATCCTAGTTGCTTATGTTAGTTAACAATCTAAACTATACTTGAACATTTTCTTTATGCCAGAATGTTGAGAAATTTTTTTTTTATTAAACACATTTCTATGTATTTTTGATTTCTAAGATAATATTGAAAGAACTTAGGTTCTTTCAATATTCAAGAGCCTTCAAAAATAGAATAGATATAGAAAGATGATTCTTGTTATTTGCCACTAACTATAAAGATCATTTAGTTTAACCTTATAATTTACTATTTAGAAAACTAAGGCCTAGAGAACTTAAATGACTGCCCAAGGTTACTCAGCCAGTTAAAGTCACAAAATATAGACTGAAAAATATGCTAACACTCACTCAAATCATTTGCAGTTTACAACCCTAAAATGAGGAACATAGACAAGGCAACACCTCCAGAAACACAGTTTTGCTATAATCCTAAAGCTAGCATACCCTTCAAGTGAAGGAATAGGTGTCCTGAAACAACAACAACAACAATAAACCAGAAGTGAAATCTAAGGATCTCATTTCTGAAAAAAAGACTCCTCATTTTCTAAGAGATAAACAAATCATCAACCACATAGAAACTAGGTAAAGACTCTTGCCCACATTCTAAAAGAATATTTCTCAATAATCATGTGATGGATACTCTTACTCTATAGAATCTGCCCCAATTTATAGTAAAAAGTATCAAAATTATGCCAGCAAAAATACCTAGTAGCTGTAGGATTAATCTTTTTACTACGTATATATTAGTGGCTATTTAATTCATGCCTACTTATTATAAGGTACTGCATGGTACATTTAAAACATAAGCTTACAGCTAATCAGAAGCTAATTAAAAATTACACTATAATTTTCTGTGCTTGCTTTCATCTGTAGTTTTACAGGAGTAATTATAAGATTTTTACAGTGTAATCTATTTAATTTTTATGATAAATTATTCTTTAAATCATTACTGAAGAACAAAAATCAGTTCTCTAGAATCAAGAGTGTTTAGCAGAGGCACTAAAAGCACAAGATTTTTCTAATGGAGGCTTCTCCTTACAGATTGAGAGTTCACTCTGGAAAAGGAAGGGATGCTTGCTTCTCTGCCCTGCTCAAGCCTAGCTAGATACCACACACACACACACACACACACACACACACACACCCAGGCAAACGAAACCAATATGTCACCAAACATATAAGTAATATTTTTCAGAGAGGTTAGCACTAAAAGAACTACATAAATATCTAACAATCATGAAACAAAGAACAAGATTGTAAAGGTTCTGAATTTTAGCACCGATACCTCTATTTATTAAGATAACGACGCATTTTTGAGCATCCTTCACCCATCTCCAGAATAAGATTCAAAATAGCTGAACATGCTGCCACCCACAGGTTGGGGGCAGTATAGTGAAATTAAGAGTGAAGACCATGTAGTTCTACCACTTACTCCATGGCATTTGACACAATGGCAGACACATAGGAGGTGCTCAATTTTGACTTGTTCATCATAGGTAATAGAAGCCAGTCTCCAAAGTAGAAAGTAAGTCACTCTTTCCTCATCATTCAGCATAGTCAGTTGACACAGCATGTGTTTCTTTGAAATGTTTATGTTATTCTGAACATGGTTTTACAGTCTGATGACATTTTACTCTCGCTGCAATTCACATTAAATTCCTGGAAAAGTCATATTCATTTCTCTCACTAATCTTGTCCTTTCCTAAAGAAATTTGCCTTTTTTTCCCCTGTCACCTTTATATATACCCAAATGTTATCAACGCCTTCAAATACTGACCTTAACAAATCCCAAATTATGTCTCTTAAAATATTCTCTACACTGGTCTTATAATTATTCAATATTATTTATCCATAACTCTAAAATCAAGTGATGTTAATAGTACCATACAAATTCTCATTCTTGTACCAACATGCATTTACTCTGAAATACTCTCTCACCTTTAATATAGTAACAAAACTATGATTTTTGCATTAAAAAAATTCTAAGTGTTAATCTGAATTCTGACGCTTGACTAATATGTAACTTAGTATAGTTTAGTTCTTTGTAAAATGGGAATAACTACTCAAAAGGCTTTTTGTGAAGATTAAATGAGATAATATTAATTAAATGAGCCAATAATATTTATAATTTATTGAGAACATACTATAGCTAAGGCCTCTCTCTATATCATTAATATGAATCTATGCCTTTTATACTGAAAATACACCATGAAATAGTTGAGATACTACTTCTCATTCATGGAGAAGTTGTGGCATGGAAAGCCAAAGCAACATCTAGTAAATAGCTTGTGGTTTCTCAGCCAGCTCTCTTAACTACTAAAAAAATGTATCTAGAATAGTGTATCTGGTATATGCACCAAAATGTTAGTGAATAAATTATAATCTGAAATTTTAATAAAAGTGAATCTCTAAAAAAAAAAAATTCTAGTTGTATTTTTCCCAAACTATTCAAATTAAGGGTAATTTATTTGACTCAATATAAAATAGTCACCATGAATCAACGTTACTGACTATATAATTAGATCATTACAAGCTCTATTTTTCCCTCCAGGAAAAAAATGTGAACTCCTAACTACAGGCTCAAGGTTTATTAAAGCAGTGATTGCTTTGAACTTTAAATACTAAGGGATTTTTTTCTTTGTGTTATAGAATTAGAACAGTATAATTTATAAAATAAAATGACATGTGTATATAATTTTCTAGTTAAATGTGTGAAAATACTGTTACCAACTAAAGTATTTTGGCTAATACTGAACTTTGTCATTAAATCTTTGTCATTAGAGAAACAAACATAGTCCTGGGAGAGAATTAGATAAAAGCAAATTGTTCAGAATTTAAGAATACTTAATTATATGTTGTTGTTTTTCTGAAAGAACAGATATAAAAACATGCCCAATAAAATGTGATTAAATATTACCTGCAGTTAAAAATATTATTATTCAATACTGAAATCCTAAGATACCTGATTGAGCCTAATGTGTTTATTACATTATTGCCCCTGCTCATTCTCCACTGCAGGAATCTATACACAAATGAAACTCCATAGACAATGCTAACAGTTACTTGTCACAATATTTTTTCCATAGGCTCTGAAAAATGTGCATCATGTATTTTTATTGAATAGTGTATGTGTGTTTGGGGGGGATGGGTTAGCAAAGAACCAAGGATGTTATCATAAAGAACTAAGGATAGTATAATATGTTTGTAGTAAACTATTGCAATAAAATTATTACTCTAAAGACCTTTTTATTTACCACTTGTATTAAAGGATTGAAGATCTTGTACAAAATTTCTACTTCATCTAGCTTTTTCAAAAATGCACTCGTGGCCACTTGTTACTTTCATTACTAACAGAAACTTACATTAAAAGTTTAAAGCAAAATTGTATGACTTACCTATATCCTATGCTGTAAAATGGTATGGCAACTGTATTTTCAAACAGAACTGGTACAACTCTTAGTTATGAGTCTAATAATTTCTGAAAAGTATGTTCAGTTGTTGAACTCCATTATTCCCTAGAGTGATGACTGCACTTGCTCTTTCTGTCCATTAATGCTTCCTCTACTTGAATGCTTTGTATTCCCTTGACTCTTTAGGAAGTGGCTAGAGAAAAAAAAACAAGTTTATCTAGAATAATTTCATAATTATCAGTGACTAAAACACCAGTTGTCTGAAAAGCTGTTCTATCTTATCGTTGTTCAGTACTCTGCTTTATAACACAACAAAGAAATCCAATACTGGCCCATAATGATAACACCCAGCATGTTGCACACATTAAATTATTGTTACGGTCTCCATAAAGGAAGAAAGTCACTATTTTCTCCATTAATCACTTGTGGTTTTGAAAAGTACAAATTTTGCCAAAGGCTATAAAACATCTCCTAGGCAAAGCAAATATTCAGAATCATTAATTCACTAATCAGTTCCCATAAAGTGTATTGATTCGGGTAAAAAGAGGAAAGTCAACAAATTTTCTGCCTGAGTGCATTACCAGTACCACTGGAAACAAGGTTGGAGTGCCTCGTTGTTTTAAAATATCGCTGCCCTGGAGCAGTCAAAATTGTTCAAAACTTGAGGCCCTGGAAGTGGAGTTAAATGTTTCTAACCTCAAGTTTTTGACTCAAAAATTAACAAAAATCTCCCAGAAAATTTTTCAACTAGAGCACTTCTTTGGAGCTACACTTTAAATGCCATGGATTGGACAAGGTGATGGAACCTTGTGTCCTAATATTGCAACATTTGGAGATAGGGCCTCTAAGAAGGTAATTAAGGTTAAATGAATTTGTAAAAATGGGGTCCTGATCCAATAAGATTAGTGTCCCTATAAGAACTGATATCACAACCATAGAGTTCTTTCTCTTTGACTCTCTCTCTGCCCCTAAAATGTGAGGATATAATGAGAAGGCAGCCATCTGCAAGCAAGAAGACAACTTTCACCAATAACCAAACTGGCTATCATCTTGATCATAAACTTCCTAGCCTCCAGTACTGTGGGAAAATTAATTTCTGCTGCTTATGCTACCAGTCTATGGTAGTTTGTTGTGGAGGACTGAGTTGACTAATAAACCTGGTATAATAATATAATTTTCCTTTCAAATAATTTCTGATTTCTCTTTTATCTTATATTTAAAATAGCCTCAATATATGTTTTAATTTTGTAAAAAACTTAAATCCATTTTCATAAGAGATGAGAAAATAATTAAAACAAAGTGAAAAAATGAAAGTAAGATGAAAAAAGAAAAGAGAGGAAGAGAGGAAGGAGAACATCTAGTTAGATAAGTCAATCATCTGTGATATGACTGAAGTACTTACCTTTTAGAAAATTTTATTAATATTTTCTAATCTTTCTGATTTAAAAATATAAAATAATATTTTTGATTCTTCAAAAATTCCAAAGTGTTTGTATTTGTGCTTATACACATAAAAAGGCTTTATCACTTTCTCTGCCCCATTCATCCTCCATATTCAGATGGTTAGAACAGTGAGCCTATAGCTATGCCAGGCATACAGCATCCTTGCAACAAATGTTCATTTTGGGGAATAAAATTAAATTCTATCTTTAATATGTGACTTTCTTCACAATGTGAACTTATGTGATACTATAGCAACTTGCATGTCTTATTCTCCAAGGAAATTTATTTTTTCATAACCACCTATTTATTTTAACAATGTACTATTAACTCTCAATTAGTAGCAACTACTTGTACTAGAAAAATAAGACTCCTTTGGGATAACTTATAATTTCTAGTATGCTACATTTAAAAAAAAAATCCCTATAGGAAATGTTATTACCAACTACTTTAAAGTCTAACGAAATTTGGCACCTTATATTCATGTTCCTTCTTTACCTCTGGACTCTCCCTGTCGAAATGATCTTGGAAACATTGCAAAGTTATTGAGTACTCTGTGATGGAGTTTGAGGGGTCACTTTTACCAATTCTCAAGGCAAAGTAACTCTCTCTTGACTTATTACCTTGTTTTCACATTAGCGCTCTCTAACCATTAGTGTTTCCCTGACCCCTGAATTTGGTTTTCATTTTTATGAGGTATGTCTTAAATAGTCCAAACTTAATTGTTTGACACATTTTCTCAAATCAGCAATGAAAAAACAGGGGCATCAATCTGAATATGACTCAGAACAAGACACTTATTAAATTTAGACACTTTGCAGAATTCTCCCCTAACTTTAATTTCTATAGTTTCATTATGGCCTTTAAGAAAGTAAATAAAAATTCAAACTATAGCAACACATTTTTTTTATATTTTTGAAAAAATTGTGTAGAAAATTGTTATTTCGTATATATAGGGATTAATACATTTTTATCTTATAGAATCCTCTTTTAGAGAACTATAAAATTTGAGGGTCCTACAGAAGCACTGGAATTTGCAAGAAAAGAGAAATGATCTCAAAAAAAGCAGAATGAACCATCTATTCAAGGAAATACAGAAATGGAAACTAATAAGGTTTATTTATAATAAGGCAAAGAATGATAGAAACAAAAGAGTAGGTGAATAATACACATAAGAAATGCAAGGAAATGTTTTAGGGTTTGGTATAAAAAAAAAAGAACTCAGAAAAAAATCCATCTGTGACAAGTAATATTTTTTTCTACAGTGAATATTTATGAGACTCAAGAAACTAAAGATGAAATTGAGTACCTAACATATCAAACACTAGCTTTTGTCCTAAATACGTTTTTTTAAATATAATATTACAAGTTTCATTGCTATCTTTGTCACAGTCTTCTAATGCTGCAAGTTGGAAGTTACATAATAGTCACAGGGATATAAAGTATAACATAGAGAATATAGTCAATAATATTGTAATAAGTATGTGTAGTTCCAATTGGGTGCTAGACAAATAGGGGGGAATCCCTTCATAAATTATATAAATGTTTAACCATTATGCTGTACATATGAAACTAATATCAAATAATACTGAATGTCAACTGTAATTGGAAAATAACAAGTAAAATTAATTTAAAAATAAAACTCTCCAAATTCTGAGGCAAATGAATCTTAATGCATCAGATTATCTTAGTAGCAAAACCAAAGCAAACCAAAGAAACAAACAACAAAATACATCTGAAGAAAAACAATCCAATCCCTCAACCATCACAATCTATGGTTTTAAAAAAGTGTATTATATGAAGTGAATTGGAACCGACATTTTTTTTAATCTCATGGTAGTACGAACAGAAAGAAGCACATCTGCTTGACTGCAGATTCAAGGAGAAATAGTGTCCTACTCAACTCTTCAGCTGTTTCTTAATGGAGAATTAACTTCAAAACTTTTGGAATATTTAAATTCTTACTCTAAAGCTAGCCAATGCATAGTGCTCCCTGTCAGAAACAGAAATCTAATTTTAAATGAGACAGCTAGTGAAGATTGCATTTTAATATTCTTAAAAACAAAATGGCTACCTCTTCAATACCTTTATTCTGTTTTATCTTTAAAAATAAAGTAAGAGACATTTTCAAAACACACAAGATTTGAATTAAAGCTTATACTTGATGAATTTAAAGACATATGTAAGAAAGAATGAACACAGACATACATCATAGGAGGAAATGAGAATAAAACACATTTCTTCACAGAGTGAGTCAGCACCATGCACCACATAATCAGATCCCTCAAATTAATCAGCAAAAGTACAATTTTTTTTCTGATACTTTTAACCATTAGGTCACACCTCTCTTCTCAAGTTATAGCAAAGAATATAATACTCATTCCTGAAAAAAAAAAAAAGGGCAGGGGAGGTAGTAATTCCTCCATTCCCAAAGACACTAAAATGTCTCATCCTCAATCATTCAAAGAATATTGACAAAAAGAGGGGACAAATTTCATTCCATGTGTCCAAGAAGAATAAAAAATAAAAGAGCATAAATGGTTCACACTAATCATAATCACCACTACTACTTCATAAGAACAACTCTAATGAGAAAAAGAAGTGATATTTATAGAAAATGCACTGTATTTAGTGCTTTACATATGTTACCTTATTTAACTTTCATAATCATGATGAGAAGAGTATAATTATCTCCAAGTTTCCTGTTTTAAAAACAAAACCTGAGACTAAACAATTTTGTTCAAAGTAACAGAATCAGCAAGTGGTCAAGGTGGGATTTGAGCTCAGGTTAGAATGATTAAAAATAAGAGTCTATTATTTTCTCATTATAGTTCATTCATTCATTCAACAATTATTTACTAAATATCTATTTACTCTTCTATGCTGCGTATTTGGGACAAAATGTTGAAAAATGTAACTGTCACTGTCCTCAAAGAACTTAAGAATCATTTGAAGAACATTAGACCTGGAATAAGTAAATGCGAACCTTTTACACAGTGAATGTAGTATAAAAATTCTAGAGGATTTAAAAATAGGTCTGCAAGGGGTGAGTGGGGAGTGAGAAAGAAATTAGAAAAGCTGCTGAGAAGAGTCACTAGAAGAAAGGTGAGAGTTAGCCATATGAAACAGAAGCCTTAGAGGCAGAGGAAACAGTGCGTCTAAAGGCCTTGGGATGCAGTGGGGCAAAAAGACTTTTGGGGAAATGCAGAAAGTTTAGTAAAGCTGAAGCTTGGGCACAGAGAAGATAAATTAGGCAAAGAATGTATGGTGCTGGGCTTTTCTTATAGCTCATACAAGGATTTTTGATCTTCAATGAGAGGTTAATGAGATGCTATTGAAATATTTTAAGCAAGAGTAACATGGTCAGATTTGAATTTTTAAAAAAATCTATGAGAATAAATTATACAGTCTGAAAGAAAAATGTGAGGAAATGAGTTAGGCAGATATTGCAGTAGCTCAAGGAAGAAATAATGGTGGCTTGAACTAAGAGGATGACGACGTACAAAAATGGAGAAAATATGTTGAGATGCAATAGATATTAAGGAAGTAGAATAAAAAGAATTAATTGACAATGAGATATGACAAATGGAGATGTTTCAAGGATAAAGACACTGGTCTAAAAATTGATTGGACGGTGATGCTACTTCTCAAGATTGGGAAGACAGAAGGAGAAGGACTATGAGGTAATTTCAAAAAAATAATTTTGTTATTATTATCAATAATAATGATAACCAATTGTTGAACTCATCTGTGTTGCAAAAACGGTGTTTAGTACTTTGTATATATTATCTCATTTCTCACAGCTCCTTCTCTGAATTACTCTTATAATCACAATTTTAAGTGGAAAAATTAAGAACTGAACTGAAAAGTTTAGTAACTTTCACAGTTGTTATGTGCTAATGCTGACTGAATAGGATATAAGAAAAGAAACATTAAAAAAAGATAAATTGGTACATCTGGAGAAAAGATAGCTCAAGGCATTGACGAAGTCTACACTTCATGGTCTAAGGTCCTAAAGGAACTTCTAATAAATTTATTCTCCAATACGGATTATTAGTAAGAAGAGTACACTACACTCTTGAAAGAGAGAATGCAAGGTCAAGTTGGGAATGACAAATGTAGTAAAGAATGAGGAGCCAGGTAAAAACGAATGGAATGGGCTGACTTCAGAAGCGAGCAGGAAAAGTGAAAGACTATCCCCAAAGAATATTATTGAGTACCTCTGCCTTGTCTGTTGGCAAGTAGTTAGTGCAGGAGAGTGCATGGTTGTTTTATAAACATGCAATGAAGAATATCAACAGGAGAATACACCCAAAATAAAATAAAACCTATACTACTTTAACTATACATCCCACAGAATGACAGTAAAACCTACAAAATGAACATTCTCTGTGAAGTCTACTGATGTTCCTTTATGGTTGCATCAAAGAAAAGCCATATAAGGAACATATAGCATCTGACATAAATTTATAGGGATGATTTAAAAGGAATGAGGGCACAAACACAAAAATAATGGTAGGAAAGAGACAACAAAATTCTATTAGAAATAACTAAAAGATTATGCATAAAAATAAAACAAATTTCCACATGGCCACATTGATTCTATATATTCATTTATGTGGTTTCCAGAAGAGACTCAATAATTGTTTTCATGGCTGGCAATAATGTGGTTGTGGGGCTACCTTAAGGGTATATTTGTAAACTGTTGTCAGTGGACAGAAATTTTCATTTCCTATAACTTCCTATGTAAAAGCTGGTTCTGGAGGGTTTATTATTTCGTGATCTCTGCTAATCTTACACTTTACACAATTTCTGCGTTTTTACAATTTACTTCTAAATCATAGACCATGACACAACTATAAGATTTATTTGTTTTAGAAAAATTGTATGTTCCATAGTTCTTCTCTCTAAGGAACTTTATCTCAAGTAATTAATCCTTAAATCTCTGAGACCAAAAAAGACAAGCAATTCATGTTTACTGAGAAAGAGCAAGTTCAGGCACCTTGCCCAGAGTCTTTCAAAAAATAAGCATGAAAAAATGTGCATCCATCAACTATTCCAACATGCTCTCTAAAGAGGACTTTGCAACATTTTAAGTCTGCTAACCTGACAATGCATGCAAAACAGTACTTTGGCTACAGGGTAGCCAAAACTATCTAAGCTAGCATAGATCTTGTTGGTGTTCTAATATATCTCTTGAGTCAACTATGTAGTCATTGCTATGGATCAGATAAGTTTGCCTCTGGTCTTACCCTCCCCATAGATTCTTGAATGTTTTCTCTTCTTCCAAACTCTCTCTCTGAAAATATATCTTAAATGCTAGCATCACACTTAACTTTTTCAAATATAAATTGGGTCTTTCCACTCCTCTGGTCAAAAAACCTTTAATGTTTTATCACAATAAGCTCCAAACTCTTAGATTTCAAATTTTTCTTCAATTTAATTACAACTTAGACTTTGGACTTTATTTTCCACCACACTCTGACTCTTGGCTCATTTGTTAGAAATAAAGAAACACACACATATACACGTGCACATGAGCATGCTATACATTACAGTTTTCTGAACGTGCTCTGAGCTTATTTACATTTATTCCCCCCATCAGTATTGGTAATGATGTTTTGCATATAGTAGGCATCACATTTGCTGAATGGAACTGAATAATATTTGATAAATAACATCATAGCATATGGCCATTCTAGGCCTAAGTAAAGATAATTATGTACTATTCTATTTTCCTCCATTCAGTGAGTGCAAAATTTCAGTCAAAATATTGCATTCTAATTTGTGGTTACTTTTTTGTGTGTTTCTTCAATATTTAGAGACTGTAATGAAAAGGAATACTACAATGATCAAATGCATGTTGCAATAAGAAGCTGTCGGTACATTATCTATTCAGTATTAAGCCTGCTGTATGTCAACTATAGAGATACTTGATATTGTTATAATTCCAAATAACTTACTAGTTATATATCAATCCTTTCATCTTATAGATGACAACTGAAGGTCATAGATGAGAAAGGTGACTTATTCTGTGTCCAGTTATTAAGTGCCAGAGCAGGAACCAGAAATCAGTTATGTTTGACTACTGAGCCTAGGCTGTTGTAGGCTACAGCACAATTCTCCAGGTCTGCAAGACTGAAATGATATGTAGAGAAAATGGAAAAACTACTCTGCATCATGCTTTATCAGAAAACTTATACAGAAATTTAACACCAGAAAGAACTACTGTACAAATATACCTTTTCTATAACTGTCCAACCTGTGATACTTAACCTAAAATATATGATGTCATCAGATATACTTTAAATTATGATAATTATAAAATGTAATCTTTATTGACATATTATACATCAATCACTGTGCCAAGTGGTTAATTTACTAATAAATTTAATTTGGAAGAAAACTGAGGTAAATAATGTCATTATACATATTTTATCAATGAAGAAATGGAAACTTAGGCATGTTATTAATCTATCCAAGGTCACATGCTAGCAAGTATTAAAACTTTGATTTAGAACCAGGCCTACTGGCTTGGCAAATATATTTCCTAACTATATGCATAGATTCGTATAATCCAGGCAAATTTGAGCATGTTAAATTTAGTCTATGGTTATGACATCCTGCATGTGCTCGATCTCGTCTGATCTTGGAAGCTAACCAGGGTCATGCCTGGTTATTATTTTGATGAGAGACCACCTAGAAAGACCAGGTGCTGTATGCGTAAAAAAAGAAAGACAAGAAAAGAAAATGCTAAATTTAGATAAACCATTTATTATTGTTATAATATTATGAGTATATACGCATGAGATTTATGGTCATTTACTTTAAAAGGTTTCCTTGAAGAAATTCTAGTTAATATCCTCATTAACATACCACCAATTATCATTGAGTATCTAATATAAAATATTAAACATACTGGATGAACATTAATATGTATTTGACATTTTTATTTCATATTTTCTCTTTTCTCTTAATATTTCCAAAAATTAAAGGGCTAGGGAAATTTTTCCTAAACTCAACAAAACCGTCATTTGTTTTCTGCTCATGCTGACTCCTGGTGCTATATCTAAATCATTCTTCTTTTGAAGAACATAGCATCAAAAACTATAAATCATCCCATGTGTAAAGAAAACACTGTAGCACTTAAAAAATAGAATTCTGAATTAAAATTAGAGTATTTTCCAAACACAAAAGTATGAGATTATTAACTTGCATAAAGACAAGTATAAACTAATTTTCCTAGTTTTAAGTAGAAAATCTATTTTGTTTTACTCTAAACAATGTTACTGAGAGGTATATTTGTTTAAATGTTTGAGTACCATATTTCAAATTAATTATACTATTCAAACATTATCTACCATATCAGTTCACAATGAGAATAAAGCATATTCATTTCTAAAGCTTATTGACCTTCCTGTTCTTTTTTTAACCACAGCCTCCAAGGTTGGAAAGGTGGAATGCTGAAGGAAACTGATGACCTAATTATTTGGGCACATGGCTCTCTTCTTTCTCCTTGTATGAGTACTGTCCTGAGATATGAAAACTGTCAGTATTACTTTATAAAAATCACAGGTCTGAAAGGAACTCTAGCAGTTTATCCCTTCTTTCTTCAGGTTTTACTCATATTGTTCTATACTGATACTATTAGTCCAGACATATAATGTCTCCAGGAGAAAAGATTCCATTTCCTCCTTCAGGAACCTGTTTCTGTTCATAAAAAGTCCTTACCACTATGAGAGATTTTCCCTTTGTTCCTGTTTACAATATAAAATTTTAAATGTGATTAAATTATTTCTCATATTTTTCATCTTTAGGGTAAATATATTCCATACCTTTATTTTAGATACATTTCTATCCTAGGTTATGAGACCTCAGACACAGAGAGTTGTAGAGCTTTCCCTATTTTCTGCTCTTCAGCATCAGAAGCTGTCCATGCCAGCAGGTTCTCAGAGTCACCCAAGGATGTCTACTGCCTGAAAGGCAGCATCATTCTGTTCAGCTCCGTTCATATGGCCAACCAGTACTCTAAACTTTGAGCAGTGCATGCCAACTTGCCTTCTGGCCCTGTGCTGATTTTGATGAATAATGTTTTCTTAGAGAATATTCCATAAAATGGGAATAACTGATGTTATAAGGGCTATTGTGAGAATCAAATGAGTTAAAACATGTGATGAGTACCTGGCACATAGTAAATTGTCAATTAAATGTTAGCTATTGCATCTGCTGCCACTGTTATTATTTGCACTAGTCCTATTACTGCTACTGCTACGGCTACTATTTCTACTGCTACTGTTACTGGTAATTTCTCTTAGTACTACTATGGTTAATGCTACTACTATTACTTCTACTTCTGCTTCTACTGCTATTATACCCTGACAGATGCACTTTCTTCCAATGAGTGAGGCATCCAGAGTGAACTGGAGTGCCTTGGAGGGCTGGGGGTCACCTCCTCCCAGTTCCCCACTCCCCGTAATTGCACAGTTGAACTGTGTTTTCCCTGATTACACAGCCTCTAACACAATTGTTATCCAAAATTGTCAAAGACACTGCTGCAAATTTATACAAATCAGGGCCTTTGGGTTTTCTGGTTCTTCATCCTTCCTGAGATCTTTCTGACAGTCTGTCATTTTGTAAGATATACATTAATGTTCTTCCATTAACATGAATAATTGAAAGTTTGTCTAATAGAAATATCTTTCAATATTATATGATATTTACCAACTATATTAATGGGTTAGGAGAACTACTATACACAAGTACACAGAAAATTATAAGGCTCAACTCAATATTAAATTTCTTATAATGGTCTATAAATGGAGAATGTTACACTTTTTTTTCCTGTGTAAGTTGATGTAAAAAAGAAATTTTGAAAATAATTAACCTTTTCATAACAATTTGTATCATGTCTCACAATCATATTAAATATTTATTCCTCAAACAAATCCTCATGGGAGTGTTATGGAATCATCAAACACTTTTTCACAGATGAAAAGTCTAAAGTATGGATATGAAGCAATTTAAGGATGGGTCAAAATATGATTAGGTTTCATAGTCTCTGAGATGCTAGCATGTTGTTAAGTCAATTAAAGCCTGCCTACAGCAGAAAGGTAAACAGAATAAATGAGTTAGCGTTTAGATTTACAAATAAACAAACAGCGGATCACAAATCAAGTTAGTAAGGCCTATTTTCATGGAGGTACAAAAAACGTTGGAGTACACAAACACAAACACACCACATGAACTCACACATACACATACCCAGGAGAACAAAACATTAACCTTTCAACCCTGATTTCCTTTGAACCAACTCTAATTCTGTGATAAATTTTGTGGTAGACATCAGAGCAGACACTACTTCTTTTCCTCCAACTTAAGAGAGCTTGCCTTTGTAATTTCTAATGCAGCCTGACCAACCTGCCTTTCTCGTTGTGCTAATTCTGGGTGACCTGATTGGCAATCTTGTAGACTGGGACTGCAAACAGTATGGCTGTTCAGATGGCCCTGTTATAACATCAAAGGTGACTATGAGGATAAAATAAAGCCAGTAGTTTAAAATTACAGGTGCCAAGTTAAAATTCATGTAGGTTTTGTTAACATATAAATATATAGACCAATCTGTCTTAAAGTCATTGAATTATTTAGCTTCCATTGGCAAGCTAAGGCACAATAATCCATTTATTGTTAGGAGAGGAAATTCTCAACATTATGACAAAACATCTAGAATTAGCACTTATCTTAACAGAAATTTTCACTGAGTATAAATGGAATCACTAGATTATCTAATAAGTTGTTTTACTTGCTTTCTGCATAAGCCATATACTTAAAACATACAAAGTATAGGTTCTGTTTTAGAAGTATTATTTTTATCATTCTCTTTGCTGAGGGCTTGTTATTATTCACTATCCCAGAGTTTTATAGTCTCTGCAGTTTCTCTTCTCTGTTTTTCTGAATAGTAGATTCATTTCTCTTCTCTTCTCTTCCTTCACCCAACAAATCCCACAACCACTTCTACCACCACTATGTAGCATGCCATCTTCAGAAAATCTTTCACTTGAATATTTCTTCAATTCTGTGTAGGATATGCTCTTTCTCTGTATCAAACTCCTGAAGGCCTTTTACTTCTCTCTGAAACTGGGACTGAAACATGTAAAACATTCTTATTATCATTATATTGCTGTTCTGAATCTATAAAATTACAGAAGGGCATAAAAATGTCATTATATAAATCCAAGGGATACATTATGCTTGGAAAATGATATTGAAGTGCCTTAAAAATTAAAAATAGTATTACCATATGATCCAACAATTTCACTTCACTTCTAGGTATATATTTAAAGGAAATTAAAACAGGATATTGAAAAGATATCAGCACTCCCATTTTTATTGTAGCATTATTCACAATAGCCAAAATATGAAAGCAGCTTATATGCCAATCAATGGATGAATGGATAAAGAAGATGTGATATATAAGAATACAATTCAGCTATACAGAAGAAGGAAAGCCTTTCACTTGTGACAATATGGATCAACCTCGAGGGCATGCTGAGACAAATAAGTCAGACTGAGAAAGACAAATACTAATGATAACATATATGTGGAATCCAGAAAAGACAAATTCAGAGAAACAAGGAACAAGTGGTTGCCAGGGTTGGAGAATGAAGCAAATGGGAGATGTTGCTCAAAGTGTGCACATTTCCAGCTATAAGATTAAGTGTTGAGGACATAATGTACAACATGGTGATTATACATAATACCATATCATATACTTGAATGTTATCAACAGAGTAGATATCAAATGTTCTTACTATAAAAAAAAAAAGAAATAGTAACTAAAGAAATAGCTGATACTTTGGTAGTAATCCTTTGCAGTTTATAAATGTATCAAATCAATCCATTGTATATCTTGAATTTATACAATGTTATGTGTCAATTATATATCAATCAAGCTGGGATAAAAAAGAGAACATTATGTTTGATCAGTCTATGACTCAGAAGTTCTCCTTCAACACTATTAACAAATAACATTAAAATTTTTATTTTAAATTTTTTAAATATTATATACATGTGAAAATGATGCTTTGTTATTTATAAATTAAATGATATTTAGAGAAGATGTCAAAAAGTCGCTTTTAAAATTTAATAGTAAAATATCTGTCTCATCAATGGCAAATGAAAAGCTTTCAAGTATCTACAAACATTTTATTAAAAAAATACTACATCTCACTGATAATCTGAGGTAGTTACTGTTTTTGTTATTCATTTGTATGTTTAAAGTCACCTAAATGAACTTTATCAGCCTTCATAGGACAATGTAGTTACTCCTGTTTTAATTCAATTATTAGAAACAAGAGTAGTGACAAGATATAAAAATAAAGATACTAATAAATTAGTGATAAAAAGTAGGAGATGGTACTGGGGAACGAGGTAAGAAGATTTAGGACAATGTTTGCTACTTTTTAAGAACAGTTTTTATACAATGGGATGCAGGCTGTCTTCTAAACAAGTTAATTTTAGCCAGTGAGTAAGAATACTCTGTATTCTCAGGCAAATGGTAATTCTGCCAAAAGAGCCAAAGTTTTTCAAACAAAGTGACCCTTGTTGTCTTTGTGTGAACTGACCGGCTCTTTTGGATTTTCCAGAAAGGGCAGGTTTTCACAGTTTGGGTGGTCAGAAAAGCCTAACCTGCAAGATTAGACTGAAAGCATTAAATTATCAAGATATAACATTAAACCCTTATGAGAGAAAAATTAAAATAATGATAATAACTGGGTATAGTCTTTTGCTTATTCCATTCACTGTTTTTCTTTACATTAAAATCTGATTAGGAAACTTAAAGAATTGCAGAGAAATCTACTTAGTTCTAGTATGTGTATATATGGTGAAACTAAATATTTTTGTTAGCTACTCTGAATTATTTTAACTAGTTATTTAGCATATGGATAATAACTAAATTAATATTCTAGTATATGTTACATTTTTTATCTTTTCAAATTTATAAAGTTTAGGAGAGAAGATGACAATTATAAATATACAACAGTGGCATGCAATTTCCTTGAAAGCTAAAATGTATAGGACAAAAATATTTAGGTCAGAAAACATTTACTGAAACGTGTTAGGTACTATGATGAATATAAAAATAAGGTGACCAGTGTCCAAACTTTATCTGAATAATTCTGTTGAATTTGAGGTCCATTTATTTATGAAATAGAAGAGACCATTAAACCCATGTACCATTTTTTTTTTTTATTTAATGATAAGTCGACAGCTATCTGTGTTTTAAGGGAATCTTAAATATGCCTTATAAGAAATTCACATTTGGGGCTGTGCTTCTATGTACAAAGTTACTTAAGATTCACAAGGAAAAGAGTTGGGAATTAGGACAAACTAAAGGAATTGTAAAGGTAGAGGGGAAAAAAGAGGCTTATAAGGGCTACAAGTCCTTTTTTGCTGCTCTTGGCAGAAGGTACGAAGTGAAACACAGTCTCTATTGCTGAAAAATGCAGACATAAATTAATGGTAATTAAAAATTAGCAAATATTACCAGCTTCTCTAAAATATCTCTCTTAAACATGCTATATTTAACGGTTTAGGGTACAAAAGATAAGACCAAAGCAGAAGCCATAAAAGAGGCTTTCATACTAGGAAAATAATTTATACGAACAAACACAAGTGTAGTCATTCCAGCTGGCATGCTGCTATCCATCCTAATTATTGCAATAA
Source organism: Macroglossus sobrinus (assembly GCA_004027375.1). NCBI lineage: Eukaryota > Metazoa > Chordata > Mammalia > Chiroptera > Pteropodidae > Macroglossus > Macroglossus sobrinus. Next base: position 861,811 of record PVKZ01000349.1, read on the forward strand.
ATGAACCACTGGCCATCACTTTTTAAAAGACTATGGAAAACTGGAGGGTTACCAAAAGATCAGAAAGAAAAGCTTTATGTTAAAATTAAGTGATGATTAAATTGAAAATCAGGCCATAATGCTGATGATACATGTTTACTGGGATAAACAAGGCAGCTTTGTCTTTGAAAAATATATCCATCTGACCTTCTAAATTTTTTGATAAATTGATAAGCAACTATACAGTTTGTGTGCCCCATACACTAGATTGCATTTACAGAAAGCATTTTTACTACTGGAAATAATTACAAAAAGGGTCCTGCTGTGGGCATGCGTCATTGGAGGATAGGCTAATTGGAAATCCAGTGGGTAGACAGCATTGCTTTCCTTTAGTAGAGCTGTTCCCAAACTGTGGTCCCAGGAACAGCAGCATCAGAAATACATGGGAATTTTTTAGAAACTGAAATTCTGGACCCCATATCAGAAGTATTAAAATCAATCTGAAACTCAGGAGTTGGGCCCAATAAGTTACAGTTTAACAAGCTCTCCGGGTGATTCCAAGGTGTGTGCATGTAGGAGAAGCACTGCTCCACTGGAATGAAAACTCCGTGGGACCATTCTGTATCCACTTCTGCATCTCTAGGATACACCTAACTCATGGTAGGCACTCAATAAATGTTTGTTGAATGAATTAATTACAAAGAAAGGTTTTTTTTGTTTTTGTTTTTTTTTAGGAAGTAGGTTGAAAAGATATCCTACACCATCATTTTAAGGTATTTTTAGTGCTGGCAAACAATTTCATTTATAGAACATTAGTTAAACATTTTTTAAAATGTCATTAAAATGGGCGAATTCTTATTTAAATTTAGTCAGTTGTATTTGAAAAACAAAATTTCCTTTTAAAAGATATTGTGACAATCATTACATAACTAGTTTTAAATTTGTACATGGATAGTTTTTTTTTTGTTGTTGTTGTTGTTGTTGGAGGGTGATTATTTAAGGAGGGATTGGTCATAAAAATAGAATCTATTACCTATCTATCATTATCTATAACCGGCATAAATCATTTTCTTGATTTAATCACGCATTTAAACTTTTAGCTATCACTTCTTATTACTCAACATAACATAATATATTCATAGAATTTTGTATCACAAAACAACTCTAGCACTTTGAATAGGTTTAATTCATACGTACATGTGTATAACCGGCAAAAGATATGTTTTATTTTTTCCAAATCATTGTTTACAGAGAAAGAGTACAAATAAAAACATGAAAAAATAATATGATTTGTATCTGTAGTCTCTAAACTTATATTGCTAGTTAACTAAGGGAACAAATTCTAAGAGGAAAATTTATGAACCTCAATGGGCTTAGTAATGGCCATCATCATTTCACAAAGTACAGTTTTAGAAAACACATTTTTATTGTATTTTTTGTTTGAATTATAAACTTGCATAAAAAGTGGGAAATTGGGCAAATACATTCGAACTCTAGAATACCACTTAATATAGGCTCACAAAAAAATGCTACTTTAAAATTAACTCAATTCATCCGCAAGAGGAAACCTGTCGCTATGAACCAAAAATTGGCTGAAAGTCATAACCAGAAAGTTAACAAATACTTCAATGCTACCTAATGACATACATATCCTTTTCATCAAAAATTACTATTTCACATGTTAACATATAAGAAAGGAACTATAAAAATGCTAAGAAATTAATCTAGAGGCCATAATCTTTAGATTGATAACTCATGAGGGGACAAATCTTTTTTCCTGAATGCCATTTGTGGAATTAACCATTCTAATAATTGTGATGCCATTAGCATCTAAAACAGTGCGGGGTGCGGGGAAAGAACCAGGCAGTGGGGAAGCTATGTTTTCATGATATTTTGACTCCTAGATAGTAGATAGTGTCCAAAAGAGTGTCCAAAAATATAAGTCCTCTACAATTCTACTTAAAATCTCAACTGTTCCTAATATCTTTATCCATCTTTTGGTTTCATCTTTGAGGAAGAAGCCGATAAGTTCCTAAGTACTCTTTACCTTTCTCCTGGGCTCCTTCTCTTCCTCCAACTTTAACACTTTGTTCAATCAATCTCCATTTGCTTCTACGTTTGGTTCTGCCCCTTTGGCTTCCTCTTTGTTTTCTGTTGGCTCATACTCATATTAAAATCTCTTCTAGTCCAAAAATTCTTGAGGATCAAACTTCTTATCTCTTTAACCTCCTATTTCTTTCCTTATGATCATCACCAACTCCATTCTCTGTCTTCATTATACTCTAACAATTTGTGCAATGGCTGTGTCTTCTTACACCTTTTGAATGCAGATACTGTATCTTATTCACCTTTATCCGGCAAAATAGCTACATTCAATGGTTTGTTATAATAGGTGCCCAATAAATATTAGTTTCATTAAGTTAAATAATAAGGTACTATGGTAAGCAAGTATTATTTTGTCTGTCCAGTCCTTTCTGTTATCACATCCCCTGTTTTTATGAAACTGCACAGAAATCTGCTACCTTCTCCTCCACCATTTATAGTTGATTGGTCCAAAGTCAGTACCTGACCTAAACTGAGCCAATTAGAATCCTTTCTGTGAAAATTTGGAATAGAAATTAGGCAAACCATGCTGGTTAGTTTATTAAATGGAAGAGAACTAAAACTAGGAACTACAGACTGCTATATGACCTTTGAATAAAAATACAATAATCTGTAGAAAGAGAGAAGACATAAAAAAAACCTGAGAAATGGAAACAAAGAGAACAGATAGCTTTTGTGCTCTTGATTCTAAATAGTTCCCAAGTTTTAAGTTCTAGCTGGATCATATCCTTTGGTTATACAGATTTCTTGTATCCTCATTAAATTTTTCCCGTTTTTGCATGAGCTAAATTCAGTAGACTCCTGTCACTGAAATAAATATCCTATAAATAATACAGGTGCCAGAATCATGGGTCATATTTTGTTAAGCATTTTTAACTTAATAAGAGAAAAGCATATTTTCAGGAGGGGAATCTAAAATAGAAAGCTAGTGTAGAAATGTCACTTGACATCAGACAGAACAAATATAATGCATTGGTACACCTAGAGAATAAGTTAGTAAGAAAAAAACATCTGCATGTGGGAAGTGGGAGCCTAATTTTTGTTTTGGATGTCTATATTTCTGTATATTCTACAAGGACCAAAAGTTCTAGGTACCCATTATACCATACAGGATTAGAGTGCCAATATATGACACATCATTCTGAAAATGTCCTATTAAAAATCATTCAACATAAAATGTAAAAGCATACTCCATTGTAGTTACTAAATGTATTTTTCTTAATGGAGAAATATAGAAAGGTCCAAAGCAACCACTAAAAATTTTTAATGGCACAAATCCTTTATCAATAAGTTGGCTGGAAGTTCATTTGATATAAATTGCACATGCTCATTTTTAACTTGCGGTAAGTTTTGGATACAATATTTGTGGCACAAGTTGTATTCTTTACTTACTGTATTTCTAATTATAATATTATGAAAAACTATATATGGTTATTATTACCTACCCTGAATTTGTTTCACCAATTTTAAAACTACTTTTACTTTCTACATTAAAGGAAAGGATAACTACATAGAGCAAAACCTCATAAAGGATTCAGAAAAAGCAAAAGCAATCTCTTTAAACTAGTGAATTATTAAATAATTTTCCAAAATATAGTCATTGCCTAGTCACATTTTCTGTATGGATGCAGTTAATTTTTAAATTAAAAAAAAATCACTTTCCAAATTAAATAAATGCACATAACAATAAATGCCTATCCAGGAGAGTTCCAGGAGAGGACCACAGAGCTATGTGATTTTAAGTGTATTCAGTGTGACTCCAAAATATGGAAAATCATTTTCAGAAGTACTTTGTTTCATGTTTTGTGTTTTCTTAAAAACAGTGATAAATTAAAAGTCCTCAAAACAAAGAAGTCTGTTTTCCAAAAAAAAAAAAAAAAAGAAAAGTTTTGTATGGTCCCCTGAAAATGAAACAAGGATTTGGAAAACCTAGGCATCTGTGATCTGTGAAGAAGGGTGGAGGCTTCTTGACCATGGCTATGTGTGTCTGCAGTAGGGAACTAGAAATGTCTCAAGATGTCTAGCCACACCTCACACATCCTGTTTAGGTACTGACATCTCAGACTCAGAAATATGCAGGCCGTGAGTCATATTTTGTGGGCACACAGGGAGAAGTAAAAAATGAAACAAAATACAATCAGCCAACTGTCTCAAAGTATTCTGTACTCCCTTTGGGGATACAATTATCTAAGAATTGCTTTTAATTCTTTCAGTTTGTTTTACATGCTACTACCACACTTATCGAAAGTGCCATAGTTACTATGGCTATTGATGCGGCATTCTGGAGAAAATGAACTAGAACTATATTGTAAAAACACACTAAGCCTTTTTTGTTTGCTCCCATGGCTGTTGGATTACTGTGGTAATTTGAAGGGATTCATAATACCTTCCATATACTATTCATCCTAACTCATAAATTGAAAGCACATTTACTTATATCAGTCTGGCTTCAATATTTAACAGTTAGGTCTGTGAAAATACTTGGAATATTTGATTACCTAAAGGCAGATGTTCTTTGTGAATAAATAAAAAATACCTTTTACTCCCGGTGAAAATACTTGGAATATTTGATTACCTAAAGGCAGAGGTTCATTGTTAATAAATAAAAAATACCTTTTACTCCCTGTGTAAATTTTTGAATCTTATTCTTTCAGTTGTTTCTTTTCAAACATGCTTACCTATGTTTTAAAATCTAATCTCTTTTGGCTTAGCATCTTGACTAGCTGTGAACTAAAACATCAGATACAAAGGAGGGCCCAGAAATCAAAACAATTTGGATTTCTAAATGCCAGAATACAATCTAAAAGTAAGACACCATTATATGATGTCTTAAAATAAACATTTTCTGAGTGGTCTTTCAAAAAAATGCCAGAGATAATAGCCATTAGGAGAATGTGGCCAAGTGGTGACTCTTTGAATCAGATGAATTATAAATATGTTTTGTATAAATATACACTCAAAAAGAATCAACCTTCATGTTGCAAAGATTTCCTGGAGGGTAAACTCTATCTTATAGAATTTAGACCTGCTAAATTCCTTCAAGAAGAAATAAGATTTAATATTCTTTTATTTATCTAATTAGCTCTTAAATTAGAATAACAAAAATGTTTTACTTACAGATATTCAGGCTTCCAAATTTTCTATGATTGATAAAAACAGTTTGGACATACAATTTTTCTATATTTGGTATAGTAAGGATATAACCTTGAAAATTTGAGGGTTCTAGATTTCACTTATGAGGTGCTAAGCATTCAACATATTGGGCAAAAAGTAACAATAATACAAGTATTATTGGCTACTTCCCCAAATTTAAAATTACTCATATTTAAGTGAGCTTAAAATTTAAAATTGAATAATATAAATCCCAAATAAGAAAGAAAACTTACATTTAGCTTTGACAAAATGAACAAGTTTCTTTTGTTCTGTTGTATTTTTATTTATAATGTAGAAACACAATTGTAGATTATAACAAAAATCAAATAGTTCTAAATCTGAATCATGGTTCATTTGTGTAATATACTTAAACATTGGTTCTCCAAGTGTCTCAAGTCAGACATTGGATTAAATAATGGTTAACAAATTTCTTTACATAAGGAATTAGCAAAGTTTATTGGTATTGTGAATTTTAAGGTGAGAAAAAAAATACACCATTTCACAAATGAATTTGATTATGGCCTAATTATTGGGAATCACAAAAATTTGGGAAACATTTCTCCAGGACTACTATGCCACATGCTTCTGCATTAATCTATTTCATTAAATGTGGTGTCAAAAATTATTACTGAAACAAAATTTAAATTCATTTTATTTTTTCTCATGCTCACTTGTCATCACAGGTGTGAATTTGTTAACTATTCTTTAAGCAATCTTTAAGTGGTCATCACATAGTATTACAATTTTACATTTGCAAATCACCTTGAAACTCCAATCAATAAGTCTGCAATCTCATAAAAAAAATGTGATTTAAACTAAAATGTAGACTAGTATTATTAAAAAGTCCAATAAAAATGAAGGATCATTTTAATTCCAATATGTTTGTAGATTTACTGTAATAAGTCAAAAAACTGGAAAGGGCAAGAGAAGAAACACAAAAATGAGTGTAATGTTATTCTAAAATTTCATAATCATGGATAGTACTATGTTTAATTAAATGGCTTAAATTCATAATTCAAAATGAGCACATTAACTACTTGAGAAATATGTCTCTTCTATAGTTTTGGTAGTAGCACCATTATTACAATAATCTTTATACTAGTTCATTTAAAAATAATACATTATCAATCGTATGAAAGAGTACATGATTAGTATCTCAAAGTCTCAGTCTATCATTTCAGAGATAGATAGACATTCTTAAGTTCTTGTATGTTTTTCTGAGGGAAAAAATCTATGTATACAGAAGCATGTTAAATGACTGCATCTGTTTTAAATACATATCCATTTTCATACCTCACACATTGTTCTGCCATCCCTTTTTTCTTACTATTCATCCTTATATTTTTAATAATAAAGATAAAGAAAAATGTAGTGGAATAATTTTTTACTTTACATAGAAATTTTTTTCCTTTTTTTCTATTACATTTGAATATGTGTTATGTTTGAATTTTTTCTTGGAAGGTACAGTATATTAAAACATTCAGCTTAAGATATTGACAATGGTAGCAGTACTAATAATAATAGCTACATTTCTGAAGCCTGTACTACTTGATATTCATTTTGTTAATCATTTTACAAAGATTATCTCAGTTCTTTCAACAAATCTCTTATATAATTACCATCATTCCTTTCATTATATAGATTAAAAAATTGACCTACAGATGTTACTTATGACATAATTTGTCCACTTAAATGCCTTTTCAGTGATTCATCCTTTGTCTTTTCTTTTGCAAAAGCCTTAGTATAACCACTCAATTTATAGTCTCTAAATCTTGACTGTAAAGTCTCAGACTTCAAGAGCTAAAGATCCACAGGGTGTGGTTAGAACCATTTGAAATCTAATTAAGTTCAAAAGATGCTCATTTTATGTTTTATAAGACAAAAAAGTCTGGTTTCTTGACCAAAAGAAACGTTTTCTTAGAAACATATGTCTGTAATCAAATATTAAGCTAAGGATCAGATCTAAATTCTCATACTCAAAATTCATAGACGAGTTTAACCAGAAAGAATCAAATTACAGTTTCTTCCTATCGCTTTACAGAGGAGAAACATTAAACATTAATCACAATTTATTATTCTTTTATACTGATGTCTAAGCTGAAAGAGACATCAAAATATCTCTGCCTAGATTATGGAATACATATAAAGCATCCCAGATAGACAAGCACCTCTAAAATTTTGTAATACTATACAGGATCGCAGTTCCTGAGTCTTCCCCAAAAGTAGCATAATCAAAGTCAAGGAACTACCTTTTTCTTCCATCAGTTGAAATCTGTTTTGTTATTATTATTGTGAGATAGCTGTCTGGGAAGACAAGCAATTATGGATCAGTGTTCTTATTACAGCTATTAACTCATCCTTTATCCCTTCCTTCTCTTGACTGTAACCACCCCTCATAGAACCTATATTCTATAAGTTTTTATTGTTTTTCTCTGAATTAAATTAAGCTTCTCTCTATATATATGTTTTTAACTATGGAGACTGAAATGAAATATAATACTGTACTCTCATGATATTTGTTCTATTTTGAGTAGGGGAGAAGTTGTATCCCTCCTTGTCATAATTTCATAATCTTTGTCTATATTGTATTTTTCATTTCTATTTCTATTTCTTAATTTCAATTATTTTATTTATGGTCCACTGTGACCAAGAATCTCAATCTGCAAAATATTACATGGCTAGCTCTTAACCAAGCATACTGATGATGACAGAGAGGAACAAATAACACAAAGGAGACAACACAAAAATCGTTTTTATTTGGCAGTGGCATAAAATCACATAATACATATAATCACATGGAAGGAAGCCCACTGGCCTAATATCATCGTTGAACAAGCAAAGAAACAGAAAGCAGGAACATGAAGTGACTAACCAAAATCCTAGGGCTGCTGACAAAGGCAGAACTGAAACCTGCGGCTTTATCTTTCATTTCTAGTCTTCTTCATCACTCTGCCATTGATCACTGGCAGTCAAGCCTCATCAGGAAGGAAGGAAAGTTCCTCTTATTAACTTGATAATGATACAGGTTACGGTTATTAATTCGACAATGATAAACCAACACTCACTATTAAATGTTTTCTACTTTGATCACTAACTAATAATGTTAGTAGAGTGTATGGCCTGTTTTCTTAACTGCTTTTTCATTTTATTTTATTATTTGTGAAGCAACTATAGTTAACGTAGTTACTTGGTTAACGACGACACACTGGTTCTGTTGTAAGAATGGTTAACGACAACACACTGGTTCTGTTGTAAGAATCAATGTTTGTTTTTTTCTTTAAGTTAGTGGTACATTCCATATCCTGCAAACATCTAAAGAGAAAAAGCTAATAGATTGTGTAATATTTCCAGAAGGCAAAGTAAATAACCAACAAAAGAATAAAGTAAAAGATGATCTTATGTTTGAACTGTTTTTGAGCTTTGCTGATTTTTTTTTTTTATGGGTAGAGAGAACTGTTTATTTTATTTTTATTTCCTCCTGCCCTTCCTATAGCAAACTCATTTGGAAGCTCAGTCTGTTTGACTATTGCATGGTCTTGCAGAAAATGTAATTACTCCTCAGTTATTCTATTTCTCTTATGGAGAAATCTCTAAATTTCTATTTGGAAAATGACCTGGGGTAAAAAGATAAGACAATCTCAAAATTTGCCAATTTGAAATATCATCATCACTTAATATGCTATTAACCAGAGTGACATTGAAATTATTGAAAAATAATGTCACTGGGTAATTTACTCACACTATTCTTAATGTTTGTTTTCACATTAAAGTATTAAGTTCAGAAGGATGGAAATTCATATCCTTGAAAAAGGAATATAATAATACTTGTTATTTGGTAGTTCCTAAATTGGATCTTTGTGTCCAAACAGGTATGCATCAATAAATGTTCCTCACTTGATAGGAAATAATATAACATATCTTTCCATGTAATTTTAATTTTTTAAAGAAAAAGTCCACAACTTACTAAGAAAGCAATTAAATACATATATTTACTTAATATGATGATAGGCCAAGTCTATGCTGTCAGGAAGTAAGGTCTACTGTTTAGAAGTAGAAACCATGGGAAAAAGAGATAGGAAGGCAGGATGTGGGGAAAAGTCATACAAAATATAAGCATAGAGGAAAATGTCCCTAACCAATGAGAATGGATGTAATTGGGTTCCATTTGTGAAAAAATCAAGAGAGGGAATTTAACTAGGATCAAATCTGAAGTTTACACTGACCTTGAATAATTCTATTCATTTGTCTCATGCATGAATCCTTGTGCAGTCGATTTCAATATGAAGTAGAAGCACCTCTTATCAACAAAGACATTTTGCTGGTTCAGTTTTGTTTCCCTAGTTCTGCTTTACTAATATTCATTTCTTCATCCTTAAGACCTGTTCAGACTTCTCTTTTTAGAATTTGAATAATCACCTACTCTTTTATACTGACTGATTTCTCTAATTTTTGCTTCCTCTGAAAACTTGGGAGGTAAACTCTTTATTCCAACCCCAGGCTCACTTTTTGAGCAAAGGGAAGCTCAATCACTCGGCTTTACAGCATATCATTCAATAGTCTATTAATAGTATATACTCCAACCATCTGTGTGGGAGGAATTTCAAAAACATAGTCTTACTAATAGATTCTCATGGGTTCAAGTATGGATCTGTATAGACAAAACTTCAGCAGTCATCACAAATTTGAATATTCATAGATATGCTCAGTTGGAAACCGACAGGCACACCACATAGTTATATAATTTTACAATTAAATGACTTTTCTCTAGCGTCACTTAACTATTCATCTTGAGAATTAAGCAAACTAATACCATTCATAATTCTTCGACTTTGATAAAGAAACATGAATACACATTCTGCTATTGTAGAATTTGATAGACACTGCTAAATTTGGTCAATAATTCTGAGTTCAAGAGAGCTTCGCATCCAAATTTCTCTGTAAGAAGTTTCCTTCCAGCCATTATTCTTCCTCTATCAAGTTAAGAAATTAAGTGAGTTTGTTATCGAGTAGAGAAATTCAAATTTGTAATTACTAGAATATATTATCAACTAAGTATCACAGCAACAAAGAAAAAGAAAAATTATTTTATAGTATAATGCTACTGGTCCACAAAAGTAATCTCTCTGGCAATCTCTGTTTTAAACCGGAATTTCCCTTCTATGATAGCATTTAGGTCTTATATTTCTTCTCTTTCTGTAGAGAGGTCCTTTCATTTCTTTTTGTACCTCTTTCAGAAGTATAAGCTGACCCTTAAGCATCACTTGTCCTCCACAGCTTATACTGAAAACTCACTTTTCCTATAATTACATCATTTAGCCTAAAACTTAACTTTTAAAAAATCTATTTACATAGAGTAAAGTTTGTTGATGAAGAAACATATTTCACCACATTAACCCTAAATTCTGCTTCTATGGAAAATTGAGAGCTCTATTATTTATATGTTTTTTTACATGTTTGTGAGAAGATTATTTTGTTGGACCAATACATTGCTAATGTGAAACTTATATTAGATGTCAAGAATCCAGGCATTATTTGTCACAGGAATGGATAACATTTTTTCAGGAGATAAAAAAAAAAAAATTGTAATGTAGCCTATTTGATTAATCCAGATAGGTCATTGATACGATCCAACAAGTTGTTTACAGTATACTAAAATAATAAGAAAGTCCCACTTACTTCGCTTTATTTGACAATATTTTTGCTCTACTTTTTGATTATAACATATATACTATAGTGCATTCAATATAATCCTATAGTGCATTTTTAATATAGTCTTATATTGAAAATGCTAAAAGTGAGGTTAAATTTTATAATTCAAAAACTAAAAAGTACAGTTTTTAAATATAAAATTGCTATACAAATATATTGGCCATTCTTTTGTAAAGACAACTCTTCATGGAACATAGGTTTCAGTAGGTGGGAGCTAACAGTGACATGTTAGATTTCCATTGTTTTATCTAGATAAAAAATTTTATAACATATTAGAAAAATATTAGAATTTCTCTGCAGAAATTCTGTAGACAACTTGACTATCAGACCATAGAAATAAAAAAATTACTAACAAGTTTGTCTATGGAAAATGACAGAATAAAACGATGATACAGAAGTTAAATTCCGGACAACTAGGAAGAATTCAAAGTAAAGCAAAGAAATGAATTGAGGCTTATGAAAAAGGCTCTAAGTAAAAGAATCATAAGAATTAAGATTATTCTGCTCAGAGAAGAGACATCAGACAAATTTAAAACTATTAAGGTTTCAGCTATCAAATATCAACAAATAAAACCATATTGTGATAAATACAATTCTGTGCTTTTTAAAAAAAAAAATCAGTATTGGCCTGTTTCTTAAAATAATGTTAATTTCAAAAGAACAAGATTTATTTTTTAGGAAAAATAAAATCTTTCAGTTTTTTCATACATTTTTCTTAGGTTTGTGCCTAAAATTTTTAAATTCTTCAATAGAAAATACTTTTGGCTCCTTCCCTCATAACCACCAAATTGTTGTCCATGAATTATTGAATTACACACTTGAAACTTACATAATTTTATTAACCAATGTCACCCCAATTTTAATAAAAAAATACTTTTGAAAAAACAATGCCATATTTTCTTCAAATTATCTCTAATATTTTATTGTTAACAGCATTCAAAGCATAGCCTACAATACAAATATATTTTCTATGGCACAAATCTATTAAATATTGTCTACATAACTGATCAACTTGTTCATGAAATTTTTTCTATACTATTTTTATCATATTCTGGAAAATGCCACAGGGTTAATCTAAGAACTAAAAATAGGAGAAATAAAATATTATCAGTCATTTTCTTCATATTGAAAATGTGTTCCTACAATTTTCTTAGAAAAACTTACAGTTTTAAAAACAAATTGGTTTAAATATTTGTATTTCTCTGGCACTTACTGTTCAATGCCAGTGAGAACTCTAGAAAAGTGTATTATTAAAGTTTTTATTTTATATTCACTTAGATTGGCACCTGGAGGAAAATCAGGTTAACTTATTCCCTTTCTTTTTATACCTCATTCCATAGCTTGGGTAGAGTATGGCAAATACTTTTGTTTTTGTTTTTGTTTTTGTTTTAAGGACCACAATTCAGGAGATATATCATTCTCCAATTAAAGTTCTAAAAGCAATTAAAAAATTGTCTCAATATAAGTATTTTTCATTCTTATGTAAATAGATGTTGCAGTTCTAAATAGGCTTATTAGTAATCAACATTTCTAATTTTGACTAATGCATTTATTTAATTATCATACATGTACTGGGAATATACTATATAAACAGTGAGAAGAAGATTAAGAAAACAGTCCCTCAAAGGGAGTGCAACAAGAATAAATAGGCAATAAGCAATAAACAAAATGAGCTCTGGAAATACAGAAGACAACCACTTTAGGGAGATTAAAGGAGAATTTCTGGAGGAAATGGCATATAAATTGTGTTCTGAAGAATGAGGGCACTAGTTATTTTTCAAATAAAGAAAGGGTGATGACAGAGGATGTGAAGGAAAGAGTTCTAGAATAAGATAGCGACATGAATAACAAGACAGGGAAGGACAAGGCCATGGCACACCTAGAAATACGGCAAGAACATGGAATTCCAAGAAAGACTGTATTGAAAAATGTATAAAAGACCTTAAATGCTGTGATAGGAAGTTTGTATTTTATCCTTACTCTAATGGGTATTTAACCCAGATCAGTTACCAGTTCCTACTAATATCTTATATCATTTTGATGGCAGAGGAGAGAAGAGATTAGAAGAAGGCTACAATGAAGTTTGAGAAATCTGTTAGAATACAGTCATTTATTTTTCTCACTTTTAGAATATTAGATCACTGTGCTTTATTTTACTCTGAATGTAGAGTCTACATAATCTGTCCTTTGAGTACACACACTTTCCTACTTTTAAATTACTTCAGGCCAATTTATACTAATGACCTAACAGGCTCTCAGATATTGTGAACTACAGCCTGCAAGGTATCTCATGTTTATTTTTAAATTTATCTTTAAATTTAGAGTTCAACCTCAGGATTACAATGCAATGATGTTTCATTATCAGATGAGAATGGTATCATATGAATATGAACTAATAAATAATGAATAAAGTCAGGGAGTTTGTGAATAATCTATTTGTTTTATAAAGTGAGTAGATTAAAGGTTATGCCCAATAAATAATATGACACCACTCTCATTAATATTCTATTTCTTCAGTAGTATAAAAACGTGGTATGAGGAAGAGCTATAGCTGACAATTTTATAACTTTGAACAACCTGAGGTATCTCTTTTTTATGTACTCAGGGAAGTAAATTGGTTTATAAAAATTATTACTTGATTAATACTAATAACTTATGAATAGCTTATTTTTTGACAATCACATTATTGAATGAGCTTTATGTGTATTAATTTATTTAACCTTCTCAATAACTCTAACAGATAAGTGCTATTATCCACAGTACTATTACGCACAGGTTAGGACAGAAGAGGAGTTAAGCAATTTGCCCAATGTCATCTGGCTGGGAGGATAGCAAGTGAAGATGCAGGTTTCAAAATCACACAATTTGGCTCCAGAAGCCACATTCTCAAACTCTAATCTATAATAGAAAGTAAACAATAAAATGAACACTAACTTTAAAGAATACTTAAAACTGTAATGAACAAGCTATAGGCCTCCATCCCCAAGTTGCCCTTCCAGCAATGCCTTAAGAATAGATACCTAATTTCAACACGAAATGATTAAAAGCTGTCTCTGTGTTGGCAGTTCTTAAATATGCTAGAGAAATGAGCCATTTCTTCAACTGATTGTATTTTCATAATTAATTAGGAATTCTAATGTGTGAGATTATGGAATTTTCTGTGGAACTCAATAAAATAATTTCCATTTTGAATAAAAAGATAAGTGGGGACGATCACTTAACACTGTTAATTGAACCACAAGTAAAAGTTACTGCTTACCAACAATGCAAACCTTTACAAATTGTTTTCTTAATTGATGTTAGGATATTTAATCTTAGAATTTTTAAGCTGCAAAGATCTTAAAAATAATATGGTATAATACTTACATGACAAAAGCAAATCTCATAAAAGATAAATAAATTTCCAGGGTCACACAAGTAATAAATATCAAATGAGACTGAAAATATAATTGTAGTAATCTAAATCAAGGGGATAGTAGGGAAAATAACAGAAGAAAAGACATGAGTAGAGCCTATTTCCATGCAGAAATCTATAATCATTTGGTTAAAAATATAGGCAAAATAATTGAGAAAAATACCAGCTATATTTTCCTATTCCAATATATGTTTTAATTTAACAGATACCACAAAATTAATAACAAAAGTCATTATTTTATCACTTACTATATTAGAGTGAACTATGCTTCTCAAGAGTATACCTACTTTAATTTCTTTCAGCAATTTATTATTCAAAGGGCCGAAAGAACTAAAAACTAGAGTTTAAAATATAAATTAGTTGTAGAAGCATTTTTAAAATTATATTAATAAAAGAAGGATATTGTTCAATTTCCAAAATACTGTTTAAATTATGTTTAATAATCTCACTGTTAATGTTAAAATTATGTTTAATAATTGCTCTGATAATTAGAGAAAAATCATAATAAATAAAGCATTCCACAGTGCTAATTAAAAAGAAAGTAGGGGAACTCCTTTTATTGAATGGCAATTGAGAAAATGAGCTTTGTATTCAAAAGTATAATTTATCATCAAAATGACTCCATTATAATAATCATGAAATTTTTTCTCTTTCTAAGGTCTATATCTTTCAAATTATAGACACACATATACAATATTAACTTCTTAGACTATTATCATAAATTACATATGTGCTTATATTTTAGGAACATGTGTTCTTTTTTTCTTAATGGTCTTTGTGGGAATTATATTTTAAAGCCATAATTTTCAATTTGTGTTTTTTTGTTTGTTTTTCTTGAATTGATAAAATGAAAAAGTTACTTGATATATAGGGAATCTGAAATACCCTAATAAAAATATTAATTCTAATTTTGTTCATCTAAAAAATGTACTTAGGTGGAGCTGAAATATATCTTCCAATTAGCAAAATGAAGTATTTCACATACTTTTCTGATATGACTAAACTAACATTAAATATTATAATTACTAAAAAAATGTGATTCATAATAATTATTATGAGTTGAAAGTCCACCATGTGCCAGGAACTGAAAAGTGCACTATACACTCATTACTTTTTTGAATATTCATATCCATGAACTTTGTAGTATTGCTATGCTCATTTTACAAATGAGAAAACAGATAAGAGTTGGGAATCAAACTAATGCTCTGATCCATAGCCCAAGTTTTGAGGTCTTGCACAATGGAATCTGTGCTCTATATTGACAGTCTGTAAAATCTATGTGCATTGACAGTCTATAAAAATTAAACAGATAATTACTTTTTAAAAGTCACTGACCTATAACCATGCTGTCTACAAGAAAATCACTACTCATACAGTTCAAATCCTTTGTAAACTAATATTTTGGATCAATTCTAGAAAATGATAATCTCCAAAGCATACCCCGAAACTCTACTCTTTTTTACTGTTTTGTCATTTATTTTAGTAAGGAGACATATTTCTTATCAGAAAAGAGAAAAATAGCTGAGCAGATACAGTTTGTTTTAATAAACAGATACTTATTTTCCATTCTAGAATGATAAGAAAAGCAATTTTATCTTACGCTAAACAGTAATTTCTAAAAGGAAATTTCTATTTGAGAACTAAATTACCATCCACTGGTGTTGGGTTGGGTACAGGATTAATCTAACGGGATAATTCCAAATATGTATTACATTTTACTCTTAATCTGATAGCAAAAGCATTATTCATATTTAGAGTCATGTGCATCTCTGTAAAAATAAAATATGTCTTATAACCAATGTAAACATTTTTATTGAAAAGTGTCATACTTACCAACTAGGTGGAGAAAATGCTTGCAGAATAAAGTAAAATGCCACAAGTTTGAACACTTAAAACTAAATGCTAGGCAGAAACTGACTTATTCATGAAATTACAGTATGTGCATATTGATATTAACTCCATTACAATATTTGTTGCTATGTTTTAAAATATATATTTTCAGCATGTTCTTGTTGAAAATTTCATATACATATTATTATGTTTTTTCTATATAAAAGTGGCTATAAAATAAATATTTTACTCCTTTCCATAATAAGTCCAAAAACTACAGGGTGAAATAGATTTAATGGTACTGACTTTTATAATAAATTTACAGAAGATGGTACTTCTTCCCAGCTCATAAATAATTTTGATGAGTCTGTTAAAACAGACTTGTTGGGAGAATTGTTTAAAGTATAATTTGCTTAAAAGTAACTGAAGTCTGTTTAGCAAGACCTATTACACAGGGTTTACAAAATGGCATTAGTTAGATCACCCACACAATGAATACTGAACAATAAACTAACACAAATATCCAGAAAAATTTGTGTAATAAAAAACAATATCAACTACTCTTAAGGATTCCATAGGGTATAAATGTTCCAAAATGGAAGAAAATATGGCTTATAATTGTATAGTTTATGTTTTAAAAGTTAGCCATCTTATGTGTAAAAAGCAATGACAATAATTTATAGTAAATGCACTTCTTCCGCCCATTTTTGGCCCCATCTCATGTATAACAAATGTAGGCAACAATCTATCCACAGCTTTTGCCTTATAAGTGAATGTGCATGCCCATTACTCTTTTAATTCTAATATTTCCCATAAGCTTTAAATAAATAAGAACTAATCTGCTGTCCTGTTTGATTTTTTTAAGTTATACTAATAATATAAAGTTATAGAAAAAGTATGAGGAAGGGGCATCCCAATATACTTTTGTTGGAACTTTTTAAAAACATATACTTTTTACTGAGATATAATTGACATATATCATTATACTAGTTTTAAGTTTCTAACATAATATTTTAATATACGTATATAGTGCAAACTAATTATCACAATAAATGTTCATCACTCTATACATAATTAAATTTTTTTCTTGTGATGCGAAATTTTAAGACTTACTCTCTTAGTAACTTTCAAATATATAATAAAATATGTACTCTTTGAACTGCAATTTTTGAATTTCTTTCTAAATGAAAGATACACATATTCTTTAACTCAGTAATTTCAATCCAACATTTCTCTGCCAACATAACTGCACACATGCACAAGAACTTGTATTAGGATGTTCATTTCTATATTGTTTATAATAAAACAAGATCGGAAACAATCTAAATTCTCAAGAATCGAGGAGATGGTTACATTAATTATGGTATATATAATAAAGTCCAGTATGCTATGTTAAAAAAAATAAGGTAAAGTTATATGTGCTGACATGGGATAATCTCTTAATCTCCAAAATGTGCTGCTAAGTGGAAAAGGAAAGGTACTAAATGGTGAATATAGAATGTTCCTATTTCATTTTTTTAAAGAGGGAAATGTATATGCAAATATTTGCTAGTGTCTGATTATATGAAAAATATCAAAGAGATCCTCTTCTGAACCCCACAACTAGTAAGTAAACTAGAGAAACTACAGGAAAGTATTTGAACAACTTCAAGGAATTCCTGGTCACCTGCAGGAGTTAGAAGCCATGTTCCTTCCCACCTTAGGCCTTCACTTCTCCTAGCCTATATATTTTGCTTGCTTACTCCTCAGCACATACCTCAGATACCACTTCCTGAAAGAACCTTTCTGATTTTTTCCCTAAACTCCATGACAAATCTGGCCACTCTTATGTAAAATTCTCTTTATTTGTCCTTCTAGTACTTAACAAAACTTCTAGCAAAGAATTATAGAATTAGTTGATTGATGTCTATTTCCCAGAGAAGATACAATGTCTTGGAGTGATAGGAACTAGTTTATGGCAGTAACCCCAACACCAAGCACAGTGCTTTGCACGTATTTAGCTCTCAATAAACAAAGTATTTATTTCATGCTGTTATATATGTTCATTGTTAATTTGCATAAATTTTACTATTGAATTAGCCAACAATGTGACCTTAGGCAAGTAGCTAAGTAATTTTAGGTTCTTTATAGCTCCAAAACCTTGAATCTATGAGTCTAAGCATAAATGAAACTAAGAACATTGTTGTCTCTAAAAACTGGCTAATTTGCTATTGAATTTTAGGTAATCTCTTAACCCAAGGCTTTCTCTATTCTAGCTGTCAAGTAAGAGAACTGAACAAGATAAATGTCTTGTTCTAAGGCATCTTCTCATTTTTCCAATAACCCCTCTTCTATTATGTGTTAGCTTTTGACCATGAACTGCATAATGATGCCTTTAACTCTTCAGTCTCTCTCTCTCTCTCTCTCTGTCTCTCTCTCTCTGTCTCTCTCTCTCTGTCTCTCTCTCTCTCTCTCTCTCTCTCTCTCTCTCTCTCTCTCTCACACACACACACACACACACACACACACACACACACACACTGAATTTTTCTATTACATTTCAGGGAAAGATAAAGTTTGAGCAGTAGAAAACAGCATTCTTATTAGACACTGATTGAGCTTCGATAAACTGTCATATTTCTTACCCAAGGATCTTGAAGAGGAGGGTGAACATTGTAAATATGGGGCTAAGGATCTGCAGTAGAGTTTTTGCTGCTGCTACATCCCCCACTATTATTGTGAGAGGTGAAATGATTGCAAAAATTGTCCTAATTCTCTCTCTTGGTCTTTATCCATACCTTTTGCAAAGTATTTTTAGCTCTTTCCATTCAATAAGTGGAGATGATTTCCCTACCCTTGAATTTGAGCTGAGTGTGGGACTTGTCTTCACCAACAAAATGTGGCTTCCACCAAGAGAATAAGCCTCAGGAAGCACACTAAAGAATGAAACACCAGGGAGAGGAGTCGATTTTCTCTGAACAGCCAGCACACCCCCAGAAGAAAAGCTGCCCAGGCTGACTCATAGTGAACTATTGTAGAAAGAGGACACCCAGCTAAAATCAGAAAAACATCCAACTGTCCTGACTAAATTGCCAACTTGTGCAATAGTGTACACATAAAATAGTTGCTGATTTAAAGCAGTGTTTTGGAGTACTTTATTATGTAGCATAACTGACTGATAGAATGTGGTTCAAAAATTTAATAAGAGTAGGTAGACCTCTTTGTATGTTTTTTGATTGACTTGGAGCTAGGTAAATTCTATACCCAGAAACCTCCCCACTAACAAGGAAATAGTTGGTAATATGCTCACAAAAGTTTTAGTGACAATGGCAAATGTCTTCTTCCTTCATTATTCTCTATTAAAGAGGACAATACTGTGACATCCTTTACCTTGTGTGTTTAGATAATACCCTCTTACTATTCTTTACTCCAATTACTTCGGGGGCTTTCTGAGTAACTAAAACACTGAGAGATAGCTGAACTAAATAATACTTGGGTGCCTAATTAGAAATACTAACTGTCCTAGCCATATTGTTGGCTGCTTCAAGTAAGGTCACCATTTCTAACTAATACAACTGTAGCTTACATGTACAGAAAGACTTGAGGCTTCCTTCAATTTTATTGACATCCCTGCAATTATTTTTTAGATACAAATTGATAGTAAGCTACCAAAAAACCTTATAAAAGAACAGAGTGGGAAGTGTGCAATTGGCTGATAAAGAATTTCAGGATCAGACTAAATCAGACCTTCTGCAAATACTCTATAGCTAAATATAGGTCTCAGGTGAATTTCAAGCACCATTATTCTCCTGGCATATCAGGTTAATTCTGTTTCCATTCCAATCCATGAGATCCTTAATGTCCCACACCCATTACAATATTCTGGGGTTCTAGGTTATAACCTTGTCTCTCTGTAATACTTGACATTAAAGGAGCTCATAACTCCTGTTGATAGTTCACTGTAGCTGATGCTTAAAATTAAAAAAAAAATGCTTAGAAACACACAGTAGAAAGGATGATGAATTCATGTCTTACAGTTAAGTACTCTAAGGCAGACAGATAGACAAGCATAATAATTATAATAACTATGTAATTTGTCATCCAAACTGCACTTTTGAGAGAAAAATAGGGTACCATTAATAACTGAATCAGGACATCAGGCGTAAAACAGAACTGTCTTTGATATACCAGGCTATATGGTTCATCAAGTGATGAAGGAGAAAGTGTTATGGAAAAGAAAGAGGGGGAAACAAGCCAGAGAAAGTGGACAGCTGTCTAATTTCTGATTAATCTATTATCCCACAGTTTAGTTTTATTATGTTGTAATGCTATGAATTCTTAGAAGGTCAGATACAGGAATGTTCATTAAAGTACTTCAACTCAAAGTTAAATTAAGTAATTCTTTAATTAGAAACTGTTTTGGTTCATGCACAACTCTGATTTTCTCTTGAATGTACTGGATAATTGAGAACTGACTGGATAAGTAAGTGAAGCAGCATTAAAAGCTAATTTCATTCCTGGAACATACACTACAACAATGGCTTATAATAATAGGTTACCATAAAACAATTGCTGAATACACAGCACATTTAGAACTCTTGCTAGCTGAAATATATATGGTATTCCATCTAATAATATGGTGTAAGAGAGAGAATATAAATTTTTTAATTTAAACAAAAAATTAGCTGAATGAAAACATTAGTAATTACAAATATATGTTAACACTTTAACCTTATCAAATTGTCTATAATCCTTTTCTTAAATATAGAAGATATATTTTAATCTTAACTTTCATCTCCACAGCAAAGGGAAAATTCTGACCTGATACAAAAAAAAATGAGAAATATAAATGGACATTTTTCTGGTCTTTTCATTTCTTATTAAAAAAATTAATATCCAAAAGTAATAATCAAATAAATAGTGATTCATCACCAACCCCTCCCATGAAAACTTTCTTTAATATTCCAGTGAGTTAACTCATTTCTTAATATGCCACATACATTCATTTGTAAAAAATGAAATGTATCTTTGTGAAAATCTAACAATGAAGAATAAAGTTAACACTTTGAGAGGAGTTAAATTTAATTTTCCATGTATACACAGAGGGGCAGAGATACTCTCTTATCATAGCTGTACCTATGTTGCTCTCATATTGGGAGAGCAACATATATACATATCACATGCATCTACTTGAATTAATGGCTTCAGAGAGCTAGGGCTCTTTGTGATGTTTTATGCAAATTAAATGGCCAGAACAGAAAGAGATGTGTTTGAGAATATAAAACAAGGTGATTGTAAAGCATTTAAAATACTATATGACAAAATACTGCCATCTTACACCAAGTAATGCTAACAACTTAGTGCTCAATTTTATACATGCCTATGTTTAATGGTGTGAAAACTTGGGGGCTAGAAGAAAAAAAAAAGAAAAAAAAACATTTTGCCTGCTTTTTATAAAATGATCATGATAATTAAGTACAATAAAGAATGTTATTCTATTAAGAATATAGTAAAAGTCTTAATATAGAATGTCTTAACTTGAAGAGTTAAAAATGCTGAGCAAGGAAATTACTAATCAAAACCATGCATTAATAGGGAGAAAATGAAAAGAAGCAAAAAAAATAACTTTCCCAAGGTCACAACATTCTTATATAGCATAGCTAAAAATCAAACACATGAATTCTGACCCCTAGATATAAGATTTTCTGGTAACATTTATGACTATTAAAGTAGGTTTTGTTGACTTTTTCTTTTTAAGTCAACAGTAGACAAGATTCCCTTCTAAATTTCTTTTTAAAAAGACAGAATAGTTTAAATTTTCTGTAAAGTCAGAAAAAGTTTGGAATCCAACTTTTGTTTAGATTAGTCATGAAAACATTTTGGAATGGTACAGAATTGAAAACATGAGGAAAGCATTAGTATCTTCTATTTATTTCTATGTTGCACTCACAACCATGGTGCAATGAAAATCAACTTTTTTGTTTAGGAGCATTTGGGGGGCATATATATAAAGTTTTGTCACCTATATTTTGTTCTGGGAACTGTATGTGAAGTTTTGAGGCAGACTTCCAGAAGGCATGGGCTATACTAATGTGTGGGGGTTTTTGTTGTTGTTGTTGTTGTTTTTTAATCTAAAAACCTTTCCCACTCTTGGAGTCTCTTTACCCAGGAGAATGGGAGACTAATCTCTCTCCATCATAATCTTTTTTAAAAACAGTCCTATTTGGGCCTACTCAGGAATAAGCATAAGATATTATAATGAGTTTATAAAATGAGGAAAAAAAGATGCCAAATGGCCACTGATATTTTTTAGTAAAACAATTTATATGAATTATGTCCACTCATACTATCTGAAAGCATTAGAAAAACACAGAAAAATGGTTCTGCCTTGCCCTAATCAGCTTTTTAATCTTCGGTCATTAGAAAGAGAGTTTTGAGCTGCAGCTGTCTGAGAGAGAAGATTCTTAGTCCACTGTTTTCCTTACCTATGAGAAAGCTGAAGCCCCGAAAAGTGAAATGACTTGCTCAAGATGCCTTGAAAAAGTAGTTTACTGAAAACAGTACCCTATTAAATTGTAATTTTTATTGGATCAAATAAATCATCAAGGAAAAGACAATATTTACTGGTTATTAAGCAGTTTGCAGTTTTCTAATTAATAAATTTTAATAGTCTCAGCTCAGGAAGTCTCTATTTGAATTGATGCCTTTCTCAAGGCCTTATTGCAATAAACTGATACTTTCCGAACATAATATCTCACTGAAAAAAGCTTTAAGTGTGATTATGTCTTGGAATGAACCTATATCAGTGAGCAATGAAGAAAAATGCCAGAGAAGAGTGAATAAAGATGACCCAAGTGAAGAAACAGTTAACTGCAGGGCCCCCACCTCCTTGTAAATAATCAAGAAAAGCCTTTTTTAAAGCAATACAAAATGTCACCACAGGCTGACGCTCTTTCTAAAAGAATAATGAGATTCTTTGCTCCTCAGAAGATGAGCACATACTTCATTACCTTTATAAGTCCCAAATCAGTTTTCATGGTTCATATATTTTTTCCTTCCCTTCTAAACAGTAGCATGCCATAATTAAAATAAATCAATGTTTATAAGGACTACAGACAAAAAGATCTGCAGGATCAGGTTCATGAACTCGAATTTTGTCCTGTAGGTCTGGACACATTATTACAAACTGCTCCGGAAACGAAGGGCGGCAGGCAGGGAAGTCACCTAGTCCCTTTGACTAAACCAGCCATTGGCTTTGCATACCCACCGGACTCAGCTCTGCAGAGATCTCAGAAGGAGGCTTAGTTGCTGTCCAGGACTTTCGTCCTGAGTCCCGAAATGGCCTTTTTAGTGTCACAATCTTTTCTTTTAAAACACACTGTAACATCACCGAGAACTTGGAGCATGTGCTGGTGAATACATTCAAGAAAACTACCGATTCTAGGAGCTGAGTCTTCAGACCCCTGGGGGAGCCCAAATGACGCCCTCCGAAAGCGCGCAGCTGGGTGCACAGAAGGAACACGAGCCCAAACACCAGTAGAATCACCACTAAGGGGATCTGAAAGTGGAAACTATCCTCTTCTGAGGTGGCCCCACTGAAAATAAATACCAGCGCGACCCCACAAAAAGGAAACTGGGCGTGCGCATGTGTTCTCGGGGTGGGACTGTAGGTGAGATGACCCTTTCAAAGTGGCGAGAAGGTTAAACTGAAAACTGTGGGCCTGTGGATTTTTTTTTTTTTTTATAAACTACATCACCCTCGTCCTCCCTCCTTTCCCCTTGGCTCCAGAGTGAGTGCCCTTCCTTTCCACACCGGACACTGGGCTTACGAAAAAGAGAAAGCTACACTGTGCCAAACCCAGAGATCTCCCCGCCGGACCTCCCGGGTTTTCTTACCCTACTCCACCGGCTTTAAGGATGGTTCAGTTCGCTTTTTACAGTCCCCGCCCCATAGCCCGAGATACAGCACTGATGCCTCTTTCTCCAGCCTCAAAATAGCAGGTGAGCGCTTTACATCACACAGAAATATAAACTTTAATAAAGAGATCGCGAGAGGGCACACCTCTCCCTTGCAGCATTACCACCACAAACACACACAGCAGCAGTTCACAAACACTTGTGATCCTCAAGCTCTAGCCCCTAGCCTCACTTTCCCCGTTTTCCTGGGAAATATCCAGAGGCTTTCAAACCTGTTCTTTGGCCTCAACTTGCCAACAACTGAAGGGTTATTCAGAAATTTAAGATGCGAATGGGCAGTGAGTTTTTCTTTGATAAAAACTAAAGAAATGGGTAAAAGAACAAACAGAAGCCTAAATAACAAGTAGGAGTTTTACTTGGAACTGTCTAGGAAGGGCGAGAGATTAAAATTCAAAGAGAGAAAATTTTTCAAAAAATCCTCAAGTCTAGCGAGGAAATTAACCTGATGCTCTGTCAACTGACAGGCGAGCACGCAGAATGCGCTGTTAGGACCAACTACTGTCAGCCATCCGCAGGTCTCAGGATGACAGAGCTAGAGGACTGCCGTAGGGGTGAGGAAAGGGATTCCCAGAGAGATATTTTAGTTTGGGGGGATTTTGCCTTGTTTCTTCTAAGGCTCAGTACAGAACTGAGACCTGAGGGTTGAATCGCGGGTTTTGAAAAATTCACAAAGCCCTCAATAAGGTCTCACGAACCTAGCTGCTTATATTCTAGTTCAGGCTGTGTCCTTAGCCTGCTACCACCCTTACACTCACTTCCTACCTACCAAGACAATGAAGGAGGGGGCGTCCAAATCACAATTTAAGCTTTACGAGGATTTTTTAAGGGAGTGATTAAAGTCCTCTTTCTCCTCTACCCCTCCCAACGCCTCTTCATCTCATGCCATGGGGAAGTTACCAGGGGATTTTATCACTAAAAAGTGCCGCCAGTTATTGCTTGCGAGAGCTAAACGAAAGGAAAACTGCCCGGAGAGAAGTGCCTTGGACTTTGAGGTCCAGGGATTGGAGGGATTATCAGCGGGAGAGAGCTCGTCGCCTAGGAGGGAGCCACCGGCAGAAGGGGAGAGAGTAAGGCGATCCTGCCGGCAGGTTCCTGGAGCCCTGACCCCGGCCGCACCCGAAGTTCCTGGAAATTTACCCAGTGCCCCCAGTCTCTGCCCAAACTTGAGCCAACCGGCCCAAATGTGAGGCATAGGTAATTGAACTCAGAACAGCTCTGCGTCCGCACCGCCATCCCTTTACCGCTCCCCTACGCTTCTGGGAACACTACCCAGGCGGTGTAAGACCCCGGCCAGGGACGTAGGTCTTACACCGCCCCCAAGCCCACCTTGGTCCGGGGATGCTCCGAGGACCCTGCTCACCTGGCCTGAGGACAGCAGCGGAGATCAAGAGGCAGAAGACCAGACGGCAGGAGGGGGCCGCCTTCGATGCCATATTCCTCCTCCTCCTAGGGGGCCACCAAAAGAGTCCGCGTGGCAGGAGGGGCCGTCGTTCCTTTCCCCACGCTGCAGGAGCGCTCGCAGGTCGGGACACAAGGGGCAGCGGCTTCTCCCAGACACACCGCCCCCTGAGCTGTGGCGCTGCACCTTCGGGTCTCCGCCTCACGTAACTTTCCACCACGCAGCGCCCCAACTCCTCCTCCCTCCCTTTCAACACTCGCCCTTGGCCCTCTTGTCAGCTCCTCCTGAGACCGGCGACCCTCTTTTCCCGGGAGATACTTGAATAATCTGGAAAGGTATACGTGGTTCTTTTTTCCTGGTCTGTTATTTCTCTTCTCTCGGAATAATAATAATAATGGTAGTGGCAGTGTGCATTTAAAAAAAAAAAAAAAAAGCCGGGTGCTAGGAAGGAATCTCCAGGGGTGGCAACAGGGCGCGGAGGGTCCAGTCGGTCTCCTCAGGTGGCAGCAGCAGTGGCCGTGATAGCAGCAAGGATAGCAGCGGTGGCAGCAGCACTCCGGGCTGCTCTGAGTGGAGGGACTGGAAGGCGTGTGTAAGCTGCCTCTTTCCTCCTCTCTCCGCCTCCTCCCTCCCTTTTCTTTTCTCCCAGCTTCCAGGGCGCAGCGCGGGGCAGGTGGTTGGAGCGCGGATCCGCAGCCTAGAGGCGCTGCAGGACCGAGTGGGAGACTGCCCAAGTCCGGAACTTGGCCGCCTAGGCGCGCGCGCGGATTGCAGAAGCCCGTTGGGCGGGCTTTTCTAGTGGCTCCCCCGCCCCTGGCGCCACACCTGCCAATAGGGAGCAGACACAGAAGCCGCGCGCTCGGGTGGGCGGCGGGGAGTGCCACTTCTCTGTGGCGTTATCCTCGTGATTAAGCCTCTCAGTTCACACTGCCCACTCAGCCTGGTCGCGGTTCAGAACGCCAGATTGCCCTTTTCGTTCCCCAAGACGCCCATAGCATTGACTCCCTACTCGGGGACTTTTCGCGGTGAGGTGGCAGCCCCTTTCGCCGATATAGAGAGTAGTGGGGCAGGGCAGGGCGGTGGAGGTGGAGAACTCACGCGGGACGCGCACTTTGGGTCCAGGGGCGGGAGCGAAGGAGGAAGGAAGGAGCTGGAGGAGGCGGCACAGGTGGAAACTCGCTTCCTGGCAGTTAACAGGACCCGCTACGGGTTGGCTAGGGGCTCCCCACGTACTGAGCTGATTCCGCCCCCATCCTCCCCACCCCCGCCGCCCTGTCGCACACACCTTCTTTTGAAGGCATATGACTTTAGTGCACTGCTCAGTACCAAATAGGAAATATTTACTCTTTCCCGGGGGAAATTAAATCAGGAGTTTCTAGGCCATACTTCGTCACACGGATTTTCCGAATGTCTGCAAAGCCAGAGTGTGTGTCTCTTTTACTTTGAATTGGCGATTTTAAGTTACCAACAGAAAATTCTTAAATTACTCAGATTAAAAGCCAAGCTTCTCGTCCGTTCCAGAAAGCTACCTCCCATCCCCCAGCAGATGGACAGGCTTCTCAAGCAATTTCTAAAGAATGAACCACCTCCCAGGCGGATCATCGGGAAGCTGTGCTGCTTTCACATCAGGCAGAGGGCATGAAAGAATATTTTTCCTCTAGAACACCAGGGTGGAGCCGGGATCACAACTCTCATCCCCGAAGCTTAATAAAATATTGGTCTCTGAGCCAATTCGCTGGGGCATTAAATAGCCTTTTGTGCATCACAGGGTAACCCTTCTGTGAGGCTAGTCACCAGCAGAGAATGCCAACTAGTGATCCTCTTGTACTGTGCTTCATCAAACGGCTTCCAGTCATCAGCTAGATGGGGGTGAGGGGAATTTGCATCAGGAAAAGCTCAATAAAACAATCGCACACATGCACAAATGTGCGCGCGCGCGCGCGCGCGCGCGCACACACACACACACACACACACACACACACACACACACACTGATCTTTGAATTCTTTCTCTTTTCATGCTGGAAACTATTAAACTCCATATGTAGCTGTGATGTTTTTCAAACGCCTGACTTGCTTGCTTTCCTGGTTCTCCTGACATTACAGTAATAGTATTCTAGAGTAGAGCGCTTATATTTTTCCTCTTAAGTAGTTTCTCCACCTTGGTTTTAACCTCAATATTTCATTTGCATCTTATTTTTTTTATTATTTGCATCTTATCTTAGGAAAGCTAGTGTTATGAGGAAAATGATTTTTAATTCAGTATTCCATGTATTCCATAAATAAGTTTCACTGAATTGCTAGCATTCCGATGGATCCTGTAGAATTCCTATGAGTAATTGTTTTTCTTTTATTTTTTTAGTTTTTATTTTTAGGCGAGGCAACCCTTGGTTGACCTCACAGATTGCAAGGACCTTATCAGCTTACAATACCTTATTTCTTAAATTTTTTACACCTACATCACCTGGTCTTTCTACGTGGTCTCCCATCCAAGTACTAACCAGGCCCAAGCCTGCTTAGCTTCCGACATCAGACAGGATTGGGCTTGTTCAAGGTAGCATGGCCATAGACAGAACTGTTCTTTTTTTTTTTTTTTTTTTTTTTTTTTAATGCAGCTCTATGTAGTATGTGTTAGAACAAATTATCCTGACTATATGTTTAACCTGGATGTCCCATTTTGTCTATCTGACCCCCTGTATTTTGGGGTGGGAGTTAATATAGCATAATTGTTAAATAATTGATCTGCAAAAGTCAGTCTGTTTGATCTGCGCTCTGACATTTACTAGCTGCGATCTTGTTCAACTCACTTACCCTCTCTAAGCCTCAGTTTCCTTAAATATAAAAAGTGATAACAATACTGTCAGCCTCTTGAGAGATTGCTGTGAGAATTAAGTGAGATCAGAAATAACTGATAGATATAGTAGAAAGAGGAGCTTTGAAGAGTAGTCAGTGTCTAGTTAAAATCCCTATTCTGCACTTACTCAGTGAGTGACCTTGAGCAAAGGTCAGTCTCAATCAAAGTGTGATGACACATTAGAGTACTACCTTCAAAGATGTGCAACTAAATCGGATCAAAATACATTCTAAGAATTAAGGATATCATATACACACATACACGCAAGGCACAGAATTCTAGAAGCAACTGCCTTTGATACAAACATGTATAATACATATTTGTGTATTAAGTCAATTGCTTTCAGAATTCCTCTTTCAGCATGTCATAGTTTAGGAAAATGCCTCGATAAGCCACTTGGATCAGTAACTCTCAAGGCTATTAGTCATATATAGCTAAGGCAATAAAAGTGATGGTGAAACTATGCTGCATTTAACAACATAATAAAAATAAAAATAGAAATTTGGTAGGGGAACGAAGGAAGAGATATTGAGAAGAGAGGAAGAAACAAAGACCAAGTCACACTGTTATGAGTTTGGAAATGTTAGAAGGCCCTTACTTATTTTTTCATTAATTAATTAGTTATAGTTATTGTTACATTATATTATTTTAAGCAAGTTATATGATTAATGGAATAATCCCCCTCAAAAATAATTCTATGAGGTAGATGCTATCATCTTCATTTTACTCATGAAGAAACTAAAGCCTAGAGAACATGAAGTAACTTCCCCAAGGTCATGCAGTGATTCATACTAATGGTAAAGCTGTGATTCTATCCCAGGCACTTTGATGTTAGAGATTTATTCATATCCACTTTCTTTATCACAAATGTCTAACAATAAATTTATGACTTTCTTTTTGGTTGCAGGGAGACTTGATTTAAATATAAATTCCTTTATCTTTCCAAAATTTTGATAAAGCTTCCTACCCTCAAACACATTTTTTCTTAAGAAAATTAGCTAATAAGGAAGTGCATCCCAGGGGATCCCCAACTCCTGGGCTGAGGACTGGTATCAGTCTGTGGCCTGTTAGGAAAATCAGGTTGCACATAAGGAGGTAAGGAGTGGGCTAGCAAGTGAAGCTTCATCTGTATTTGCAGCCACTGCCCAGTGCTAGTATCACCACCTCAGCTCCACCACAGATCATCAGGTATTAGATTCTCATAGTAGCACTCTATCTGTATGAGCCAGATGCAGTACATGCAAGATGACAAGACCATTTCAAGACTGGAATAATTTAGCATAAGCAAAAGCTCAGAGTCAGAAATAAGATTGTAAGCTCCACAAAATAAGCAGAGTATTTGTCCTTCAAATCTAGGGAATGGGAGATTAGATCCAACTTACCCATTTCTTAAAGAGTTTTTCCAACTACATCTAGATCACAAATGCTTTTGTTACAACTGAGGATGTATAATATTCTAATGGTATTTACTAGAGATTTTAGTTATAGTTCAGATCATCATAATGGGTACTTCTTACTGCAAGAGGTAAAATAAATAATGTTCAGCCAAAGGAAATCATATTTCATGTTATGTGGAACATAAGAGTTTTGCATCTTTAATATAAAATAATTCATCAACAGTCAAGATAGTATGCTCAAAGCAATGACACAGCACAGTAGGCAACATTCCTGCTTAGAATCTGTTGAGATCAGAACTCAGGACCCCGAGAGGGTCAGGCCAGAAACCTTAAACCATCAATCTGTGACAATATCGCAAGGTCAAACAAGTGAGCATTTAAAGAATTGAAGTTTCTTTTCGTTCTAATTAATATAAACAATTTCCACTGGAGATGAAATTTCACCAAAGATGATTTGGGAGGCTAATAACATTTGTTCCTTACCTCCTTATATCATAGTGTTCTTGATGACTTCCTAGTTTTTGAACAAAACTTGTATGCAACTCAAGAGCATTCAAAAAAATCTAACTCACATTCTTTCCCCCACCTGCCCATCAGTAATTACACAGTTCTAGCCAAAATTTTACAAATACATATGTCACTCTATAAATATTTATGTATAAATGATAGTGATGAGAAAGAATTCCCTTTTACAGAACATAGACCTTGAAACAAACATAAAGGAGGGTGATAGGAGATGAAATGTATTTCCCCTGGGTATTCAGTTATGGGACTATTAAGAATGATTTCTAGTACTAATTACATTTTGGGTTTTCCCCCCATACCACCAAGCAATTCTTGAACACAAACTGGGTGTCCTACAATTCAACTCAATTCTGACACTATTTACCTGGAAAGAGTGTCAGCTAGAAAAAAAAAAATTACATAGGCCAAGGTATGTGAAAAGGGGAGCAGGCGTCCTTGCTTTCTGAGCATGCCACTCTCCCTGAATCTCCACATGCTCACCAACCCTGAAGTACTTGGCACCTGTCCTTTGGGTTTTTGTAAAGTTTTCATTGCATAGAAATGTTTGATTAAATCATTTAAATCAGCCCCTCTCCCTTCTCTGGAGGTTTAGGAGTGGGACTAAAAGTTCCAACCCTTTAATCAAATGTTTGAGTCCCCTGGAAACCAGCCCTCAACCTAGGTTACCTTAGGAGCTTTTCAAAACTCACCCAGTTAATGTAACAAAAGACACCTTTATGCTCTCATTACTTAGGAAATCCCAAAGGTTTTAAGAGCTCTATTCAGAGAATGGGTCAAAGACCAAATATATATATTTCTTATTATAAATCACAGTATCACAACTAGGCAGACTAAGGTTTAGGAAATGCAAAGAGAATGAGTCAAGTCCTAGGCATTATAGTGAAAACTTTGAAATACAAGGTAAAAAAAAAACTTAATCTATAGGAGAAGAGAGTGATAAAACTATCTGGCATCAATGAAAATAAAACAAAACGGGCCATGTTGAGAACAAATCATCATAGAAGCCCGACTAGTAAATGTTTAAGTAAACAGGCAGTAGATGAGCAAGAGCCAGGTCTAATGTACTGATAACACAGATTGAAGTTGAAGACTAAGTGGGATTTATGTTAAGTCTAGAAAGATAATACTCTTTTAAAGAGTCACAGAGATTATATAGGTAGGTACAAGATAAGCTATGCTTCATTTCTTGACCTCAAGGTTTTTTAAGTCAATAATTCCTAAAATCACTCTAAGAAATATTCCCTTAAATTTTATTGTTTAATTTAAATTTTAATAGTAACATAAGTCATTGTTTTAATAGAATTTTGCAACTCACATTTTCAATAATGCTAGCTAATAAAGATATATCACTGGAGCTCAGGACAGAAAAAACTTTCAAAGCCTATGGTAAACATTATGTTCTTATTTCAGACTGTAGATTACTCAACAGTCTGGGTACAAAAAGAAATGCATAGCTATTTCAATTGAAGTAGAAATTCACTTAGTCATTTTCCTTTCCGTCTTAGATCTGAGAAATGAAGAATCTAGCAAGGCTACTTAATTATAAAACTTACACTACAACTATAAAATGGATGTCAAAAACTCTTAGTATACTAAATACTCATAATTCATTAGTAATTTCAATTGGTACATAAAATTCACTCAGGAAGTATAAGAGTCCGGATTTACCCTACAACTTGAGAGTTTCCCTTCAGAGGTCTCTCTATGTTTTCAACTTTCAACTGAAATAAACAGTTCTTTCAGTTTTGAGTAATAGAAAGTGACTCAGGATGCTTTTTTTTTTTTAATGTTTGATATCTTAAAAGAAATTTCAACTTCACTAATTCTCAAGAAATACTCCAGAGTTATCTCTGCTTGCTTTGTCATATATCTACTAGCCATTATGGTTTCTGATAATTTCACTCAGAAATTTGAGGTGAACATATAATGACTGCAGAAATAAGAAAACAATATATATATTTTCTAAAACCAACAGATCACCATGGATTTAATGGACTCCTGGAAATCCAAATTAATTAAATATGAGGCCCAGGTTATCCATACTATTTCTCCTTAAAATAAGTAAGATAGTTGAGTTTACAGTAAGGTCTTAAGAAGCAATTCTTGGATAAACTTGTAATTCTCAAGGAGAGACATTAAATAGCACACAAAAAAAGAAAAAAATAACACAATTAAGGCTCATTCATTATGTAATATAATATAAAACCTTAGAATATTAATGCTTTTTGGAGCCTTATAAGTAATTTAGATGAAGGGTTTTCAATCTTTATTTAAACAAATCTTTTTCTTCTAATGTAGGCTTACTCTGAAGTTCAATTTGCTATTTCACTTTTGTTTGAGCCATTCAAACTATTGTTATTGTGGTCTCTTCATTATTCCTAAATACACCTACCATATTTCCTGA
This sequence comes from Macroglossus sobrinus, assembly GCA_004027375.1. Lineage (NCBI taxonomy): Eukaryota > Metazoa > Chordata > Mammalia > Chiroptera > Pteropodidae > Macroglossus > Macroglossus sobrinus. The sequence continues at coordinate 894,534 of PVKZ01000349.1, forward strand.
TTAGGGCCTTTGCACTTGCTGTTTCTTTTTTCTTTTCTTTTTTTCTTTTTTTTTTTTACGCCTACAGCACCTGTTCTTCTTAGATGGTTTCCCATCCAAGCACTAACCAGGCCCACCCCTGCTTAGCTTTAGAGATCATATGGGATCAGGCTTGTCAGGGTAGCATGGCCATAGACTGCACCTGCTGTTTCTAATCCTTAAACTCTTCCCCTGAGTTATTAGTGCAGCTTTCTCCATCACTTCCTTAAAAATGTTTGTTTAAATGTCACCTTCTCATTGAAGCTTTCCATGAACAACTATTTAAAATTTTTAACCCCCTCTCCAATACTCCTTATCTTCCTTTCTTAATATTTTTTCTCCCTAGACATTATCAGGATATAACATGATATATATTTAAATTATATATCTTGAATGTTGTCTGTCTTCTCTTTTACTAGAATGAATTCTCAATGAGGGCAGAAATTTATGTCTGTTTTATTCTCTGCCATATGCATAGAATAGACACATAGTAGGCAGACTGTACTATTTGATTAATGATTTCACCAATTTATGAATATATGAATAAATAATTATTTTGCAAGATATTTTATAAACTGATATAGGCAGGTTGCTTTGGCTACAGTTTGAAAAGCATCTTGTAAATACTTTAAGGTTTTTAGCATAGATAGAAAGCCTACAAAGCCAGTCTAATTATATTTTGCATCAAATGGGGTAATAGACATTCCGGGAGCCAGAGAAGCAAATTCACATGGCTCTGAATACCACTCTTGCTTAAATGAAAATGGACAACTTTCAGGTAGAGTAAAAACACAAGATACCCTATAACTTTTAAGTCAAATTCTCAGCATAATAAAAAGTTTGAATGCACATCAGACAGTATTAGTCATTTTCAAATATAGTGCATTTATCCAAACTCTTTGCAGAAAAAACATTCTGAATAATGTTCTGTAAGTTCTCTCACAAAGGTATGATTATGGATGCAGTACCAATATTGCAAAGTCTACAGAGGTGTTTCAGTATTTAAGATTTTAAGCCCTGGTGTTCTTTATACTTTGTTCTTACAGGGTAGATTTGGCAAAATTAGAATTCAAAGCAATGTATTCTACAAACATAGATGATTCATAACCTACTCAACTAACAGTGATATAGGAAAAATATTTAATTTAATTTAATGCAATTTTTAGCATTTTAACATTACATGGAGTTGTTGAATGTGTTTACCTGTTTTTGTAAGGGTTAGAAATTTACATAATAATTGAACCTGAAGGTAAAAAGTGTGTGAGAAAATACAATACATATTAAAACATATACAAGCCAATGCCTAAAAGATTTATAAATATGCTTATGCTTCCATTAAAATTGCAAGAATCTGTGATGTGTTTTAGCTGTCAGGAAGGCAAATTAAAAGATTTTTGGCTATTGCTTCTAGTTTTGAAATTCTGTTAAAACTAATTGTTTTAGTTTAATTGATATATTAATTGATATAAGTTTAATTGATATATCTCTAAGAAAAAATGATTTCCTTTTTTATAGAGACTGACATCTAAGTTATAGAGTAAGGCATTCTGTCCAAGAGTGGTTAACATATCAAGTTAGAAGAGAATCCCCAAAGAGCGTAACTCTGAATTACTTTTCCTAGGCTCAAGGACATTTCAAAAGAGTGAAAGGTCTAGGGTTATTGTAGATTTTTTTCAGGGCTGAGACAAATCTTGAATTCATCAGTTAATTAACACTAAATTCAATCTTTAAAGGCAAAGACACACCAAGGGGAAGCTTTGGAGTGTGTATAGAGAGGGAAATCACACTCATTTAGTTTGTCTGAGTAGTTGGGTCTTAGTTACTCATGGCTTTTCCCCACACTAGTAGCATAATCATCTTCTATTCTCACTCCTCACCTCATACAGTCTTCAACTTTGGGGATCTCCCCAGAAAGACTAAGAAAAACTCTCAAATTACTCTATCTTGAGGTGATTTTTTAGCACTGTTCAAATTCCTGCCATGAAATTTAAGGTGGGAAGAACTTTTATCTAGTGCTGACTTGTCCTTCCAGTTCTAAAATGATCAGCATCTTCTTCTCCTTTTTTTCCCTCCAAACTAATACCTTGTCTTTTGCCTGTTCTGTAGAGGTTTAGCAATTTGAGTGAAATAATAAAGCCATGACTATTTATGAATAAATGAATGTATTGTAGTCTGTGTGACAATGAAATATAGAGATGTCCAAAGAGAGATGAGTCATAGATCAGAGAAACCAAATAAAATAAATTAGCATATCTTAGAATATAGGCCAAAAAGAGATTTAACTCTTGATATTGCCCATCCCCTACCCTGTGTATCTTGTGTGCTTTTTTTTTTTTTTTTAAGTTAGGGAGCATTATTTTTACAATCTCAGTTAGCTAGTAGGAGTTTGTCATCGGGTCAGAAAATTTTTACTAAGGTTTTTGTAATGGTAAGGATACTTTCAACTGAAAGTGAGAAAAACATACTCTAAGGAGCTTAACCAAAGCAAACCAAATCAAAACATAACAAAACAACAGGAAAAAACAAAAACAGAAACAAGCAAACAAAAAATAGGGGGTGATATACTTATTTAAATGACCGGGAATCCCAAAAGTGTGTAAATATATATATGCATTAGCATAGCAGGACCCAGACAGACATTTGAGCAAAGTTGTCAAGGCTCTTTGTCCTTCTTTCTATATCTTGGCTTTACATACCTTTGCTTGTGCTTCACTATTTTCTTAATTTCTTCTGCTGCAGCTCTATAATTACCTTTAAACATAAGTTTACATCTACAGAGATTAATCCTAAAGGAATAAATATCCTCTCACTTATAGAAAAGATTTGATTGGCTTTATCTATCTCTGGAGTAATTTACTGTAAATAAGAGGATCCAGGAGCATGACTGATGATTGGCTAGGCCTAAGTCATATATCCACCCCTGCAATCAGAGGGTAGCTGGCTGTCATGCTCAACAGAACCTCAAAATCACAGGGATTGCAGCCATTCCCCAATAAGCAGACAAAAACAGTAGACATCCACTTTATTTCCTTTATATTATTTGTTATTGGTTCTTAGGACCAATATGCTTTCCATCCAGATTATGTACAAAAAGAGCTTTTGCTTATAAGAAAGGAAAAATAGTATTCTGCAACATGAGTAACATAATTTTATTTTTATTCTTTCTTTTTTTAAAGTTCTAGATTATTGACACAGAGGGAAAACAAGCATTATTTACAGGTACAAGCTAATGTTTTTTTCTCCTCAATATCCTATAAACTGTCTATTTGGGGAAAAAGGGAAGCATTGTTGGTGTCATCCTTAGAAAGATGTAAAATAGAGTAACAAAATAAATATCCTGATGTATTTGCAAATGTATTTATTTCCCTTGGATACAAATTCAATAAAAGATACATTCAGCCCGTCTGACGGAAGAAGCAGGTATTTCTTTAAGACCTCTTTTGAAGGAGCATCAAGTAACTCTTTTCAACTTTATTGTCCATATATTTGCTAAGGCTCATTTGCCATCACTTTATATCCTTCATCTGTCTGCTGTTGTCCTCATCATAAAGAAAGAGAGAAGTAGATAAATAGCCAGAAAGTCATATTGGCCAACATTTTTTATTCATCTAGCCTGGTTTCAGTCTTTTAGGTATGTTTTCAGTTTAGCAGTCATTAAGACAAGTGCCTGCTGACAGTTTTAGATAAAATAAGTCAATGTTTAGGTCTTCTTTTTTCAAGCAAATTGCCATTCCTTAGGAACAGTGATTTTAAGCAAGGAGCTGCCCCCAGCCAATCCTAAATCACACTTTCTATTTGAACTAAACACAATTAGCTTAATCTATCTACCTTCTTTCCAGCCTTCATCCATTACTTAGTGTTTTTAATATACAGTAAATCCACCATAAATGCTGCCTTAGGACATATTTGAAGAGTAGACAATTCAGATAATCAGGAGTATATGTCCAATGGAGCCCGAAATGCATTTTACAGAGGATAAAGGTAGAAACAACTAGTGAAGAGAGCACTGGATTAGGAATAAGAATGTTTAAATTTCAGTCACAGAACACAGCAAATAAAAACTGTAGGAACTCCATGATTGATTAACTAGTTCAAGTCCCAGTTCTGTCTTTATCTGTGCAGCTTCACCAAGTTACCGACCTCAGCTTCCTAATCTGTTAAATGAACTTAAGAATAGCTTTGTACTTACCCTTAAAAGTTAAGAGGGTCAAATATTTTAAAGGATGCTAAGTTTGTGTATAGTAGTCTCTAAATAAAAGTTGGCTATTAGCATCCTTCCACTAGTTGACTGTGTGGTTTAATCCTCTTAACTCAGTCTTCACAAACTTTAACTATACCTGTAAAAATAAGAGGGTTAATTTGTGCTTTCCTAAGAAATCTTTTATTTTGAATGAAATTATTTGTACCTAAAGTATTTTATTCTAGAAACAGATAAAAGACTTAATGCCAATATTTTTGATGTCTCATGACTTCTGTCTCAGGCTCCCATCATCGGTACAGAAAGTTTCCAACCAGTGTCTCTACCATACCTGGCTCTTCTTCCATTCTTCTGATTTACCCTGTTTTCTAAAAACAGGCAGAAACACAAATTTAATTATTTCACTTGCTGGAGTCATTTTACCTATATGTTTAAAGCTAAAGTTACTAGAAAGATCTCTATAATTCTTGATATCATTGCTTATCTTAGTTTCATATCACAGTATACTCTCATGAACCCTCTGCTTCAAGTTGATGTTTGGAGAGTTGGCAGCCTTGCTCAACTTGTGACATTGCATGTGTTTCCCTGAGCCTGAAATGCACCTACTACCTCCAAAGCTTTGTTTTCCTAGGATACTCCTACCTATATTTCAAGACGCACCTCACATGTCAAATCGTCTTTTAAGTCTTTTCTGATTTCCCTAGGCAGTGTTAGTCATGCTGCCTCTGTATTTCTACAGCACTAGCACTTACCCCTTTGAATTATATTTATCTGTTTACAAGTCTGGCTCCTCCACTGAAATAGTGACTCCTTAATAATGACAAGTCTGGAGTTAGACTGTCTGGTTTACAATGCCCCACCCTGACAACACATTCTAGATATATGAGCTTGAGGAAGCTATTCAACTTCTTTAATCTCCAATTTTCTCACCTATAAAATGAAACATTCCATTATAAAGATCCTTATAATAATTAAAAGAGAAAATACATGTAAAGCTCCTACCCCGATGCCTAATATATATCAAGGACTCAATAAATATCATTAAAGATGATGTTGATGAGGTAGGAGAGCAGAAAGAGGAGAGAAAGTGATGGGGAAAAAAAAACCTCATTTGTCTTTTCAGTCTCTGGACCATTTCCCAGGTTTTGGCACCTAGTCAGGCTCTATGCATGTTTGTTGAATGAATAATTGTGCTACTTTACAACAGAGTTAAAACAGATTCCAGCAGTTTTCCCCAGTCCAAGGATGTTGAATTAATTTTCAAGGTGCCAGAAACTAAAATGCTGATGGAGAAGAAGAGTAGAGGAGGTAAAAGAGGGTAGGAGAGTCAGAACAGAATGACTGAGTTGGGGTGCAGAGTACAGGTCAAATAACCCTACTTCACAACCAGTAGCCATCACTTGGGTCTAAGGGCAGTCAAAGCAAAATACTCTGACATGTTTTGAAAGCCTGATGGCAAAACGGCAACCAGGCCCGGGATAGGGAAGAAAATTTTAGTTCCTGCAAAGAAGGGCGGGAGGAACAGAGCTCATTTAATAATGGAATCCCTGAACTAGAAAGAACTGGAACATTGAGAGTGGAAGAGCAGATTAGCCGAATAGTATACTCCGAAGGCATTTAAGCAATACAAACCTGTTACACAGGACATTAAAATCAAGACAAATTTGTCCAGACCAGCCTGGAATTAGACTAGAGATGTAGTGGGAATGAGATAAGAGAAAATTAATTGGGGAAGGAGAACCGAAGAGATGGAGAGAAAATCAGTACTGTTGTATTTATTTCAAAAAAGAAGAAGAAAAAAATCTCTACTGATTTCTTAAATAATGGATGTCCCCCAGACCAAGAGTTTCCACTGATTCCTTTTTGAGCTTGGTAGAGAACAAACAAACAAACAAACAAACAAACAAACAAAAAGAATCAAGCAAGCAAGAGAAGTGCCGTTGTTTTTCTTCTTCCAACCGAATGTTTCTTTCAGCTCCAGAGCCCAGGCGCGAAGAATTTTTTTCTTCTTTGAGTCATTCTGGGCCCCCAGCAGCTTGCCAGCGTATCCATTCTCCAAATCCCAGTTGGCTTTGATCTGGAGACCACAGGGGTCAAGAAGCTGACCCAGTTCTCCCTCTCTTTTCTTTTTCTCTCCTCCTCTCCCGGTCCTTCCCTCTGCTTCCCTAGGGTCCCTCCGCTCCTCCGCTTGGCTATCGCCTCTTCCCGACCTACATTTTTGACCCGGCGGCGGGGAAGAGGGTCAGTTGATGTTTGGAGAGTTGGCAGCGTCCCAAAAGATACTCCCACTTCTCTTCTTCAAGAAACTACACTTTTTCTGAGAGGAGAGTGAATTTTATGGTTGACAACCTTCTGTCCACATTCCGAAGGCCTGACACCGGGCGCGGCCCATGGCTGCTGGCTCCGGGACGACTGGGGCCAGGGCTGCGTTTCAGCAGAGCTGGGCTTGAGACTCCCCAGCTGAAGCCGAATTCTCCCTTCCCCGCACTTCCGCCCACCCCACCACTTGGCTAGACTGGGGACCGCCTACCCCTTGGAGCTCAGGACTCCTGCCTCCAGTGGAAGAGGTCGTTGTCAAGGTGTGGTACCATAAAATTGTCCTGAGAGTTTGTTCCTACAGGTGAGGGCTGCAGCCTGCCTCCTTGATCAGAAGTCGTTGATTCATCATTTCAGGGAGGTAGATAGACTGACGTACATAGAGAAATATCATAAATATGTTGAACAAAATAAGCAAATGCTCGTGCCCTGTCATTATCACCAGCAATAAGAAGTCCAAGGTTCTCCCAATTTATTTACTTTTTTTTTCGTTCTTTCTTTTTTCTTTTCTTTTTCTTTCTTCTTTTTCTTTTTTTTCTTTTTTCTTTTTTTTTTTTTTTTTTTTTTTTTTTTTTTTTTTTTTTTTTTTTTTTTTTTTTTTTTTTTTTTTTTTTTTTTTTTTTTTTTTTTTTTTTTTTGCCTGGAAGAGCTCCTAGTAGTCCCACTCTCTCTCGTAACTTTTCATTATAAATGGTACTATATTTCAGATAATGTTGTCTAGAATTGATTATTGGACTTAAATAAACACTCAATCTATTAAAAATAAATACAACTATTATTATTGGAAAATTTTCTCAGCAACCAAGAACGCGTAACTTCTGGAAGGCTACTATTTGAGTCGCTGACCAGGAAAATAGAAATCATATTGTAAAATACCTGACAGTATAGCTGAGTTGGTTGCACAAAGTGAAAGGCCTGCTCATATTTGGGGGGTTTTATTTTTATGTGAGAATGCTGATCTTGGCAAAATCGATACTCAGAAAGTCATTAAATTGATGTAAACAAAATAATAAAAAATCCTTGGGCAATATCTGAAAGGGATGGAAAGGAGCATTTAATTCTCTGCCATCCAAGAAAAAGGAACTGTTCAGCTTTCAAAATACATATCAGTTATACAGTCAGCTAATAAAATATAATCCTCACTCAAGTAATTAGAGTGTATGAGGTTGCAGTTGGGATTTTTATCTTGGTTAAAGCAAATAAAATATTTTAGAAGGAATGAGATCAAACTTGTTGAAACTTGGATTTGCAGATATATAAGGTGGCTTGGATAAGATGAATTCAGGTGAAAAATGACCTTTTTATTATGTTCCGGAAGGCATTAGAATGTCAGAAGAAATGCTGGAAATGAGATTTATTGCCATAAGCCTAGTTGACAAGTTCCATTTTGCTGAGTATCTTGGAAAGAGGAAGGAAGCCGGCTTTTCAGGAGGTGATTAAAGAAACTGCAAAGTGTTTAGTAATCCAAGGAGACCTCAGTGGGGGGAAGGAATATGTTACTCTCAGTCTGCTGAGCTGCTTCTGGGAGCCTCACGTACCCTATTCTATCACAGATTTGCTTATTTCTTGTCAGAACATTTGTAACAAGGTAGATAATAGACATATGAGATGGGACAGATAGTGTGTGTGTGTGTGTGTGTGTGTGTGTGTGTGAGTGTGTACTCTGAATCTTTGAATACATATATTTAAAGATTCAGAGATTCAGAGGGATTTCAATATAATTTATTTTGTAATAAAGTCACATGTATATATTGTTTTATATTTTGAAGGCCACATACATACATCTTGTGTTGCCTAGATGGTGAATGGTAGGAGTCCCATTTTAAAGTTAAGAAAATGAGTAGAAAATGAGGGAAGTGATTTTCCCAGTGTCCTTTCAATTTGCCACAGAAACTTTCATGGTATTTGTAATTCATAAGCATGAACTTTAAACCTACATGGGATCTCAACACATCTTCTTTTCTTTTTCCCTCTCTTCTTTTTAGTTTGAATATTTAGTTGGAATCCTATCAAAATTTTTAACAATTCTTTATACATCCTCATTTTCTGTTCTTCCTTGATTTGTTTTTTTCCTTAGCCCTTCTATTTAACACACCTTAAACTTTACATATTCATTTGGCTTTTTTTTCATATGCTTTTCTGCTCTAAAGAATAAAGACAGAATTTTTTTAAGGGGTGGGGAGTGGCAGGAGTGGGACTTTTTTCTGCTGTATCTCTAGTGCCAACTTAGCAAATAGTTGTCACTCAGTAATATTTGTTAAAAGAATGTATGAACACATGGATAAATGAATGTTTGAAAATAACTGATTTGTTTATTTGGATCTAATTAGCATCTTTCTGCCATTGCTTTTTGTAAAGGAGAGCTGTTAATTAATTATTTACAAGAAAAGTAATGAAAGTAAGCTCACTGTAGATCTCTGGACACTTGATGTTGATATAATATTTCTTTTTTGTTGCCTTAAGTTTTTTCTCACTATCTACAAAATGTGGCATTTGGGTCCTCAATTCAGATAATCAGATAATGCCTCTGCTATAACTTGGAATATTTTTTTATGTCTTATGTCTTTGCCATCTCCTACTCCCCATTCACCTTTCTCTTGAGTGCACAACCCTCAGGAAATGCCCCCTGCCTACACTCAGCCTGGAATGTATTTTTTCTGGACCAGTGCCCTTTACTTAGGATACTTCTAGCATTTTTCTCTCTCATTAAATTTTACCTACCATTTTTTCCATTTCCTCTGGTGTCTGCTTTCTATACTGTTTTATGCTTCATAGGTAATATATTTTTATTTTGTTAGAATCTAGTTTTATCAGAGTTGGAATGCCTAATAGTACAGCTTCTCTCTCAGTAAAGCAAATCTTTCTACAGCATTGACAAGTGAAAAACAGTGTGGATGGGAACTTGGCCCCTGTACTTAAGACAAATATGCTTTCTGCCTTTTACCAATTATTTGACTTTGCGGAAACTACTTAACCTCTCCAAGCTTCAGGCCCTTCATTTAAAAATGATGTTAGAATAGATGTCATCTCCTAGGGCCACTGTGAGTATTAAATAGGAAAATTCAAAGAAAATATATAGAATACTTCCTTGCCAGTAGTAATTACTAATAAATATTAGCTATTACTAGTAACATTCTTGATAAATGATCTTCCAGACTCCATTTTAATGCCATTAGTGTTGGGGAAGGAGAACACTACTTTCTTGGAATCAATAAGACCTTTTTGAAGACACGTTGTCCATCTGTTTTAAAGATCCTTTAGATTTAGACTAAACCTACCTCCTTATAGCTTCCTTCCACTGGTCCCCAGTGTTTACTTGGGAAAACATAAAGTACATATGTGCTGTTATGGACTGAACATTTGTGTCTCCCTTAATTCATCTGTTGAAGTACTAGCCCTCAATGTGATGGTATTTGGAGATGTGGCTTCATTTAGTTTAAGTCATGAGAGTGATGCCCTCATGATGAGATTAATACCCTAAAAAGAAGAGACAAGAGAGCCAACTGTTATTTAAGCCACCCAATTGATATTATTTTGTTATAGTGTCTTGAGCTGACTAAAACATGGATCCTGTCTTTCATTAGAAAACATTAAAAATTTCTAAACACAATTATTATAGACCATTTATATTTTCCCCATTTCACACTAAGATTTTCCAATTCCTTCAACTGTTGTTCATTTGTAGTAGTTTTTCACTCTATTACCAGCTGACAACTCTTCATGATGTCTGATTTACCTATGTGCCTTATCAAGAGCTGCACTAGAAAAAAAATGCAAAGGCCTAATTTTTGTATAACTACAAATTACAGTGAAGATATTATCTGAATATGTTCTGAACATTTTATTCTTAATGATGGCTGAGATCTCATTAGATTTTTTGGCACCTACGTCACACAGTTGGAGACATGTCTAGCTTGTCAACCATAAGTTAGAAACAGTAAGAACTCCAGGTCTTTTTTATGTGAAGCACTGATAAACCAGGTCCAGCCTGTTCTGTGCATGAGTAAGTAAGAGTTTGTCTAACATCAGGGTTTAACTTTTATTCCTATTAAATCGCACTAAAAAAACTTCTGTAGATGATGCCTTCAACTTACTGTTCTTAATCTTTTTTCCTCCTCAATGTACATAAATGATAGTATTCACATGAAATACAAATGCCCACGGGCACAACCATGATTAATTGAAATTTCTATCTGTCAGTTTTAACTCCACACTTTACTCTTATGTGCAAAATAGCATATCAGAACTTGAGTTAGTAAAATAAAAAATGATATGTAAAAAACAATGGCCTAAAACTTTTGGAAGAACACATAAGTTAATACCTTCGTGAAATTAGCAAAGAAAATAATTTCTTACACAATTTCAAAAAGAAAGAATCAATACACAAATAATAAAGAAAGAAGCTGAGACATTTGATTTTATTAAAACAAAAATATCACCAATCCCCATAAACAGAATGAAAGATATTCACAATACATAATTTAATAAAGGACTAGTATGTTCTCCAAATGATAAAAAAATTCTTACAAATTATTAAGAAAAAGACAATCAATAGAGAAATGGGTAAAAGACTTAAATATGTACTTCACAAGAGGAGAAACCTGATATTTTAAGTCATATGAAAACATTTAGCAATACTAATTAGGAAAATGTAACTTAGAACTCAATGAGCTAGAATTTGATAACCATTATTGTGGTAAAAATTAAAATGACTGACAATACAAATGTGAGGGAGGAGTTACAGTGACTGGAACTCTCATATCTTACTGGTGAGTGCCAATTGATACAACCAATTTGAAAAATGTTTCGACATAATCTAGTCAAATTAAACATGTGCATATGCTATATATTATACAAGATAGAGGCCAAGATGCTGTAAAATAAAATTCCAGTGAGATTTGCTTTTCAAGTAACAGTCTCAAGTGAATAGTTGAGTTTGAGGGATGCCCTCTTTCACAGTTATTTGAAGATATTTCCATTTCATTAGTTGGTTTTTGTTTGTTTGTTTGTTTGTTTGTTTGTTTGTTTTTTGGTCATTGTCCCTGTTATAGCTGGATTGCAGGCACATGAATGTCCCTGAGTGTGTGAAGGGAACAAGAGCATGGAGGAGTACACATCTGTTTTTTTTTAAGATACAGGCCTGAAATTGTCTTACTTCCTTTTCACTTAGACTCCATTAGCAAAAACTTAGCCACATGGCCACAGATGGCTATAAGAAGACTGAGAAATGTTGTTCCTAGTCCTTTATAGAGTAAGAAGAGAGTGGATATAATGAGCAATCTTTATCATACCCTATGACACAGCAGTTCTATTCCTGTACCCTAGAGGCTTGTTTCTAATTGTTCACCAGGAGACATTACACAAGAATATTTATAGCAGCATTGTTCTACTAACAAAAAAATCTGCAAGTAATTAAATTATTCAGGCAGAATAAATGATTTGAGGTGTACAATGGTATACTATATAGTCACGAAAGTAAACAAAGTAAAGCTACAAATTGTGAATGTCACAGCGATGCTAAAAAAATAAACAAGTCACAGAATATACACAGGATAATTCCATTTGTCTAATGTTTATAAAAAGAAAAAAAATAAAAAAAGTAATATTTAGGGATACCTAATGGGTGGTGAGCTGAAAACAATAAGAGAATGAAATCTCAAAAGTCAGGATAATGAGTAGGTGTCTTTTGTGCAAAGGAAGTAAATGAAATTGGGGAAAAGCACTCAGTAGTAGAGGCACAGCTCTATTTCTTAACTGGGTGGTGATTACATTTGCTGCTGCTTTTCTGTGTGTATATGTTGAATAATAAAATCTTTCCTGGAAAAGCTTACTTAAAAGTATTTTTTTTAATCCTGTATTTTAACTATATAAGTAACTAATTGTTTGTGACACGTAGTTTGTCACACATGTGAAGATAACATAATCATTGTTTTACCCAGAGGATGGACTGGAAGAGGGAATTTCAGCCATTCTGGAAATAAACTTCAGGAAAGATAATTCAGGGGTGTTGAGGAATGTTCTCTCAATCACATAATGCAGGTTCGGTCTTTCTTTTGTCTTCTTGGTAGGTCAACTCATTCTGTGCCCACCTATATGAAAATTGTGTAACAGAGCACACACTCTGTACTACACACTGATTTTTAAGAAGTAGCAAGCCTAAGTCAGTGTTCTCACCAATTTTTTCAATGCAGCACAATGTTGAGAACATAATTCTAGATTTAGGGTGTCTGTGTTAAATTCCTGATTCTACCTTGTAACCATAGACAATTTTTTTCACTGTTTTCATTTCCTCATCTGTAAAATGAGAATTTTAATATTACCTACTTTATAGAGTTATTGTGGGGTTTAAACAATATAATGTGTAATAATTTCACACATGTCTGTTATGTAGTAGGTACTTAAAATATTAGTTAAAAATTAAAAGATAGAACTATATTTTCAGTTGGCAATTAGATAATATCAAGAGATGTAGAAATATAACATACTGCCTGCGAAACATAGAGTATTTTTAACCTTGTTACATATGTGTAAAAACTAGTTCTAACATGTGATAGCTCTGTCATGTAATGGACACTCAATAAATCTTAGCTCCCTTTTATTTTAAGATATTTAGAAGCTTTTCCCTCTTTCTTTCAATATGTTATTATCTGTGAATCTACTAATTAGATCCACAAGTTGTAATTAGGAGGTAGAATATCCTGTAAGAGAAAGTCAGTTTGTCCAGAGTTGTAAATTTTTGTTCTGAAATTTTTGCTGATGTCTAGAGGTCAGTATTGGAAGGAGTCACTGATGTAAAAAAAAAAAAAAAAAGTTAAATTAAACGAGATAAATATATGTAAGGTTCTAGTACTGTAATAATATATAATGTGAACTTAGTATACTTGAATTTTTTTTCCCTCACTTGGAGTTGCTTTAGATCCTGAATAAAACACTAAAATAAATCCTTAAAATATCTTTGACTTAGGAATTTGAGTCTGATTTTTGGAAGTATTGAAAAGCCACTCAGAACTAAGTGTGGTGAATAATAAATGTGAGCAAATTGTATAATACTATTTTTGGTCAAAATGAGTTGTGATTAATCAGATTTTTACTTGTACAAGTTAGTAAACTGGCTCTGAAGGCAATTCCCAAAAGAAGTTCCACACATGGTTTAGGTAATAACAATATCTTTGGAATAATTTTAGATTCCGTTTCATTTCATCGAACCATGTAGATTTCATTTATATGCAGTAAAGTTATATCCATTATTAAAATATTTAAATAATTCTGTACCTATTACCTACAGCCCCTGACTTAAATTACACTATTTATGGTTCCCCCAACTTTCCAGCTGCCCCTGCCCCTACACTAGGTTAATTTATGGCATCTTAAGGGGTCTGCTTTAGTACTATATAGGCAGTGTCAAAATTTATTGGCCGATGCCAATGCCATTCAGTTTGCTAATTATTTTGAATACTTTCTATCACACTGTCTACCACCAGCAATTCCATTGTTCTGGCAATGCTCATTTAGATGTTAAGCTTGAGTAGTTTGTATAACAATAATTTCTTTCTGAGATGACTAGAACAAAAAAATTCTAGTAGTTTTTGGAATAACTTATCATCTTCAAAATGATTTCCTTAATAAAGTGCTATATGCTTCAGATTAAGACTTTAGATATATCTACCATAAACAAATAAATGCTTTCTTAATGTTTGCAGACAGGAAGGGGTCCTAAATATTTCTAGAGTTAATTCTAATATTCTTACAGATGTTAAAGTGTAATTAATTCTATCAATGATAATTTCATGGGATTCCTAGGTATGATAAAAATAAACTGAATAAATTCCTAGATGCTTATAAAATAGATAGTACAGATCAATCTAATCTGAAGACCTGGTAGGAAAAAAATCTTTGAAAATTCATTTAGGTATTTATGGTCTGTTTACTTTCACATTTTTCAGTTATTCCCCATTGCACTCACCTCATTGATATTTTTATTGGTCACATAATGGTGATTGTTTCATTTCTGTCATAAATAACTCCATGTTGTAGGCAATTTTCCATTAGGGTTTCATTTGACATTAATTGAGATTGCCAGCTATTGGCATCATGTGATCACACATTCAGGCTATAACGGCAGTTTATCTACACTAATCCCAAAGATGCAGTATTATGAAGCAAACACCGTTATTAAGAGAATGTTATAAAAATTTTTATGACTTTTTTTACATGTTTTTTATATACATTGGAAAGTAATTTTGTTTTCTTTTTTATATACTTTGCATTTTAAAAATGATGGAAAAAAGCAAGGAAAAATAGAACCAAAGAACCTTAAGACTGTCAGGGTCTCCAGCACCTAATACAGTGCCTGTCACAGAAAGGAGTTCCATCAATGGTTAGTGAATGGAGAACTATCTAAGCATAGAAATCCTGTGCATTAAGTACTTTCTTCAGTTAAACTTTAGAGTTTTTAGATACAGACTGTGTGGTAGCCAAAAGTGGACTTTTGAGCAGTCAAGACCCCTTCCCTATTAATTTTTATCTTGAAAAGACTGCACGGTAGATGATGTAGAAGATTTCTGGGCTTTATAGTACAACGCTTTCTTATTTTGAGGGGGAAAAAAGTCACTTTACAAACTATGGAATAAAACAGTGTGATTCAGATGCCACTTCCAATATGGCTCTCTCAAATGGCTAGCAACTTGTTGCTTGTTGTTGGCAGGAAGCTTCAATTCCTCCCTATGTTATTAGCTTCACCTCAGTGCTGCTTGAGTGTTCTAATAACGTGGCTGCTGGTTTTCCTCACAATGAGTACTCTCCAAGAGAGTACATCTTAATAACAGCCTCAGAAGTCACATATTGTTACATCTTCAATATTCTTTTGTCCAACAGATCAGCTTAATCATTGTGGAAGGGTGTGAATACAAGAAAGATCGTAATGTGGGAATCATCTTGGTGGCTACCACAAACACTAGGAACTTAAACGTAAACGGTGTACACTGGAAAGCTGGAAAATAGTAGTATCCTCTCTCCAGTTCTCCATCTTGCTAAAACCTATTATTAATTTTTTATATACTAAGATTATTCCATATAATCCTTATCAAAAAATATGAGTGAGATATATCATTGGTCTCATTTTTAGGTGAGAAATCAGAGACCTAGAGTGATTTAAGAATTTATGCAAGGTTACACAGCTAGTTAGTGATTGGGTTAGGATTTCAACTCACTGCCTCTCATTGGTTTTATTTAATATATTGCAATAAGAAATAACAGACAGATGGGAATATTGCATCTATTTAACTAAAGGAAGGTAGAATCAGGAGTTTGTGATCATGTATGAGATACTATACAGGACAGATCTTGCCTGAATTTTTATCAGAGCTAGATAAACTCTTAATCATTAAATTAGAGAAGTTTCTAAGTTCCAAACAGTAGCTTTGCATTCTACAAACACTATTTTGCCTAGGTCTTAGATACGAATATACTCAGTTATTTACATTTAGGAACAATTGATTTATAAATAAAAATTCTAGGTAATTCACTTATAATATACAATTATTTGTATATTAGGTGTTTATTTTGATCTAACTCTTTAGAGTATTATTTAGTTAATTTTATCAATTGGAACAATCTAGGTTATGCTGCTGTGACAACCGCATGGTTTCAATATCCTGAAACAACGAAGATTTATTTCTTGCTCAAACTTATTCAGCTCTTGTCAGCAGGATGATTTAATTGTAGTGTATCAAGGAACTAGCCGATGCTGGCTCTATGTTACATGCTTCCAGGGCAGATGTGGGATTTATGGAATCTGAGCCTCATACACTTTAGCTGTAGATGCTTTTAAAGAAGAAATGTAATACAAAATTACATACACAGAATTAAATATGGAGGCTTGAAGTAGGCCTATACAAATGGAAACCCTAAAAATCAAGATTTTTTAAAAAAATTAGCTTCACAATAAATCAGTCTCATACTTTAGTGATTTCTAGGTCAGGGAGAAAGAATATATATAATCGCACACTTACTATTCAAGCTTTAATCTGGAAGTGACACAGCACAAGTACAAAGTAAGTTGGGAAGCATAATTCTACCATATAGCCCCAAGGAGAAGAGCTGGGAATATTTGGTAAACAGCAGTGATAACTGCAGTAATCAAGGAGCAGAGACAGGAGAAATACATGATTTGAATGCATCTTTTAAATCTTGCATCTATTTGTGCAAAATATTGTTACTTATTCCTCAGAGTGGAATCACAAGTTAGTTTTCTTGGGTTTCCTGCCCAAAATTATGGGTATAAGCAGTGTGTGTTTTATAAATTCTTATTTTCTTTTTCCTTTAAAAGTAATCAATCCTTTTTGGACTGATACATTCTTTTTTAAATATGATACTTAAGTCATATGAGTTATATAGTATATAAAGTTATATAGTATATGGATATATAGATATAACACTGCAGAGATTATACTATATATACTATAATATACTACAACTATATAGTATATTATGTATACATAGATAGATATGCATATATGTATGCATATTTAGTGTATATATATACTGGCTGGTTTGAGAAATTGCATGCAGTGCACCTGGTATGAGACATCGATATCAGTGCTGAGCCCATTTGTGCAACAAGACATTTATGACATGCAATCATTGCTGATCTGCGGGAAGCTGACAAATACCAGGAACAGGTATAGATTGTACAAAAGACCTAAGTCAGAAAGGGAAGTTGAAAAGCCTAAAGCCTATCTCAATCAACTGTAAAGGATCTGATAGAAACAACCAGAAATAAATGCAGGTTGACCTCATTGCTGCCAGGACCCCACCTGAAGAAATAGACTGACAACCCAACTTTTTGTTGGCTGACCTGTGAAGAGCCTGAACAAGAGTTCAGACCTGTCTCACCTGCACCCATCATCCCTAACCCTCCCCGCAACTACCTGTTTTATCAGTCTTCTGGTTTGTAGTCCTCTTAGGGGGATTGATGCTTCCCATAACCCAGGTTTAGAATTCAGATCAAGATTGCTTCAGGTGGGGACCACTGAGGCCAACTGGAGGGTTTTTGTCAAGCTCACTATTTCACTGATCCCCCAGAAGTAAACAAAAGGTGATAGCTATAGTCGATACTGAAGCAGAATGTATTCTAATACATGATAACCCTTAGAAGTTTTCTGGCCCTCCTGGCACCACTGATGGTTACAAAAGACAAATGAGTATGGTCAGGAAGGCCCTTTGAGACTGCAAATTGGGTGCTCTACCCCACAAGAATATGAGATTTTTATCTCTTTAATAAAAGAGAACATATTGGGCATTGATGTCTCACAAAGTCGGCCTCTGCAAACCTTTATCAGTGAATTCCATTTTCAGATTAGAGTAATCAAACAAATGTTGAGAAGAAATGCCAACTGGCAGTAAGTCTACTGCCCCCTCAAGGAGTGGTAACTGTCAAACAATAAAAATTACTTTGTAGGTGAAGGCATAATAGGAGAAACTATCTCAGAACTGCACCAAGTGGGTATTGTACACTCTACCCATAGTGCTTTCAGCATCCCATATGACTGGTAAAAAAGCTACTTAGCTCATGGTGAATGACCGTGGACTACCAAGAAACTGAATAAGGTAGTGACTTCCATCCATGTAACTATGCCCAATATTGTAACTATCTTAGATATGTTGGCCCTGCTCTTAGGAGTGTACCAAACTGTACTGACTTAGCAAATGTTACATTTTTGTATACCTGTGACCAGTGAGTTATAAGATCAATTTGTGCTTATGTGGAAATGACAACAATGGACCTTGCAAGTGCCTCCCTAAGGTTACATGCATAGCCCTACAAGATGTCATGGGATGGTAGTCTAAGATCTGCATCTATTCTCATTTCTCACATCAGTAAAATGGGCCTATTACATTGATGATATAATGTAATGACATGTGAAGACTTGCCTCTGCTGTAGGACACTCTGCGGACATTGCTGGAAATTCGTGAGACAGAGGATGGGCAGTAAATTCATAGACGATTAAAAGCCCAGGTATCATCATAAAATTGGGGATGTGTGTAGAGCCTCCAAATGTCCCTGCCCCTATTCCTGTGGCGACCCTTGATGCCTATAAAGAGGGAATGGAGGAAGTTCCCACTAATACCTGCTACACAGATGGGTCTAGTCAGGTCAACTCATCCACTTGGACTGATGTTGTAATTTAGCTCAACACTCACACCATCTGAATGGAGACATAAACAAATCACAACAGCTAGAGGGCTGAACTCAGAGTGTTTTGGCTGGTGATTACTCATGAACCCTGCCATTAACCCTTTTTACTGACAGTTGGGCTATTCGGAAGAGATTATCTCTATGGCTTGGGAAGTGGGAAACCAAGGAGTAGATAATCATGAATAAGCTCTTGTGGGGTCAGGACACGTAGAAAAACATTTGAGTTTTTCGGCAAGAGTCTGAGGATGTCTTTGATGTCTTTTATGTCCTGGTTCATAAGGTAATGACATCCTCTGGCAATCAGGAAGCTGATGTCCTAGCTTGGCAACTGATCTTTCAGTAGATACAGCAGACTGGGTACATACAAAGAGCAGCCACTGTAGCACCACATGGGATGGCATATTGCCAAAGATGCCCAGTTGCCCTTGAAATAGAGTAAATTGGTTAATGCAGTAACAGCATGTCCTATGTGTTCTAAACAATGCCCAAGGCAACTGCCAAAGGAGTCTGGGGCTACTCACTGATGAAGAAGTTTTCAATTGATGAGGTATTGGCAAACTGATTATATTGGTCCCCTCTGTATGAGTGAGAGTTCTAGGCATGCTTTAGTGTGTGTGGACACTGTATCTGGCCTAACCCAAGCTTTCCACTGCTATTGCACAAATCAGGCTGCAAATATTAGGGGATTAGAAAAACTGAGTACCAGGTACAACCAGTAAGGCCTGTTGTCTCATACACCAGACTAGGGACCTCTTCTGAGACACCCAATACTGTAAAGGTTTGAAAGTCAAGGGAGATAAACACTGCCCTAACTCTCACTGTGGATCAATATGGTATGCTGTTGAGAACACCAAGCCCTATCCTGCCTGAGAAAGGCGTTATCTACTGGAATTTGCAATGGGACATCTCACCTAGTTGGGTGAATTATGCCACACCCTTGAGTGAGGGGGAACTACTCAGTCTCCACCAGGATCTTGTCTTGCTGCAAGCCAGAACTTTTAAAACACACTGTACTTGGAATGGAACACACACCACTGAAGAGGGGAAATGGTGGGGGTCCTCGTCTTGTGCATTTGCTCCCAGTTCATCTCCTTATGCCTGACAGAACTGCCTGCCTTAGTCAACATGTATGGTATGCATAACCAGGTTAAGTTCCTAAAGCTGCCAACCTTCATCTCTAAGGACCAGATGGGGAAGTTTCTGTTTCCTATTGGTATAATTATTTGGCTGCCATCTTCATTTCTTTCGTTGGCCTAGGCAATGGTATAGCATGCATAGAAGCCCTTCCTAAATCCACCCAAGAAGTCTTAAATCAGGGGTCTCTACCCGCCGGGCTGTGGACCAGTACTGGTTCGTGGCCTGTTAAAAACAGGGCCTTACAGCAGGAGGTGAACAGCAAGAGAACAAGTGAAGCTTCATCTGCATATACAGCCACTCCCAAGTGCTAGCTTCACCACATCAGCTCCACTTCAGATTATCAGGCATTAGATTCTCATAGGAGCACTGGTCCCTTGTGCCAAAAAGGTTGGGAACCACTGCCTTAAATGATTGCTTGCAAAGCCCATCTTTACTGAATGCTGAAATATCTCTAATAAGAAAATATGTTCTCCAAATTAACATGTCTTTGGTCATTATGATTGCCTCATAAGGAGACAGCTGTGCCATTATCCAAAAAAAAGTTGTGTGTTTATACCTGATGAGTATGCTAGTGTATCATCTTTACTAAATCATACGAAGACACAAGTGAATGCCCTGAGTGAACCAACCCCAGGATAGGGGACTTGATAAATCGGTGGTTCAGATCATGGGGCTCTTGGTGTTAAAAATGGTTACTAATTTTGGCAATCATTATTTTGATCTGTGTTTTCTCTTGTGTGTGCTGTCACTGTGGTATCTGCTTCTAGTGCAGCCAAATAGCCACCAAATGAGCCACTTTTCTGCTAGTGAAAACCCTTTCTGACTGCTCAGGTCCATTGTAGAAGAGGGGGATGAGCATGTAAGATTGTAAGAGCTGGTCATGAGAGGTGGAGTGTTGAAGAAGGTACCAAGAGGACGTGACCATAGACTGACTCACAATCTCCATCTGAGCAATTAGAAACTCCTTACTTCTCCCCAGTACTTGAAATGTAAGTTCTGCCACCATTCCCACAATCCAAGCCATTTCAAGGATGCAGGCTTGCGAGAACAATGTGTTGTCAAGATCATCTGGACTGAACATGTGAGGTAGCTGAATCCAAGTCAGTTTTCTATATAAACTTTTAAGTGTTTGGAGGGTGGGTGCAGAGACCTACTCCCCTTGCAGCCGCCCGTTCAAGACAAGCCTCATGTGCAAGCTCTCTTGATTATTGAACCTGCCCCCTACTAATCTGGAGTAGCCAGCTTCTTTCTTTAGCCTTTCCTCGCCTGCAGAAGGGGCCAATTTATGAACTAACAGTGGAATAATCAGAACTTAATTTTCATTGGAATTAAAATCCTATCTAAATTCTTTTTCTTACTTAATAAGCTATGATTACAGAAACCTCATATTATAACATGGGAGTAAACATGACAACTGTGTTTTTGAGATATTGCTTGTAATTATTGATAGAGATAGGGATTCTAGAAAAAAAATCTGCAAGATTTATTGCCGTTTCTTCATGCATGGAGAAACTAAGTACAGATTACTTAGAATTTGCCCAAAAGGTCTCTGAATTCTTATTATTATAGATTATTTATTTTTCCTGTGTTTCATATAGTAATGTAATAAAAAAACATTAAAAAATATTATGGAAAGAAGAGAATAAAGATTTAAAACCACATGATATGTCTTATGAAATTAACTTCCCTCTCACTGACTCCACTTTCTTATTTAAGTGCCTGCCTATGTGGTTTCCAATAACTTTAGACACTGAGTAGTAGGATATATATGAATTACAAATTATTCAAATATTTATTTTACAGCAAGGTGTTTATTATTATTACCAATGCACTGACACGTTCCCAGTGTATTTGAGATTAAACCATTATTAATGTATCAACCTATTATTAATGTTCCAGGACCTTTTCCCACTTTAGACAGTAATCATGGGACAGGTTATGTGGATTCCTAATTTGCAATTAGAATGTCTTTTCAACTATATTTATACTGCCATATTTTCTGTATCATTTTCTTTCATTTCAGCTCATAGATCTATCTTATTCTAAATTCTTAAAGCAGGATCATTGGTAACATTCATTTGTGCCACATCCTGCTTTTTATTTAAATTCTCTAAATAAGTTCCCGTATTTCAAATCATAATAAATTAACTGATGTAGGGCAATGTACACTTAAAACAAAACAAAAAACCTTCTCACTGAGTCTAGCAATTAATATTTGTTGAATGAAGTAATAAAAACACAAAAGTTATTCAGCCAAGATAAGGTCTCTTTAGTACTTATGTTGATGTTATGCACTTTAGTTTAGTAGAAAGGAATAGGTACATACTTCAACTTATTAAAGGTATTTTTAATCAGAAAAATTATAGGTTAAAAGAGAATCATTTCTTTGGCACTTCTCCATTTTACAAAGCAAACAAAATAGATCTATGATAAAAATAATTATTGAAAGAAGAGAAGACAACACGGAATTGTAATACTAGTAATTTTTTGTTCAGTGTTTCATAAAACACAAATATAGATTTTTAATAAAAAGTTAAAGTGAAAAAACAAATGTCAAAAAATTGTCTATGTCAAGTTTGAGATTTGATAGCTATATGACTTCCCCCTCATTATTAAATTAAATCACTAGTTTATTTTTGAAAATCCATTTTCCAGACAGTTCAACAGATGTTTACTAGTCATTTTTATTGCCTCACCCTAGTCTCAGACCTTCATATAAGCCCACATTCCTGCATATCTGTGTTGTTCAACTCAGCATCAGTTTGAAGTGGACAATTTTCATATCACACAACACAGAAACTCAAAGATTACCAGGCTCCACAGAAAGCCTGAATCACCTTAAGGCACTTTCGTTAAGTGATTAATTTATTATGACTTTGTGTGCCAGTAAGGGTGTTAACAGACAGCTGTGAAAATGACAAACTGAAACTATCATCTAAAAAATGTAATTTCTCTAGTGATACCCTTTAATTATTTTTTTTAATTTGTATTGGTTTATAACTAGTCTTTGCTTTATATAATTAAAATATATGAAATATTCAGTATTTTTAAAGAAAATCTGATGCCTCATACTCAACTGTATTTTCACAATAATATTGATAAAATATTGAGAGCAAAGTCTACAAGCATGCTCTACTTCTAAAGCACATACGCGAGCATCTTTCAATTAAAAAAAAAAGGTTGAGAAGAACCTCATATCTAAATATATATGCCATTATAGAATCATATGCATTGCTCTTCTAAATTTTTCCTTCATACTTGATGTATGACTTCTATTAAAATTTATATTTCTTTTAGTTTCCACATTTGTTTTATTCTTTACTATTTTTTTGCTGCACGTTATGTGATAGAGACAGGAAAATATACTGTTTCTTATATTTCAAGGAGAGATAATGATACAATAGTATAGAGTTCAGAGAAAGGTAATGGTAATGAATTTTCCTGCAGCTGAACTTCCCAGGCTGCAATACTATGTAAAAACTCACCAATATACTAAGTATACACTAATATTCTAATGTAACTCACTAATATATTAAGTATACAGCTGTAATTCTCTCTAAGGAAACATTAATTTGAAGCAGAAATTGATTCATTACTGCAACACATAATTACTTAAAACTAAAACCCAACTGTTTTAAAGTTGGTATCTAGTATATGCTATCCTAGATAATGAGCAAATGCAGACCTGAATGAGTGACTAAGAACATATGCTAAGGAGAATCTCATAAAGATAAGCTAGATATCACTGTGAATTTTAAATGAGTTGGGGAAAAAAATCACTGAATTTTTACAATAAAGAAGGTATCAAGAGGTTATTGTGTTGAGATAAATAGGAATGCCTGCAATAACAAGCTGCTTCCCCTCAAGCTAATTGAAGCCTCTGGTTCATATGTTTTTGAAGACCAGTAAATATATCTGCAAAATTGTGGTAGCTGATGGTGTAGCAGGACACAGAGGCAACTTTTTCTACATGTTGTATTTTCAAGGCAAAAAAGCAAAAGTTGAGGCATTAGAAGGAAAGGTAGTGAAAGGATACATCTCAAACTGGCCTATCACTTTGGCCTTATTAAGGCATTAAAATAAGAGATTGAGTACAAATCTCAAGAATATAACAAACAAAATTAAAAAAATAGATTACGATCATGGAAAAAAGGTAGAGATAATAACGTTTGCTCTGTTACAGACAGCATGTCTTAAGGAAATCTAAAATAGCAATGTGCAAGAGATGTGATAACCTGTATCTCTTGGATACATTGCATGTTTTCTAATTTTATTTTGATAAGTCACTTTGTGTTATAAACTTTTATTTATTCTAACAAGACAATGCATGGTAATTACCTGTATATTTTCTCATGTTATTAAGATCCTTTGTATACTGTTGATAATCAACCCTGATTAATCAGAATAAATTAGTAAGTGAAATCTGCTCACATATTTATATTCACAGGAATCAAGGCACAAATAAGTCTTTAAATAATCTTTCATTTCTTTCAATACCAGAACTCTAGTCAAATTAGTGGATAGGTAAAGCTTCATTAATGTTTTTATAGAAATATACCCAGATTTTATAGGGTACTTCAGATATTTATTAAATACAGTACCATTTAATAAAAATTCCATATTTCTTGAGGATTTCTCATTTTTCAATATATTTATGTCTACTTTATTATAAAACAAGGGCATATACAATAATCATAATGTAGTAAGTAGCAATAAACATAAGTATATATTACTTCATTAGCAGGATATTTGTATTAATTGCAGATATTATTAAGAGAAACACTTAGAATGTGTGTACCAATATGGCTGAAAATTTCATGATTGGCATAATTTTTAATGATTTAAACTGTTTAGGAAGTAACGTTAATCATGATTATTCCTATACTCTCCTTTATTTTAAAAACAATTTAGGTAGAACATTTTCGTCTATAAGTGCTATGATCTATTTAAAAGTATCCCATTACAGAAAAATCATTCAAAGATAGTATATTATACCATTGATGAGTTATACTCCTGGTCTATACACTATAGTACATCTCATCCACAAGGTTAGTGATAGCTTGTAAATGAAATGCCATCTGTGCCTTTCAGCATGTGTAGTAATGCTAAGGAATATGAAAAAAAAATCTTTTAGACAGAGGAAACAAAAATAATTTCACAAATATTTTAACTTAAATCCCAGATATCTTACCATGGCTTCAAAGTACTCCCTTTTAAAAGATAAATTTTGAAAATCATTAACACTAAACTTAAGTAATTTGTAGGAAAGTAAATTAATAGTCATCCCAGAGAAGTAATC
Organism: Macroglossus sobrinus; assembly: GCA_004027375.1. Lineage (NCBI taxonomy): Eukaryota > Metazoa > Chordata > Mammalia > Chiroptera > Pteropodidae > Macroglossus > Macroglossus sobrinus. Next base: position 919,699 of record PVKZ01000349.1, read on the forward strand.
TGAGAAGCAGCTCCGTGGTTCTTAAAGAGTAATAATGTGACAAATACTTTGGACCTTTGGAATCTTATTGTAATTGTAATTTTTTCAATTAAATTTATTGGAATGACATTGGTTAATAAAATAATACAGATTTCAATGTATAATTTAATAATATATCATCTATACATTGCATTGAGTGTTCATCACCCAAAGTCAAAATCAGATCTCCTTCTGTCATCATATATTTGACCCCGTTTACCCTTATCTACTTCCTGCCTCCCCACTTTCTCTCTGGTAACCACAAAAACTGTAGTCTGTGTCTGTAAGTTTTTGTTTGTCTTGTTCATTTTTTGTTTTCAAATTTATATCTCATAAATGAGTAAAATCTTGTGGTTCTCAACATTTTCTGTCTGACTTATTTTGCTTAGCATGATTATCTCAAGATCCATTCATGTTGTTACAAATGGCAGTATTTCATTTTTTCTTATGGCTGAGTAATATTCTATCATATATATGTACCACCTTTATCCAATCATCTATCAAAGGACACTTCAGTTGTTTCAATGTCTTGGCCACTGAGATTAATGCTGCAATGAATATCAGGGTACATATATTTTTATGGATAAATGTTTTCAAATTTTGGGGTAGATACCCCCTAAAGGGTGTTATACCCCCTATAATACCCATACCTCTTTTGTTGAAGATTGTTTTGTCTTTTCTTTCAGCTTTAGAAGCATTTCTAGTCCAATGGGCTTAAATTCTCACTGGTGAACCAGCAACTGTGTCAGGGTGATGAGGTAGCCTGCCCAGGCCAGGGAGACCACCCCTTATCTTGTACCACAAAGGTGAAGAAAATGTAGTTTTCCAAAGGAAGGCATAGAGGGAAAATGAAAAATTAAAAGGTGAATCTTCCAAGGATGATTAAAATCTCCTCTGAAAGCAACTACAATTTAAAGATTTACTTGTGAGAATTGAATTATTTTTCTTCTTCATGCAGACAGCATGATTTTTTTTCTCAAATATTATTCCCTACCAAATTTTCTCTGTTGAGAAATATTTCTCTGATTTTTATCAGGGAGGAAGAAATATTATCATTTGCCTTATGTTCTTAATCCTAAAGGGATTAGAGCCTGCATCATTCTGTGGAGTAACAACAGCTCAGAGGAAGAGGTTGAAGGGCAGTCCTGGCTGATTAGTAACCTGTGGAGGGTAAACCTGAGTAAATACCTCCAGCTAATAACTTCTGCATTATCTGCAGCCTAGTAAAAGTTGTATTTAATGTCAGGAACTCACAGATAGATTATATAGTTGGAGGAAACAGTATATGAGTCTTTAGAAGAACAGAGATATATAAGTTATCCATGCACAAGGAGTGCAAAAGAACTCCTTTGTATAGGTCACTTCTCTCAGAAGCATACTGATCATTACCTATTCCCACCTAGTGAAATTGTGCTGTGGTTTTCTTGCCAGAATATTCTCTCTCTTGCTCTCTCTCTCTTTTTCTCTCCCAGCCTCCCCTCTCTTTTTGTGTGTTGACATCTTCGAGGTCTCTTTAGAGTATTATTCCTTGGGGAAACTCTTATCTCCTTTATCTTTAGTATAACTGAATTTTTCTTGCTTTATTTCTACAACTACATGAATCAATTCTTAGAGTCCTTTTGTGACTTTTTGTTGTTCCTCATTCTCTAGCCAAGTGTATTAACTTAAAACCTAGCTATTAGATTCTGTTTCCTTTTTTCTGTTCATTTCTGAGACAGCTGCTGCCTACCTTCCCTCCCCTCTTCACTCTGTTTCTTTCTTTTTCCTCTTACTCCTTCTCTCCCATCCTTCCTGTGATTCTTGTGTTCTTTTCTTTGTTATGCTTGGTTTTTAGCAGGTGAATTATCTTTCTTTAAATTAATGTTCTCAAATTGACTATGGCCCACATATGTTTAAGTATCTTCACTCTATACTATTAGCCCTAAATTCTTATCCTATCAGCCAGTTCCAGTTAAATGTTTTAGTATTACATAAGTGGACACATAATTAAAACTAACATTGTCATCATCATTTTTTTTATTTTTGTCATTGTCACCTACCTCCAGATTCTCAGCTAAGAAGTCTATTCTCTTCCAATATACATTATTTTGCAAAACAAACAAGCAAGCAAAAAGAATGGCTCATCTTTTGAAATGTCTCTCACATGTAACTGCTAAGTTTTTTTTTTTTGATACTTATCACCTCACCACAGTACCAACTGCTACTGTTTTGTAACTGTTCTTCCTGACTTTAGTTTCTCCTTTGTTCTGCCAACTATACATATATTACAGGACACATTTGCATGGTCAATTTGTATAACACCTAAATGTAAAAAATGATTATCTGAAAATTCTGAATAAATCATGTTAATTCCAATTGTTATATATTCCAATAATTTCTCTTTGAATCTACTCTTCTCAAGTGGGCCATTCAAGATGTTGCAAAATCTGATCTCAGACTATAATTCGCTTCCATAGTCTGGCCTCATCTTTGTGTCAAATTCTTTTCCAGCTTTAAAGTCTTGTGATGATATTATCTTTTATTGATATTTTCCTTAGCAATTCTAGCCTACATTGTCTCTTGTTTCTCTTAAATTCTACAGTTTGTGCAACACATTTAAATATATATCTCTTTCTACCTCTCTTTCCATCGATCTATCTGTTCTATAATATTAATTTTATGTTTACTATATATAAAGTATATTACTCATTTAATCCTCAAAATATCTATTATTATTTCTAGTCTCAAGGATAGATGACTAAAGCTTAGATGTTTAACTCTTTTTCCAAATCACATAGTAAGAGACAGACCTAAGTGTCCCAAATGTTTGACTTTAGAAGTATAATTTTTTACTACACTAAAACTCAAGTATTGTGCCTTGCATTGTTATACCAGTACTTAATAAAATCCTTGATTAAAAGAATGTTTCAAAAACCTGAATTCAATGAGTGAGCAGATGAAAGTATTATGGTTTTAAGTCTAAGATTCCCAAATTGGCGATAAGCAACTTAAAGCCCCAATTCACGGTTTATACTAATGTGAATGTTTCTAATGGCAATTGTATAATTGTAAACATTACAATTGCCAGTGCTTACTGAAACTTCACTATCAGCTATACCGTGCATATATTTTCCTATTTAGTCACCAGAAAACCTAATTAAATATTTTTTTTTCAGCTTACACATTGGAAGAAATAGAGGTTCAGAGAAGTTAAATAGTCAACAGGCACAACATAATTACCAGAACCAAGCAGCTACATTTCCTTTTTACTTTTATCTACCTCATTATGTATTCTCTCAATCAGTACTCAGTGATATAACACAGGTAGCTTTCTGAGCTCTCCAGGGGAACCAAAAGAAGTGAGAGTCAGAATAAATTCAGGCACACCTTTTTCCATGTACATGGAGGCTGCTGACTTCAGTGCTATGACAGTACTGTTTTGCATCTGGTGGTATATCCAGGTAGTGCTTGAAGGTCTCATTTTTCAAGCTTGTTTGTCTGAATAGTAATTTAGACCTTTCTAGGTTTTCTTTTGAGAAGAAGCTGAAGTTATTACAGTTCTGTAGTGCTCAGGGTCAGATGAAAAATCACAGGAAAATGTGTGCATCTAGAGTCAGACTGAGAACATTTTGGGAAAGCAGGAATAATGGCCAAAATAAGTATCTATGTATTTATCTATCTATATCATATTTGTTATGGTCAAATTGGAAACATAACCTGCATTCGTGAAATTTTTACTTCACTGTTATCATTTATTATTCTGTTGAAAAGAATATAACATTCTATAGGCTTTCATTTTAAAATATGGGCTATAGATTAAATGTTGAGAAATATAATATAACATAAGTTACTTATACAAAGATTCATATAAGTACTTATGAATATTGTAAAGCCTCTGGTATACAACTTGCTACTCTATTACTGATTCAAATTTTGTAGATAATAAATAAGACCAAGTTTTGACCAAAAACAGAAATTTTATCAACATGAACATAATCACTTTAAGAGAATGATGAGTGAATGGAAGATATATTATGTTATCCTTAAAAAAATAATTATCAAAATTTTTGGCAAATTGAATGTCAGTGGGTAACTTGTTTTGTTTTCAAGATATTCTTTTCCTTACTTTGAGCACAATGAGTATATACTTTTTGTTTTACTGTCACATAATTACGGATATTTAATATTGGAAAGGTCTACGACTATATTACTTTTACATTTCTATTTCTAGTTCAGTGAGTAATAAAAGTAAATAATGCACAGTTAAATGTTAAAATTCTAAAGAAGTATAAAACATGCAAAATACTAGCACATCCAATCTTTATTACAAAAGTGTTTTGGATGGTCTACATGACATTAGCATTTTTCAATGATCACAGAATTTCAAGCCAAAAGAAACAAACAAAAACTGTTTAATGCAAACCAAATTATTTTGATCAGATCTAATAAACAATATTAGCAGGCAAGGTAGGGGAGTTGTGAAGGATATTGAAGGGCAAGGTAGGTTGAGAAATACACACACAACGGTAACAATTGCATTTGAAATAGTATCACTTAGTATTTGTTTATTTCAACTCTAACTCTGCAGTTAATGTTCTATCTTTTCATGGCACAACTCTACATTCTAGAGTATGCCAGAGCTTGTTATCAGATAACTGATGCCAGTAAATGCTGTACTAAAGCTGACACACAGTGAAAATGTATACAAGGATAGGTTTATAAATGGTTGAACTATTTTGATGTTATATTTAAGTTCAATACATTGTTCAATGGTCTTCTGTGGCATAAAGATGACATAATTTATTAATACATATTGTATGTCAGGAACATACAGAGTGCTTTAAGTTTTTATTCCTACAAGTTTAGATCACAGTGGTGAAATAAAATGTAAGGGAAATATCTACCTAGTTAGAGTACTAGGGTAAAGAAATACTGGTTGAGTTAAATACAGTTAACTACTCTCCTTAGCAAGAGCTGAAGTTGTTCTTTATCCCAGGATTGTATAATGACAACAGAAAGATTTGTCAATAAATACATTGAAATCAATTATGTAAAACTGCAGTGTTAATAAAATAAAAATATATGAAGCAGATTATCAATATAGATTTGTAAAAAAATACGGTATATCTAAAGATGTCTGGTTATAGTGCAAATATTTAACAGTGAAAGAACTTTCTAATATGCTCCAAGACCTTTTTAAATATTACTTTTTATAGATAGAGATGCTAAAGTTCAAGGAGAAAAAGAACTTTGCCAAATGCCACACTAGTATTTTGCCTGAGTCAGAATTTGCCCCAGGCCTGTTTTAGGTCTAAGGCAAACCCTATGCTCAATTAATTATACTGAACTGCTTTTCTATACAAAATCATTTCTTTCTTACTTGGTGAATTTAGTGGTGTTTCTGTCTATCTCTATTATCTCTTATTCTAGTCTTTGGTATTTTTGTTTCTTTAATCCATGTTGTTCCTGCTGTATTCTGTATTAGCTATTCTGGCTTAATACAAGTTTATATATTCACTGTAATAACTTATTTTCTCTATTTGTATATGCATAGAATTCACTCTTTAAAATATTAAATTTTTAGCCTTAACAATAGAAGCTATGGTGCTATTGTTATTACTCTCTCTTTTTCTTGTGTTTTCACTTAAATCACAGCAAACAAAGGCAATACAAATTCAACATCTGGACTGAGCTACAGCTGTATTTGAAGGGTTTGGTAAGTAGCAAGAAGATTGCCTACTGGGCTCCCTTTTCTCTTTTACTCTCTCCTCTCCTCATCTTATACTTTTTCTCTTGAATTGCTCTCATTTTATTATGTAGGAAACTATAGCTCCAGTTGTCCACGTACCTGCATTTTCTTCATCTTGAAGGCTCATCATGGCTCATCAAAGAATTTACCTCAAGAAAAGTTATCATTTCTTCATGAGTAACATTTTTCTCCCTTTCTACTATGCTATGAGAGGGATACGTTAATTGAGTCACCAACTTCTCTTGTTTTCAAGCTGAAGCAACTTCCAGGGCCTTGTCCTGGTAAGAACAAGAGTTCACAAACCCTTCGGAAGTTATTTGGGTAGTTTCTGTGAAAAGGGACTGGTTAGAAGTGAAAAAGCTAGAAGCTAAGCAACTTAAAAATTTTTTTGAGAAATACAGTAAATGGCTCAATCTCTTTGTGTTCCTAGTCCTATTACAAAGTTAAGAAAAGACTTTATGACTCAGTAATTCACACAGATGTATAAAAGGAGGAGGGTAGTTTAAAGAATTAGGGACAGTGAAGGAATGAAGGAACGCTAACTCTTCCACAGTTTGCATTTATTTTGAGGGTTTTGTGAACCACAGGAGAAATAATGGAGTCCATGTAATAGCTTTTGGCTTACTCATGAGGCAGGAAGCAGGGATTGGGGGTCTGAACATAGTCACCTTCCTTGAGTACATGGTTACACAAAAGAAAACCCAATGAAATTGGAACACTAAAGTAAGGAGGGTGGAAAATCAAATGAATTATCGGTATGCACTGAAAATTTTATCTTTCTAATATATGACCTATGGCATAACCGTAAAGGGTTATATCCAACTAAGAGTTTAACACATTATTTCTTAATAATAATTATCTTTTTGATTGTTTGGTTCAAGTCTAGAAATGGATATTTTAGTCAAGATAGAAAATAATCACAGTCCCTATACCATAATCTTGTCCTCCATATTATTGTCCTTGAGTCTGACCAAAGGACCAAAGAAAGTTAGACAAGAGAAATGGTTGCTATAGTTCTGCAGATAACATTTTCAGTCCAGGGAATTAAGACAAATCCTCTCAGAATGTTTTAGAAATAAGTTGATAAATTAATTTTGATGGCTTTGTGTAAACTGTGCCTCCTCACCCCATTTCTTCATTAAGATTTCTACGAAGTTGAAAAATACATAAAACAAAATATAATAAAAATAATTGGCAAAGTTAGAGAGATAACACCTCAAATGGAATTCTAATGGTCACACATGTGCACATATTTATATATATATATGTGTGTGTATACATAAACACACACACACACACACACACACATCTATTTAAAATCCTTTTACAAGTAAGTTATTCTTTAAAAACTGAATTAAATCAATAGGACTCCTCAACCATCAGTTCCAACCCAATATTGAAAGTGCAATAGAGAATGCTATTTCTCATGGAATTAGTTCTGAAAGATATATGATTGAGTGAAATCACCTGATGATGACTAGGTGTATTATTTCTCTAGGTTTTATGGTTTTATAAGATACTCATTTGCATTTTCTAACTTCCAGAATTTTCTTATAGCTTGATTTAGTAACCTCATTGATTTTAAAATGTTAAAGTTAAAAAGATGTGAGAATTTTTTTTTCTAAAGAATTTCTCAGGTTCAAACCTGAGTGATTGGACCATATTTATATTATTCAGAGGTATTTCCCTCAGGATGGACTTAAATTTTAGTATATTTTACATTAACAAAAAGTCTTTTATCCCCTCAAATTAAGAAACTATTTGATCCTAAATATTATTACAGAATGCGATGCTAACATCTTTCTCAACAAATTTTAAAATTTTGACGTATTATGTTCCGTAATGACTATATACATATAACCCATTATTGACTACTGACACACTAAATAAATAAATACAAGAATTGTTTACAATACAAAAGCTGTGTAAAACTATGAGATCAATGTAAAAGCCTTTCACAAATTTATTAATATATAGTTAGGAACTATCTACTAATTACTATGTGTAATCTTGACATGAATTAATTCTAACATTTAACTCTATACTTAGTTTGTAGCTTCTTAAAATAAATTTGAATTTCTCAGTTTATTTGCCAGAGAGCAAAGAGCATTTCTATTATATCAAAAGGTTTGTTTTAATAAATTCAAGCGTTGTTAAAAGCTCTTGCATACCTTCATATCTCCTTTTTTTTGGCTATAGCTGTGGTCTTATTTTAATTTTTTTTAAAGTATCATTAAACACATTTTATTGGCAGGTGTGGTAGGTTGAATAATGGCTTTTCTACAATGACCAAATTCTAATCCCTGAAACCTGAGAATATGTTTTATTATATGGCAAAGAGTTCAGGTAGCTCATTGAATTAGGGCGGCTCATCAGTTAACCATGAGAAGGAGAGAACTTCCAGGATTATACAGGTGGTCCCAATGTAAACACGATCATCCTTATAAGTAAATGAGGGAGCAGAAATCAATGAGCCTGACTAGGCAAAAAAGAGGAGCCTCCAGATAGGAATGCAGCTTTGTTGAAACCTTGATTTTAGCTTAGGGATGCTCATATCAGACTTTTGAATAGTAGTGCTGTAAATTTGCATTATTTAAATTTACTAAATTTGTGTTAAGTTGTTATAGCAGCATTAGAACACTAATATAACAAGCAATACTCTATATGTGTAGCCTCAAAATTTTCTCCTGCTAATTTTGGGGAATTAAAAAGATAGTGAAAGTTTATAATTCTTAATTTAACTCATTCTAACAAGTTTAATTCTGGAAAAGACTTTTATTTCTATATTTCCCAGAGAACAAACAAACAAACAACAACTTGGTAGCAATGTTGGTAGTTATAGTCTAAACTGAATATTTCTTTTAGATCTTGATTAGATTTTGTTTGAGCTGGCTTGTCATACCTACAAATTCTTTTCTTCAAATAGTATGGCCTGAAGACATTTGAAAACAAACCTTGACCCCAGTAGCTTCTACTTATAGTTCAGAAGCCCATTTTTCATTCTGGTAACTTTGTCTTCTGTCTTGCTGACTTTTTATAGGCTTCTGCTTCTCTGCTGGGCTCCCTCTGATGGAATTCTCAGTGGTTCTTTGATTGTTTAACTCTGGGTACTGTTTGTCATACTATACTTAGTACTATAATCTGCCCTGTCGGAGTCAGTCACATCCAAAATCAGGCTTGGAATCCAAGGCTATTGTTTGTCTATAAGGGGGATTTAGATAGATTCAATATCTGTCCCCCTGTGAGAAAAAGGAAATGAGACAGAACCTCAAAACTTATATGAGACATACCTAGGTATAGCTTAGGATGTTTCTTGTGCTGAGAATATGACAGGCTTATACATTTTTAAAACAGATTTTCTGGCTGCCTGAATGTTTGGCATCTAAAGCATAGGATTTTTTTCTAATAAAAAAAAAACATAATATCACTTCTTCAGGCAATGTCAAGAAGTCTAATCATGAGTTGACTGTGAGCCAAAACTTGCCATTAGCTCTGTCGAGATATAATGATGGAGGCTAATAATATGTTAACTATTTCTCTTGGTTTTCTAAAATGAGTCTCTATCAAGTTAGGTCAGCCAGAATAACATATCTGAGTGGTATTAGCTTAGTTTATTACAGAAGTATTTTCATGATATATGATTTAATATTATGCTCTAAGCTTTTATAGAAGTTTGACATAAGAAATGGCCATTTGAATAACATTTCTTTATTGCTAGAGAAATGGTAATTGAAGACCTTGTCCTTTACGTAACCCAAAATCTCTTTTCCTATAAGACTCCACATGAAAAAGACTCCCTTAAATTTTGTATTAGGGAGAAAAATATCTTACCAAGTAAAATTTTCTGCTGCTTTTTATTAGCAAGTGAAAGCCATATTAGACAATGGATTTAATTTACAATAATAGTATATAAACAAACAAATAAAAAGCTTTATAACATCACTCAAAATAAAGCTCCTTCCATTTTAAAGAAGTATCCCAGAATAACTTCTCAAAGTTTCAAACATTGATTTTGAACATAACCCTTTTTCCTACCCCATCCCTCAGGAAAATGGGGCTTGGACAGAAACAAAATGACAAATGAAGCATCTCAGGATGATGTTCATTAATCTTTCTGTACGTGCATTTGATAGGAAGCAGTGGAGCTTTTTATTGAGTGGTTAAGACTGTGGTTTAAGTAAATCCCAGATCACTCCACTTATGAGCTGAGGCCTTGAGATACTTACTTAACTTCTCAGTTTCAGTTTGCTGTCTGTAAAGTGGAAATAATATACTACCCACTTTTTAGGATTATGATGAAGATTAAATGTGATAATTCTTATAAAGTAATTAACACAGTGCCTAGCATATAAGGTATAAGACTTAGTAGCTATGGGTATTGTATAAATAGATGTGGTAGGTGGTAACAAAGATGATAATGATAATTATGACAATGATGATGATCTCAGTGAAGGCAGACTTAGTATATCAGGGGTCCCCAATAGGGACTTCCTTAGAAATGATTAAAGATTCCTTAGAAATGATTCTGGACTATGTTTTCAGAGAGAAGTGTAAAAGTACTAGAGTTATTCTTTCTTCTGCTGAAGGAGTAAGATTTAGACTGATTATTTTATTTTTTTTACTTTGAGCTTTTTACCAGCTCTGTAAAGACCAGTATGGCTGGGTTAATCTTGGGACAAGAAAGGGTCAGCCTCTATTTTGTTTTTTTTTTTTTTTGAGGGGGGGGAATATATATATATATATATATAAAGGACTCCTTAAAGTTCATGCTTGGTCTAGCTCACATTATAAGATGGCTGATGACTACATAGGGATTTGTGCTAAATCCCCAGCCAGAATAAGAGTATGTATTGGTGGAGTATTGGTTTTCAAACTTTTTGGTTTCAGCACTCTTACACTTAAAAATTACTGAAGATGGCAAAAATATTTATATATGTGTATTAGAGTCACCGGTTTTTCCTGTACTAAAAGTTAATATAAAAAATTTAAATATTTATTAACTCATTTAATAATAGCAATAATTAATTCAGTGCATGCTAACATAAAAATGATTTTTACGAAAATAACTATTTTCCAGAGTAAAAAGAAATAAGTAAAGTGGCATTATTTTACATTTTTGAATTTATTTAATACTTGATTTAATAGAAGACAGATGAATTTATGTATCTACTTTTGCATTTAGTTGGTTATGATGTGTTGTTTGGCTGCAATAAACAAAGTAAATCCAGCATTATAAAGATATGTAGTAAGAAAAGTAAAGAGTATTTTAATAGCTTTTTGAAATAATTTTTGATATTTTTTTTTCACAATACCCCACTCCACAAGTGGTAACTTCTTAAAGATGAGTTGAAATGTGGAAACTAAAACCTATATCAATGAACTTTTAAATCTGTTATTTTAAAATTATTAAAATTACCTTTGCATTATTCAGCCACGTTTGATTTTGTATATCATGCATTTATCATATGAAAAATATTGCTCCATTGAATTATGCAGACTCCCAAATGTTGAAACATTTTATTATACATTGTTAAATAGTAACACTAGGAAAACCTTTCTGTATTGAGACGCTGTCAAACTCATAGAGACAGATATAAAATTCTGATTTTGGCTTGAAACCTCAACATTTTTATCCTTTCCAACAAATATTGTCAGTTGTTTTTTTGAAGTATCAGGCTCACTATGTTCATTTTTGAGAAAGTACCTGCCACATTCTGGAGTCTGAGTACTTGTAGTTTATCTGTTCATGGTTCTTTCAAGTAAACCTAGTGTTCCACGAAAAAAGCAGATAGTTCAGCTTGCAACTCCAAAAAATTTCACAAGTGCTTTTCTCTGAGACAATCATCATATGTTAGTACAGCAAAAGTGATTTATATTTAAAAAGTCATGACCTTGAGGGTTGGTATGAATAAAACTAATAATCATGACTGCTTAGTTAAGGATTTGAAGTTAAACTGACATTTTTTCTGCAAGTGTGTAACAATATAGAATGTAATGACTATTAATTCAATTTGTTCTTGCTGCTTTGTTTGGCACATGAGCATCAGTAGTTTTGCTCAGTCTTGTAGCATCAGAGCAAATATTAAGACAGTGAAATAGACAAATAATATTTTAGTATTGAGTACTGCTATATCGCATGTCTAGAAAGCTAAGTGAGCAGATAAACTATTATGTGGGTTAGAACTCAGAGATTTGGGATGGGGATTCACAAGTACATAGATGAGGATTGTTTGTTTCACCTAAAGCCTCCAATTTTCAACTTTTTTTTTGTATATCATATAGATCAACACTTCTAGTTCCTCATTTTAGGCACAGAGACCAGGAGGAACATAAAGACTCTGAGGTCACTTTTAATTATATTTTAGTGTTAATTAGTTTTGGTCAGTATAACTCAGTGTACCCATATAAAAAAGTCTGTGTGTGTGTGTGTGTGTGTGTGTGTGTGTGTGTGTGTGTGCACGTGCACGTGTGCTTACATACCAATTATATAACTTTATTGTTATCTATACTTATATGGACTGTTATGGAATAAATTGTGTGCCTTCAAAATTCATGTGTTCAAATCTTAAGCCCCAGTATCTAGAATGTGACTATATTTGGAAATGAGGTCTTTAAGAGGTAATTAAGTTAAAGTGAGTTCATTAGGCTGGGCCCTAATCCACTATGACTGATGTCCTTTTAAAAAGAGGACATTAGGACACAAACACGTACAGAGAAAAGACCACATGAAGACATAGGAAGAAGACAACAATCCAGACTAAGGAGAAAGACCTCCAAAGAAACCAATCTTGCTATCATCTTGATTCTGGACTTCTGGCCTCCAGAACTGTGAAAAAATAAATTTTTGTTTAAGCCACAAACCAAGAAAACTAGTGTCTCATTATTAAAAGAATTACAAGTATCAGTACAGAAGTATAGAAAGAAATGAAGATTAAGTTATTCAGTCATTTTGAAAAAAAAAGTAGAATGGAATACTGACTGGCTATTTTGTATTCATAGCCAAAGCTTTCACTGCCAGTCCTTTTAGGGCTCTGAGATTCAACTTTAGTCCTCACGCTTCTTATTCCGACTTTTAGTTCCTAAGCACACACTTTTAGAGTGAGTAGGCTATATTTTCCAATATTATTTTTCTTAAAAATAAAACCTCACCAATACTATCAGAATGCTACTGCCTAAAAAGATTATAGATTTCACAGTGTTCCACTGTCAGTGTGGAATACTCTAAAGCCTTACTATTCAAAGGGCAATTACAGACTGGCAGCATCAATATCATCTGAGAGTTTGTCAGAAATTCAGAGTCTTGGGCCCCACTCTAAATCTACTGAATTAGAATCCACATTTTAAAACTATTCCCATGTGACTTTTATGCACAGTAAATTTTGAGACATGATGCACTAAAGGAATATGCCTAGAAACATATTTTCTTTTATTGAATTCAAATTTTTATAGAAAGGCAAAGCTTGTAATTTCCTAAAAGAATGTACAATGTGTGGGAATTTTCCAAGCCACATATAATACACTTGTTTTTGAAATCACATTTACAGTATTTCAGTCACCAGGGTGCCAGTATATTTTGTTTGATATATGACTTCTTTCTTCTAGGAAAATCCTGGACATGTGGAAGCAATCACATTTCTCTTTTAGTGTTAGTACTTCATGGGGGAAAAATACATTTATTACCACAGTTACCCTCTATAAAAAAAAATTTGAGAATCACTTATGTGCATTTTCAACAAATTAAAAGTTTTCCCCATTCTTAACTACCTTTTTTTTTTAAGGATTCAATGAGGATATTCCCAAACCAACTGTACTTACAATGTATTCTGAATACATATTTCCTGTTAGATCATTACTAAGTTGAATGCCTGTACTAAACTACTTCATAAATTAATTTGTTGGGTCTAGATTGGAGTCTAGCTCTTCACTACAAAGTGGTAAACAGTTGGATGTCTTAGAGATTTCTCATATTCCTTTTGTAGATCAGAATTATATGTATTTTACTAAAAAGTATACTGTGGGACCATGAGAGTCTGCCAAAAATCTCTTCTGTCAGGACTAGTGTTTAATCTGAACATATATTTACTTAGTGAAAGCACTTATCTGATAGTAACATCACCAACAACCTGTCAAATAAAAAAAGTGTTTTTTTTTTCATCTTCATAAAGTGCTATATTGAAAATCCATTCTGAAGACGTTGCCAGTGGTATAATTTTATTTGTAGATCCTAAAAGAATATATACTGAAATAGATACTGTAACTGATATTTAGGCCTACCATGTTATTTAATATTTTAATGATAATGCTAATTTTAGCAAAAATTTCTACATAGGGAAGTTATATCATTTGTTTGCATTTTTAGGTTATTTGTACAACAGTGAGGATGAATTTAAACTTAGACATACAGTGGTGTTTTTGAATGAGGTAATCTCTGCTCAGCCCACATGGCATGACCTCCATAAATCAAAAAGAACAGTTCTCCCCTCCTCAGATGCTGACATTTGGCAAGCCAGCTGATCTACCTTGTTCCTTGCACACATGTCATCTTTTATGTCTTCCCAGATGTTCCTATTAGAAATTTGCCAAAACTTTCCCAGATAAAAATGGGAGAATAAGAGAGGCATTTGAGATATTTCCTAGAAGTTTTAGTAGAGAATCACTTTTATATTTTCACCACAGCATGTTATCAATTAATAGTCACTAGGATTTTCCATGTTTAACAGTAGTTCATTCTGGGTGACTGAGCTAACTTTGAAACATATAATGTAGTTATACAGCATCCCAATGGGTTTTCAATAATTGCATTTTTAATAGCTTTACTTCTAAAGACAAATGCAAACACATAGGAAGAAGTTACTCATTAACGATTTTCTTTACAGAATAGAATGACCTCAGAAAAATGCCATTAATTATGTAAAAGTTGCCAAAATCCCCAAGATTTTCTACTGAAAAATCCTGAATCATTAGTAGTACATTTTATGATTTTATTAAAAATTTCCATCAAAGTGCCAGTTCAAAATATTTGTATAAATACAAAAACTCAAAAAGAAATTTCTCTTTTTTTAAAAAAATAAGCCATCTATATTGACTTACTAATATAGTATTTTTATATCTTAAAATTCACCCTGTTAAACATATGTAACTGTATATAGTTGAAATTAAAAAATATTTTGGACTAAATGAAAATAAAAACATCAAAAAGCATAAACTATAAAAGAAAATTATAGTTATACAATTATATATATATATATATATATATATATATATATATAGTTATACAATATATGTTCGATGAGTTGTGAAATGTATATAGTTATGGATATTTTCTTTCAGCTTTTGTTTTGTTTAAAATTTTCTTTTTTTTTCCCCCAGCTTCATTGAAATATAATTGACATATAACATTGTATAATTTTAAGGTGAATGTGATGATTTGATATAAGAATATATTATAATAAAATGATTTTACTACAGTTAAGACTAGTTAACACATCTGTCATTTCACAGAGTTAGTTCCCCCACAACCACCAAGTATGAACTTTAAGATCTACTTTCTTAGCAACTTTCAAGTGTATGATTTAATATTGTTAACTCTATATCCTTTAACTGCTCATTTCCCCCACCTTTGACAACGAACAATCTACTCTTTATTTCTATGAGTTCAATTATTTTTTAAGATAATACATGTGAGCTCATTCAGTATTTGTTTTTCTTTGACTTATTTCACTTAGGGTAATGCTCTTAGGTTTTATCCATATTGTCCAAAATGGCAAATTTCCTCCTTTTTATAGTTGAATAGCATTTCATTGTATGTATATATGTTTATATTAAGTCCTTCCTTAAAGTCATCAATAGGTTTGAAGAACTGCACTGAAATGACTTGTACCAAAACCGATTTTACCATACACTCATTAATATAAAACAAGAGTTAAATTTCTATGGCATAACATCACCATTATAAGAAAACTACATTTAATGAAATGACACTATTTGAGAATCTGCTGTATACCACATTTTCTTTATCCATTCATCTGTCCAAGGTAATTTAGGCTGTTTTCATGTCTTGGCTATTGTAAATAATGCAGCAATGAAATCAGAGTGCAGATATCTTTTTAAGATAGTGATTTCATTTCAACCAAATACATAGCTAGAAGAGAAATTGCTGCATCATATAATAGTCATATTCTTAATTTTTTAAACTTCATACAATTTTCCATAGTGGCTATACAGATTTACATTCTCACCAACAGTGTGCAAGTCTTCCCTTTTCTCTATATCCTTGTCAATACTTATTATCTCTTGTCTTTTTGATGATAGCATCCCCACAGGTATGAGCTAATATCTTATTGTGGTTTTAATTTGCAGTTCCTTGGTAATTAGTGATGTTGAGCACCTTCTCATATAACTGTTGGCAATTTGTATATCTGTTTTGGAAAAGTATTGATTCAAGTCCTCTGCCCATTTTTAAATTTTTAAATCATATTTTTATTTTATTTTTTCATGTGTTTATTTATTTAGTTAGTTTATTTTTTTTTGTTTGTTTTTTGGCTATTTCTTTGCTGTGCAAAGATTTTAGTTTAATGTAGTCACACTTATTTTGTCTTAGTTGCTTTTGGTGTCAAATTCAAAAACTTATTTCTAAGACCAACATTAAGGAACTAACCACTATGCTTTCTTCTAAGAGTTTGTGATTTCAGGTCTTAAATTTAAATCTTTAATCCATCTTGAGTTGTATTTTGTGCATGATGTAGTATAGGGGTCCAGTATTATTCTTTTATGTAGGTGTCTAGTTTTCCCAACATCATTTATTGAAGAGACTATCTCTTACCCATTGTCCGCTGTTGTAACTTAATTGACCATGTATGTGGGTTTATTTCTCGACTCTTGAATTTGTTTCATTGATCTATGTGTTATTTTTTATGCCATACTATTTTGATTTGTAATTTAGTTTGAAATTAGGAAGTGTGATGGCTATTTGGCTATTTGTTTATTTAAGATCTTATTTAAAATCTTTTTTTAATGTAGATATTAATAGCTATAAATTTTCCTCTTAGAACTGCTTTTGCTGCATCCCATGATTTTGGCATGTTGTATTTCCATTTTCATTTGTCTCAAGATGATTTTTTATTTCTTTTTTACCCATTGGTTGTTCAGTAGCATGTTGTTTAATTTCTACTTTTTATGAATTTTTATTTTCTTGTAATTGATTTCTATTTTCATACCATTACTGTTGAAAAGATGTTTTGCATGATTTCAGTCTTCTTAAATTTATTAAGACTTGTTTTGTGGCCTAACATATAATCTATTCTGGAGAACATTCCATATGCACTTGAGAAGACTGTGTATTTTGCTGCTTTTGGATGGAATGGTCTGTAATGTCTGTTAAGTCCATCTGATCCTATATGTAGTTCTCTTACTGATTTTCTGTCTGGATGATCTATTCATTGTTGAAAATGGGGTAGTAAAGCCCACTACTGCTATTGTATTACTCTCCATTTCTCCCTTCAGTTTTTAAAATATTTCTTTATACATTTAGGTGATCCTAAATGGATATATAAATATTTATAATTGTTATATCCTATGTAGGATTGACCACTTTGTCATTATATAATGTCCTTTTTTGTCTCTTATTACAACCTTTGGCTTACAGTATATTTTGTCTGATTTAAATAGAGCTACTTACTCTTGCTTTCTTTTGGTTTCCATTTGCATGGAATATATTTCTATTCCTTCTGTGTTTGTCCTTAAAGCTGAAGTGAGTCTCTTATAGGCAACATTTGTTTTATTATCCACGAAAGCACTTTATGTCTTCTGACTGGAGAATTTAGCCTATTAAAGTAAATGGGGAAACTGGGAGGTGGGAGGTGAGCTTTTTTTTTTTTCTTGCTAGTATGTTTGTGTCAGGTCCAATATATCACCATAGTGTTGGTGGGGAATGCTTCTGTACCCATTAACTAACTACTGCTTCTTTTTTTGATAGAGTACTGTGGGACTTGGGAATGCAAGCCCCTTTGACTGTCTGAGGCAAGTTACCCAGGGGCTTGTCCTTTGGGCAGCAATCACAAAAACTGTGGTGCCAGACATTAGTATAAACTTCTTCCAGGGAGATATTAGTAACTTGGAGCAGGTTAGAGGGAGAGGGTAGGGGAAGTGTCAAGAGGCTTCTCTGGTTGCTGGGTTGGATTACAGTCTGTCTCAAGATGTGTGCTAAATTAGAAGCCTGACCCTCAGACAGCATGTTTTAAAGTATGCGAACAGATGTCTTTCAGGGAAAGACTGGAAGATGGTTGTTTCTGTCTGCTTCTTCTTTACTGAGACATGGGCAGGGTATATGAGACACTATTAAGGGTATGTGTGTGTTGGGGAGAGGTATACACACTGTGAGTCCTCACAAGCCCCTTAAGAACTGTGTCTTGGTTTGCTATATAGTCTTGTGGATCTTGTGGATGTAAGCACCATTGGCATTCAGAACGAGCTGTTTTGGGGGCCCATCACTCAGGTGGGAGTCTGATAGACTGAGGCACTAGATGTAGGTTCTACACTCTTTGTTCTTCAAGAAGAAACTGAAAGTTAGGAATTTCCTCTGTATTGTATGGTGCTGTGCCTGGGGTGGAATTTATAGTGAGAGTGTGTCTCTACCGTTCCTAGCTAGTTCAATGTGGGTAATGTGGGTATTTTTCCATTCATCCAATGTGTAAGAGTCACTCAGCTAGTTTCTGTATTTCTTTTAGAGGAAATTGCTGTGGATTCAGGTTATCTAGGGGAAGAGGTGAGTTAAAGAGATTCCTATATTACCATCTTGGACCCAGACAGATAGCAACAAGCCCATTGCTGGTGAATCTAACAACTTTAATCTATATTATTGGTACAAACGTGTGTGCGTGCGTGCGTGCGTGCGTGTGTGTGTGTGTGTGTGTGTGTGTTAAATATGTTGCTTTATTTCAAAGTGAAGAACAGTTACCCAAGAATTTTCATTCATAGTCTACAATTATTATAGTGCTAGGGATTATGCTGGAAGTTTTAATAATAATTTTTTTTTTGGTAATTTCAATGATTGAATTAAATTTTATTTTGTATTGTATATTTTGATTGCTTGTATTTTTGAAGAGAAAAACCTATAGTAATAATCAGAGATATATCTATCTGTGAATAATAAAAGATTGCGTCATCTAATTTATTATTCAATCTTATTATTCTTATTAAAAGAAGGTTAGTTTATAAATTAGCTTATTTAATTTTCTTCTAGGCTTTTTCTTTTTGCTTCTAATATACATAGTTTATTAAAGGTGGATAATGAATAATTTGGAGGCCAATGATTAAAAAAGTTTAGATTACCTGGATTTTAATAATTTCTAGCTAAGTTATTCCATTTATTACTATGGATAATTTATATATGATTTTATTGTTATTTTTATGAAAATATTTTTTAACCCTACAAGTTCCTGTGTTAGCTAGTATGATAGGTACAAATAATGACTCAGATTCAGATTTTGTTTACAGGAAGCCTGTTTTGAGGGAGTGGGTAAGAGACTTATAAAATTTATAAATTCTAAAAAGGAAGAAATGTTATAACAATAATACTGATAAAGAGTTATATAGGCTCAAAGGAAGGAAGATTCCTGGAGAAATGAGAAAAAGTTTTCTGGAGGTGGTAGCATTTAAGTTCCATTTGAAAGCTGAGCAGGATTTGTACATTTGAAGATGGGCAAGGCAGAAAGTATATGCAATGTTTAGAAGTAGAAAGTAATTGTTAACACGGCAAGCTCCAGATTACACAAGGAACTAGAATCCTAACATCTCAAAAAGCAACCCTCTAAATATTTAACATACTGTTTTTCACACTATCTTCTATTTCATTGAACAATGTTTTAATATCTTTACATATATTTAAGATCTATTTTATTTTTCTATGAGAATTTTTTTTTATGTTTCATGGTCATTCTTTAATCCTTTAGATTTTGTTTATGCTATTTTGCCAAGCAGATTTGTGTATATGTAGTTTATTATGTCATATTTTTCTTTAATGGCTTCTGATTTTATTGTTAAAGCATGTTTTTTTTTCAATCAAATAATAAAAATTCTTTTTTTCTATATGCTTTTTTTGTTTAATGTTTAAACTCTGATTATCTGTATGTATTTTATGTGTAAAACATAATTTCAGCCTGGTTGTCCAAATACTGCTTAATAACCAAATCAGAGAGGGAAAATATTGTATAGATGATAGAGGCACTCTTCACCCCTCTGGCGACCAAATCAAAATTGTGACAGAAACAAATAGCAGCATCAAGGAAAAATTATCTGAGATCTTGATGTATAAATCCAAGAAATCACTTTGCAATGGCAGAAGGGAGAAAGAGGAGATGATGTGGGGTTGCCCAGTCTCCATAGGCTAGATGAGGAGGCTGGGACAGCAGCAGTAACAGCGACTAGCAGCCTCTTAAAGGGGCCGCGTCTTTGAGCAGATTTTTGTGGTGACAGACCTGCTAGTTCTGATCACCGTGCTGATTTGGTTGTGCTCAGGGCACCAGGGACTTACAGGGAGGCATTGTCAGAGTGAGGGCCTAGGTGAGACTCACTCTGTACAGAAGTGCTGGTGGTACCCATTGCTTTCTGCTGAGCTCTTTCTGCTCCCAGGGCAGGAACACAGTGCCACCATAGCCTTGAGGTCATCAAATTGGATAACAGAGGTCACTCCACCCAGAAGATTCCCTGAAACCCTGCCTTCCCCAACTCACAGTCCCGCACAAGACACATCCAGGTACATCCTTAGCGAGTCAGATGCTCCTTACTGGTGGAGGCAACTGGCCTCGGTTTCTGGTGTGACCTTTTGAGGCAACTATAAGCACAACATCTATGAATTGCTTGCTGAATCTTAACAGGTGGCCTCAGGAGGGAAGACGCTTAGGCTAAATTTGGCCTGCTCCTGAACCCTTTTCAGGACTGTGCCAGTGGATACCTACTTCACAAATCCACACTAATAAGACTGGGAGACTTAGGAGCTTTGCATAGTACACAGAAACAGACGCAGAAAGGCAGCCAAAATTGGAAGACAAAGAAGCAGAAATGAGACGAATGAACAGAACAGAGATCCAGATATAATGGAGGGAAGTAATCTAAGAGATGCACAGTTCAAAACATTGGTTACAAAGATGCTCAATGAACTTTTGGAAAGTGTAGATAACTTCAGCAAAGAGACAAAAAATATAAAAATTGAAATGGATATTATAAAAGGGAACCAGTCTGAAATGAAGAACACATTATCTGAGATGAGAAGTATATTAAATGGAATAAACAAAGGAATAAATAAAGTGAATAAAGAAGAAGATCACATGCCCTATCTAAAGGACAGGAAAGCCAATCAGGACACTCAATCAGAATGGCAAAAAAAAAGATGCCAA